>JACVVK020000153.1:597500-747500 GCA_018292915.2 Batillaria attramentaria
AAAAGAAGAGCACATGATACGCAAATGTTCACGCCATTCTTGCAAATCACGCGCCTGTACCTCGCGCGCACTCGAGGTCAAGGTCAGCACCGCATTGTTCGGGAGTTCTCATTAAATTATCACGGAACGCAAATTATTAAACTACGTTATGTTTGCTGCTTTTATTGATCAACAAATCCTTAGGTGGAGGCGTGATAACATTATTATTGTGCCTTAATTACCAGATTAGTGATGTATCCCAGTTATCATCAGTTTCTGCGATCTGTCTGCAGTTAACGACAGTCTGCAGTTAGCGACGCCACAGCCGGGGCTGCATAGTAAAGCCGCTGAGATGGAGAAAAAAAATCTTTCCGAAAACTGCCGCTTTCGAAGCTCTAAGGCTGTTTGCCAGATAGAAGGACGTTTCATCTGGCCATTGCGACCGTTTTCGTGACTTTGTGGCTTCTACTGTTAGAGAGATATGATTTTCTTTTGAGCTTTCGGTCCATTCGTACAGAGGCTGCCACTAGACAAAGCTACAACAAAATTTTTTACAGTGTCGACCCTGCAAGCACAGTCAACTCTGTCACAGTTGCTGAGTTTTCAGCGCTTCGGGATCTAAGATCTAAGCTTTAAGCAACAAAAAGCTTTTCCGAAGTGTGAAAAATTTTTTACAGAGTCGACCGTGCAAGCACAGTCAACTCTGTCACAGTTGCAGAGTTTTCAGCGTCCCTGAAACCCCAATAAAAGCCAAGGGCAGCCTGATTTCACAGCTCAGTTTGCGTTTTGACACTGCGCGAGAAAGATCGTGCAGCACTCAACATTCGCTAGACACTGTAGCGATGTGTCTCGCTCACTGACCATAAGCCAAATAATGTCACGGCAAACACGTGCTCTGGTTTTATAAAGGTCCCCGAAGCGCTGAAAACTCTGCAACTGTGACAGAGTTGCCTGGATTATGCACAGTCGAAGGAGTCGCAGTTTATTTTAAAAAAAAACAAAAAAAAAACGCAATGTTTGCGGCTTTTCGCTGAGATTGCAGACCTTTAATTACGATGGCTCTATTGCACACACACACGCCACTACTACACATTATGTGATGCGATTCTACTACAACGTTCTCGCTCAATGACGTAGAGGTATTTCTACGTCATTGTTTTGGAAGCAGTGGAGGAAATGGACTATTCATAAGCTCAAAAGTAGAGTGCAGCGTGCACTGAATGAATTTCAATTACACTTTCTGGTGACCGTTGTGTCTGCGTGCAGACGAGAAACAACAGGTTTATCCTGCGCAAACTCTTGCTGGTGCTGAGTACTTCACTGTCGCTGCTGCTGCTATGGCAAGCTGGAAGTTTCACAAAACGGTGCACGGAGCGAGCATGACACTGAAAAACAACCAGCAGACGGCGCTAAGAAAGAAGGAGAAGTTTAAGGCCGTCGTGATTTCCAGTGACTACATGAAGTCAAACACAGTGTATCAGGTACTGCTTCAGGCTGTATACACGCAGTACTGGCGTTAGTGATGCTTTTCATGACCCAGGCTACAAGTCTGTCAGCGTTCGTAGCCTTTGGTTCTTTCAGTCACTGTCACGGTGGTGTACGTTGTCGGTGAATTTTTTTTTCAAAGGCTTTTACTGGAGTGTTTGTGTGCTGTGCTGTGCTGTGCTGTGCTGTGCTGTGCTGTGTTGTGCTGTGTTGTGTTGTGTTGTGTTTTGTTGTGTGGTGCTGTGCTGTGCTGTGCTGTGCTGTGCTGTGCTGTGCTGTGCTGTGCTGTGTTGTGTTGTGTTGTGTTGTGTTGTGTTATTTTAGATTTTTCTTCGTTTTGTTGCTGTCGTTATTTGGGGGTGGTGCATCTTCAGCTGCTGCTGCTCTTATTGTAATGGTCCAGTATGCAGTGTTCCCGATTACGCACAGGTGTATTTGTACGCACAAAACTCTTCAACTGACGCACACATTTTAGAAGACCGCGTCACAGGGGACGCACGTTTCAGGTCTTGAGGCTTACAGGAAGTAAATTTTAGGCTAATTTCGACACTTCACGTGATTCAAGCTTTTTTTTTTCACTGAAAATCACACTAACAATAGTAATAGTAATGTGATGGTGTTGAGTGAGTTCAGGCAGGCAGGCAGGGAGACAAAACACAGCGGTCGCTATGACATGAGTTTTATTGCAACAGGAAAACAGCAACAAATGGCAGAGCGGAGAGCGACAATCCGTGCAGTGACTCGCGGCAGGGCTGGCTGGCGACTGTCCAGTGAGGCGTAGCTCGCGGCTACTTATGCGCCCAGCGCGAGCCGCAAAGAAAGCAACGGCCGCTCGCAGCAGAAACAAGGGCTAGATGCTCGGGTAGCAGCGAAATCTGTGTTTGTTTACACACAGAAAACTAACAATAGCGGGCGTAATACAACAGCTACAAACTTCAAACAAACTGCATTGAAAAGAGCGTGAAAAGTACTCTAAGATGGCATAAGTTTGGAACATTATCAATGTACAAAGAATTTCCCATCGGCGATTTAAGAGCGTAAAGACAGGGACCACGCATTTGAAAAGTGGTGAAAACGGCAAAATACACCCGTTAAACTACAAAACAGCGCTAAAACCAAAACATAACTAAAAAGTACAAACTCTTCTGGAACTACTATAGTTTACATGATAACTTTAGGTCAAGTGACTGTGGAGATATTTAGCACTAAATGGACACAAACAAACACAACTGACTGACACGTGGCTATCGTGGATCCGCAACGCTGCCCGCGTGCGGTAGCCTACAGGCGAACAAAGCCGGCGGCACACAGCTGGCCGGAGAACCTAGGGTAGTGGGCGAGAGGGTCCAAACCACTCGGCTACATCTCCCCACACTGAAACACAACCAGCGGCCTCGCTGGTGAAAACCAAAAAACACACTATGCTAAGCCCTTCCCCAAAGGGCAACAGCAAGATACACAAAGAGCCAACCAACATGTGGCAACACATCAAAAAAATAAACCAGTACAAAACCCTGTTCTCTCGAATTACAAACCATCACAGCCAGTTGTACAAAACTGTTACTAAGCAAGGTTGCATTTAGCAAAACCGACAGAAACCGGGTATTTAACCATCATGAATCTAACCAGTATAATACAATGCTCATAACAAGTGAACAACAAAGAGTTACCACAATCAAGCCAACATAATTAACATAGACAACATGTTTCAAACAGTCCAATTCAGTCCAAACTGATACTCCAACAGTCATTACCTACAAAAATTCCACAGAGGTGACTAAACACCAAGACTCAAGGTCTCAAGAAAACTACACTGAAAATATACATAAGGATAGCATTAGATATGATTATGAAACTAGCCCCAGTCACTCGGATGTCACAAGCCGCAAACCATGAAAATACAACATAAGCACATCACTACTGACAAAATAACACAGTTACACTACTCAGTCAAACACAATAACCCAAACAAACCAGCTACTAAAAGTTGCCACCACAAACTAAAATGAACACATAGATATCAAAACAAAGATCAGTTCACTCTTCTCAACCGTCCATCGCACAGAACGAAACTGGTAGCACACTTGTAACACAATACACAGTCTCAGGGTCGCCACATCACCTGCTGTGCAGGCTGTGTAGGGCGCTTCACACGCACAGTCACGGGTTGCTTTGATCTCGGCGCAACGGATTTGACGGCCACTACCGAGTTCACAGTCACATGGCTAACGGCTTTGGCCGGGATGCGGCTGGACTTGGTTCCAATACCCGGACTGCTAGTACGGGCGACACTGTCCACAGCCGCAGCAGGTGGCTGCTGCAGCAGTCCGGACAGTCTGTCGGATTTCGGCCGCAGGAACTGGAGTCGGGACAGGCCGCGGCGCAAGGCCTGCTGGAGCAGCAGCCGGGAACTTCGGTCCGTTGTCCCGCTTCTGATGGTGCGTTGTCGGCGGCGGCGGTGCTGATGGAGGGCCTGTTGGTGCTGCCCCTTACGTTGTCGACGGCGTCGCCGAGGCCTCTTCCTCCGCCGGTAGCTCTGCCTTGATGGGCACGCACGCTCGAAGTGTCCGGCCTGGTCGCACCAGTAGCACCGGGCTCCTGGCTTGGCCGGCTGCTCGCTGGTCTTGACAGTAGCGGCCGGCGGCTCCCGGGGCTCTTCCAGCTTGGCGGAGAGGGCAGCTACAATGAGGCGCAGCTGCCCAATCTCTGCGGACATCGCAGAGAGCTGCAACTGCAGGGCTTCACTGTCCTGGTTGGTAGGCCCCATGGTGCTGTGTCGTCGATAGGCCATCAGCTTCCCTCTCACGCACTGTTCTCCTGTTGTCGGCTCCCTGTTATCCTGCTCGCAGCGCCAGTTTTTGTGATGGTGTTGAGTGAGTTCAGGCAGGCAGGCAGGGAGACAAAACACAGCGGTCGCTATGACATGAGTTTTATTGCAACAGGAAAACAGCAACAAATGGCAGAGCGGAGAGCGACAATCCGTGCAGTGACTCGCGGCAGGGCTGGCTGGCGACTGTCCAGTGAGGCGTAGCTCGCGGCTACTTATGCGCCCAGCGCGAGCCGCAAAGAAAGCAACGGCCGCTCGCAGCAGAAACAAGGGCTAGATGCTCGGGTAGCAGCGAAATCTGTGTTTGTTTACACACAGAAAACTAACAATAGCGGGCGTAATACAACAGCTACAAACTTCAAACAAACTGCATTGAAAAGAGCGTGAAAAGTACTCTAAGATGGCATAAGTTTGGAACATTATCAATGTACAAAGAATTTCCCATCGGCGATTTAAGAGCGTAAAGACAGGGACCACGCATTTGAAAAGTGGTGAAAACGGCAAAATACACCCGTTAAACTACAAAACAGCGCTAAAACCAAAACATAACTAAAAAGTACAAACTCTTCTGGAACTACTATAGTTTACATGATAACTTTAGGTCAAGTGACTGTGGAGATATTTAGCACTAAATGGACACAAACAAACACAACTGACTGACACGTGGCTATCGTGGATCCGCAACGCTGCCCGCGTGCGGTAGCCTACAGGCGAACAAAGCCGGCGGCACACAGCTGGCCGGAGAACCTAGGGTAGTGGGCGAGAGGGTCCAAACCACTCGGCTACAGTAATATTGACGATTTTTTATGGCGCCTATCCTCTGGGCTACGTACCATAGATGCAAATTTGGAGGAAAACGCTATACATTCCTCTTACACATAATGTTGCAGATGACACCCTAGAAATGCTTTAAAATTCATCCCCCTAAAACATCACAAGAATCAGGCAGCCATAGACTCATGTGTAGATTAATTTCAACAAATTCCAATATTCCGTTTTTGGCAATTTTGGCAGCGACCACATACCCCCTCATTCCACAGTCGTCTGCTGGCTCCTGTGCCAGCCGCGCATGAATACAAACAGTCCACAAGCCAGCCTCATTTTTCCCTAATTTTACTATTACCTGGCATGAAACTTGTTGACAAAGCCAACAAAAAGCACCAGATTGCCATGTTTTACTCTGCACACAAATTTTAAAAGAGGCAAAGATTTTCTACTATATTTAGCGTAGTTCTTACTATATTATGACCCGGAAGCTATTACTGGTCTGTAACCTGTTTGGAAGCTCTAGGCGCCTCACAGAAAGGGGAGGGGAGGGGGGATGTGGAGAGCATCTTGCAGCTGAGCAGGGGTAGTAAAGCCGCCCAAACAACAAAGACTATCTCGCGACAAAAAGGGGAGGGGTGGGGGGGGTGATACAAACAGATAAACAAACCGCTGCAAACACTATCAAACACAGATCGCCCTCAACACACAGACACAGAACTAATGTCACACAGGTGGACAAAATCGATGAATACACAACGCAGGACTGGTGCAGTGTTCTGGTAGTCTGTTGTGACTTTCAGGGATGCTGACACAAGAAGGTTTTCAAAGCAGATTTATGTCGAGATGAAACTGAGAACTCCGACTGTCATGAAAAAAAAGAAAAAAGAATGCCACTAGCCCAGGAATTCTAGTCACGGCTACCCATGTGTGTTCGTGGCTAGCTCCACATCCTGACTCCTGAGTCACCAGGACTAGCCCAGGAACAACTTCTTTTTTTTTTCTTTTTTTTTTTTTTTTTTTTTTTGCTGCTGCTGCTGCCCCAACTCTTTTACCAGCTCCAGCGGTGTTTCTCCCAGGTCATTGGTGGAATCCACGGAGGGCTCGAAAGCTGGGGCAATTTTTATTATGCATCATGATGGAGATGAGGATGATGGTAAGATGATGCTATGGAGGTCCGTGTGGTTTGGGACCGCGGAACAGGGACGCATTCCACGCTTCCTATCATAAATATCCCGGCGTTAACCAGCCCCGGGAACTACGACACCTGCGGTGCCGGCCGTGTAATCATTCACATCATAAGACGTGTCAAACCAATAGAAGCACCCCCCCCCCCCCCCAAAGTCGCACCCGTGAAGTGGGTGAATCTCGGCTGTGTGGCAACAGCCTCCCCATTGGGCCCATAGAACGCCCGCTCTGGGTAGGAGCCGACCTAGGTAGGACAAATCCCGCTTGCCTCGGCATGGGTCTCCCGGTCCATGGTCCGAAGTGCTAACCACTACACTACGGGGACCGATAGGAACAGCTTTTCCTCTTTCATAGGTAGACGCGGTACGGAAGTTGCTCCATTAGAAGTTCTCGCCAAAACTCGTTGGCGAATGCGAATGGCCAGAAGCACTGTACTTTGTAGTTCCTGTCCCCAGTGATCACCAAGGCTCAGAAAAATATACTCACGCGCGCAAACATAACTCACAGTTTTTACTCCACGGCCTCAAGTAACTATTATACAGTTAAGAACCTGGCATTATATATATTTTTCTAGCTTTAAGAAAAAGACAACAGTTGCTCAGCTGAGTTGATATACTTTATTTTGCACTTTGGTTATTTCATGTACAAGTATTGATGTATTGAAAGTATTGATGTGTATAAGAATGTCTGGATGTCACTCTCAACTTTGAATGGGCCTAAGGCCTATCAATAAACAATTCTGATTCTGATTCTGATATCCCATGGCAGTTAAAGATATTAATGCATAATAATGGCACAGTCCTGTTTGCCTATACAAAACTGGAAAAGCACGGAGAAGAGGGGGTGGGGGTGGGGTGATTGCAGGAAACCGACTTTTCTGCAATTAAAAATAAAAGGGTTGGGGGGGGGGGGGGACAAACAAACAAAACACCCCACGACTTTCCTCAAAAACTGCTTTTTTGTCATCCCTTGCTAGTGTTTCCTGTAGGAAAGTCGGGTTTTCTGCGGAAAATTCAGTTTTTAACAGGGAAAAAATGCTATTTCGTCATTTCAGTTCTTTGTTGGATATATTTTAGAAAACCAGGCGGGTTTTTTCCCTGTGCAAAAGTGCTTTTTCTGATTTTAAAAAAAAGTCGATTTTGGTGCTATTTTAACTGTTATTGTGCTATTAAAAACTGCTATTTTATCGTATTTCACCAACAGTCTATGCATTCTCGTCGTAAATCGCTGTCTCATCGTACATCTTCAAACCACCACATTACACCCCGTGTGACGTCCGCTTTATCTCTGTAGGTACGGCTTGATGCAATAGAAGGAGACCCGACGCTGTGGACGCTGTTTTGTGGGGTGACTTACGGGCCCCCAGAAAACCTCAGTATGCGCACGGAAGCTTGGAAGTGGCCCCAGGCTATCACAATTGGCTATTGCAATGTGTGGAAGTACGGCCAGGAGGTGAGATGAGATACGATAAGATACTCCACACTCACTTTTTGTGGATCTCTGTGACTTTCTACGTTCTGGGTTTTGTTGTTGTTGTTGTTGTTGTCGTTGTTTTGTTTTGTTTGTTGTTGTTTTTTGTTTGATTGGGGTTTTTTGTTTGTTTGTTTTTTGTCCGTTTGTTTGGGGTTTTTTTGTTTGTTTTTTTGTTTTTTTGGGTTGTTGTTGTTGTTGTTGTTGTTTGGGGGAGGGGTTGTTGCTTTTGTTTTTAAGTTGTTCTCTATAGAGAAACAACTTTATGGTATGGGGCAGATTTCGCTGCGCGCAGCAGCAAGTTTCAGTGATAAAAACAAGACTGTGACGTTTCTCCAGACAATACGTGCTTTCACGCACACAGTGACGTAACCAAATCTGGGTCATAGACACCTGGCGTGCACACTATGCTGCTGTGTTCCTTTTGGCGGGAGTTGTGTGTGTGTGTGTGTGTGTGTGTGTGTGTGTGTGTGTGTGTGTGTGTGTGTGTGTGTGTGTGTGTGTGTAATTGTGGCTAGGTCCTAAACCACCTCGCTGAAGAGCTTTTTACTTTGAGATGAAATGGGAATTCACCTTCTCCGGAGATGGGTTTCACGAATTTTTTCTCGTGCATTTTTAGAGCACGTTGGGCGAGTCTGTTGTGGAAAGAAGGGGTGTGTGGGGTGAAAATGGAATGAGTCCATCCACTCTCGAAACTCGGGGTAGGAAGTGAAGAGCTCTTTCCAAATAATACTCACTTGTTGGGGCTTACGTTTCACTGGTCAAAAGGTTCTCACGGACTGCAGACAAGTCCACCATCGAAAAACAAAATGCGTGGGTTTGAAGAAATCTCGCGGAGCATGTCAGACGAGGCCACTATGGAAAAGTAGGGGTGGTCAGGAAGAAATCACACAGAGCACATCGGATGAGTCCACTCTCGAGGCTCGGGATGGGAAAGTATGAAATCTTCCCGGATAGTACTGCTTAATATACTACTGGAAGTTTGCGTTTCACTGGTTGAAAAATTCCCCAACACAAACAAATGCAACATGCTATGATTGGCGCGGAAAGATTGACGTTTTTTCGCGACAAAAGCGGTTTTGTCGCGAAAAAAAAAAGGATTTTTCGCGAAAAGACTGAATTTTGTCTGCTTTCGCCAGTCATAACATGCTTCACAATTCTGACCCAGTCACAGCAGTCGCGTTGCTTGTGGGCTATATAGCAACGCACAAGGCTGGTTGTTCCTCGTGGATTTTGTTGTTGTTGTTGTTTTTACATAGTGCACGTGCATACAACCTGTGACCGACATCGTGTGTGTGTGTGTGTGTGTGTGTGTGTGTGTGTGTGTGTGTGTGTGTGTGTGTGTGTGTGTGTGTGTGTGTGTGTGAACTATTCTGAACAAATGGCCATCAGGTTTGTGTGTAGCGCTCACCAGTAAATACATGCTCGTACATGTCTTTGTTGTACTCCAGAAGGGGGGGGGGGGGGGCAAAATGCGGGGGAAAAAATGAAACCTTAAATCTTGGTTTTTGCCACAGCTGCAATGCGTGGCAGGAAAGTATCTTCGCGGTGTGCGAATCGGGGGCAATGTCGGAGTGATGGTGGACAAGGACGAGAATCTCCACCTGCTTATCCAAGGTTATGACCTGGGCGTGGTCTGCAGAGGTGTGCAGCGTCCGTGCAACGCCTTCTTCTACGTCTGGGGTCCATACAAACAGGTGAAAGTTAAAACAGGCTGCAGGCCACGACGGAATAGTTTCCGGGGCATGTAATAACAACTAGTTTTCTTAGTTTTCTGTTTTGTGTCTTCATATCTCAGTCCAGTCAGTTTTTCACGCCAATTTCTGCGCCATGCTTTTTGTTAACTGGTTTAGATGAGCACGTATATAAGTTTTACTTGTTGTGCTCTTTTCAATGTAATACTGTTCACTGCTTGACGGTGAATTCCGCATTGAATAAAAATGTTTAAACCAATAACTACTACGCTAAATATACGCTAAACTACTACGCTAAATATACAGACTTCAACATAAGTCAAGGACCACTTGCAAACACAAACAAACTCCTGGAAGATGTCCGTCATCATCATCATTAGCTTGCTTTACGTCCTATGGCTTTTGGCCCTTAAGGACAAGTTGTTCCTGGCGTGTGTCTTTGGCTGCTTGGCTAGGCGAGTGTCTTTGGGGGGTGTGAGGGCTGTTTTGCTTAGCTTTGGGCGACGTCAGAAAATCTCTGCTTGGCTTTTAGATGCCTGGTCTGGGTTTGTTTTTCAGTGCCTCAGTCTGTTAAGATGTCCGTGCAGCACATGGTGGTTTTTCAGCTTCAGCAAGCTTTGCAGGATGCATTGTTAACCCTTTAACACTTTCACAGCAAAAAAAATTTTGAAAGATTCCTTGATCTCTATTTTTTTGTGAATTCTTAAAAATTAGGCCTGTCTGTCAAGGTGGTCCTTGACTTATGTTGAAGTCTGTAGTACAAGAAATTAGAAAGACGGTCCTTGACGCATTGTGTACCATGTAATCATCAATTGTGGTGCGTGCGTGCGTGCGTGCGTGCGTGTGTGTGTGTGTGTGTGTGTGTGTGTGTGTGTGTGTGTGTGTGTGTGTGTGTGTGTGTGTGTGTGTTTTCCTATTGGTTCTCTGTTTTCTACAGGTCACAACACTGCCCATGGAATATATCGAGAGCGTGGAAACAGGAGTAGCAAAAGACATCTGGGGGTAACTGACTGATCCGCTGGGCTACCGAGGATGTCTTTGGACATCGCGCACAACTTACACAGCCTCTGTGACCGGCATTGTGTATGCAAACTAAGCTAAAGCCCACTCAATCAATTGGAAAAAAAAAACCCAAAACAAAACAAAGAAACAATTCCCTTCTTCGCAGCCATTGCACTGGCGTTGCAAATAAACCATTTTGCTAGCTCTCCCTTTGATTTCCTAGTTGCTGATGTCATGACTGAGACCTTAGGAGGCAAGCGTTTGGTCCCATTCGGGGCAAAGACTTTTTTTCCTTCTCGTATGTGGCACCGTTCATTCGGGCCGATCGTCGGGGGTTCTCTCTGGGTACTCCGGCTTCCTCCCCCCGGCCTCTGCTTTGGAAATGTTCAGCCCGCCAAATTTTCAAAATAAATTCAATTGTGAATTCCGAAATTTAAATAGCTGAGCTGACCCTTCGCACCACGTGATTGTAATGTGTTTATGTCCGGTGTGGGAGAGAATGCGTGTGATTCACGTGAGCGTGCGTGTTGGGTTCAGTTCGCGGCGCTTTGAGCCAGTTCACGAAATTATGTAAAGCGTTTATACAATAATAATAATAATAATAATAATTATTATTATTATTATTATTATTAAGCGTTGTAAACGCGAAGGCCCAAAATTGGGATGATAACGTGGAGTGGGTTAATATCCCTCAGGGCCTAAAATCTTCCATCTCTTGGTGGATTTGTACCTTTGGCTAAAACTTTTCCCTCCCCTCAGAAAGTGTGTATCCCCCTCTGATGTGTTTTGGAATGATTCTAATTGCCCCAGAGGAGGATACACACTTTCTGAGGGGCGGGAAAAGTTTTAGCCAAAGGTGGAAATCCACCAAAAGGTGTAAGATTTTCGACTTGGTGCTTCTGAGGACGAAACACTTTATTTTGGAAGCAAATGTTTAGAATGAGGTTAAAATCTGTGCACTTTGATGTGTTTTGGAATGATTCTAATTGCTCCAAAGTGCACAGATTTTAGCCTCATTCTAAACATTTGCTTCCAAAATAAAGTGTGTCCCAATTTTGGGCCTTCGCGTTTACAGCGCTTAATAATAATAATAATAATAATTGTATAAGCGCTTTACATAATTTCGTGAACTGACTCAAAGCGCCGCGAACTGAACCCAACACGCACGCTCACGTGAATCACACGCATTCTGACGAAACACTTTATTTTGGAAGCAAATGTTTAGAATGAGGTTAAAATCTGAGCACTTTGATGTGTTTTGGAATGATTCTAATTGCTCCAAAGTGCACAGATTTTAGCCTCATTCTAAACATTTGCTTCCAAAGTAAAGTGTTCGGTCCTCAGAAGCATCAAGTTGAAATTCACGCCGCACCAAACTGCACAGATTTTAGTCTAATTCTAAGCATTTGCTTTCAAAACAAAGTGTTATCCTCCTCAGAAGACTATGGTCCTGTGTGACGGTAGTAGGCTACTACACTTTCGGGGTTTCCTTCTGATTTTGGACAAAGACGACGATAGTCCTACTGGTCGCGACCGATAGTCCTACACTGTTCTAAAGTGCGTCTTTATCGAATCTTTGTTTGAGCGCTCTCTCTCTCTCTCTCTCTCTCTCTCTCTCTCTCTCTCTCTCTCTCTCTCTCTCTCTTCCAAGCGTCCATTTTGATGTATAATCTGAATAACCATGTCAGGTAGGTGTGTGTGTGTGTGTGTGTGTGTGTGTGTGTGTGTGTGTGTGTGTGTGTGTGTGTGTGTGTGTGTGTGTGTGTGTGTGTGTGTGTGTGTGTGTGTGTGTGTGTGTGTGTGTGTGTGTGTGTGTGTGTGTGTGTGTGAGGGAGAAAGAGAGAGGGTTTTTTGTTGGTTTTTTTTTCTTCGAGTAATTTTTTTTGTCGAGTAATTTTTCTTTATTTTGCCATTGTTTTTTTTTTCCTTTCTTCTGTTGTTTTCTTGTATTTCCTTTTATCTTGCCATTGTTGACTTCTTCTTCTTCTTTTTTTTTTTTTTTTTGTAGCAACGGCTGATTGAAAATTAATCATAGTTTGGTTAAATCACTACCGTTGGAAAATATAGTTCGTTCGTTCGTTCGTTCTCTCTCTCTCTCTCTCTCTCAGATTAATTAATGTTGCGAATGGATCGACTACCGACCAGTAGGACTATCGACCGAACGGAGAAATTGCTAAAGGAGCGTAGGATTGTCGACACGTAGTACTAAGGATACTTTCTTTATTCTTTTGGGGTTTCTCCCCCCCCCCCCCATCCCCAACCCCACCCCCGGGGAGCCGGGGTGGCTGAATGGTAGAGCGTTGGACTTGCAATGTTTGTTTGTTTTGGGGCGGTCGGTGGTCTAGTGGTTAAGAGACCTGTCACCAATGCGAGAGGGCGGAGGTTCGAGTCCCACTCGGGGCAAAGAATTTTTCCTTCTCGTATGTGGCACCGTTCATTCGGGCCGATCGTCGGGGGTTCTCTCCGGGTACTCCGGCTTCCTCCCCCTCTGCTTTGGAAATGTTCAGCCCACCAAATTTGAAAAATAAATGCAATTCTAAATCCCGAAATTTAAATAGCTGAGCTGACCCTTCGCACCACGTGATTGTAATGTGTTTATGTCCGGTGTGTGAGAGAATGCGTGTGATTCACGTGAGCGTGCGTGTTGGGTTCAGTTCGCGGCGCTTTGAGCCGATTCATGAAATTGGGTAAAGCGCCTATACAATACTCATTATTTTTTTTATTTTTTATTTTTTTTTGGGGGGGGTTGGGTTTTTTGTGGTTTTTTTGCCGAATTTCCCAAAATGTTGCATTTAAACAGAAAGAAAGAACCACTTTCTGTCATATGAACACTCTAGGTTGCCTTCAAACACCTTCAGTTTCGTGTGAACACAAGTTGCGCCCCCAAAAAACAACTTCGTATATAATACCACCGCAGCTGGCGAAGAGCTGGGGGGAAACTCCCGGGCAGTGACTGAAATCCGGCGCTCTGCGCTAAGGAGCCGGTTAGCTTACTAATCCCCGCTGGATCTACTCCGTCTAGTCCAAGGGGTGGGTGGGTGTTTGAGAGTTTAACGTCCTGTTCCACCACATACGGGTGATAGTAAAGACGGGACAACGATGAAAAAGGCCAGCACAAATATTTGGCCCCACTTTCGGATAGACATACTTCTACTACAACTCGATGCAGACAGAAATGAATGGCAGATAATTCCGCAGAAGCAGTACAAAACAACACAGTCATGCGTATTTTATGAAATGAGCAAACTTGCATTCAAACGTTTGCAGTACACAAAAGCACATGAGTGAGCACTCATCAAGACAGCCGCAGCTACAGCCAGACGAACAGCCACAGAGGAATATGCAAGAAAATGTTGTTAAAAGTTGAGGGTGTATAATTATCACTGTCAATTAAAGTGTCCATTTCATGAAATGAGCAAACTTACATTCAAACATTTGACCGACTCTCAAATTCTCCAATGCGTATTTCGTGAAATGCGCGACAAAGTTTTGCTCATTTCTTGAAATGGCCAGTAAATTTGGCCGTTTCATAAAATGCGCAATTTTGCTGCGTATTTCACGAAATGAGCAAAATCGTGCGTAGTTCATCAAATGGGCAGTTTCAGAAATTACGCTTAAAGGACTACCCGAGAGCATACCCATATGGGTCTGTAAACATACTACCTTAAGTACTGAAAACCGATCAGAGGACTGTTTTGCATATGTATGCATCTACTTTGAGAAACTTGTAAAATGCCGCTCCGTCTACCTGTCCGATTCGTAAAGCGCACATTCACAGGGGCGCCGGAAGATGTTGGGGGGAGGGGGGGGGCAGAATCTCAGAGGGGGGAAGGCCAGAGCCAGTGAAAGGAAGGACGTTGCCCGGAGAAAGTGAAAAGCGGGTGGGGGGGGGGGGGCGTTCAGATGCTGCGCAGACAAAAATCTTTACGAACCAGGGAGCCACTGAAAGGAAGGACAAGCGGGGGGGGGGGGGGGGGGGGCGAAAGTGGTTATCAGACGACTTTCTGCCAAGTCGTTTTGAAATTTCATGCAACGGCTAAACTGAGTTCTCTCTTCGGTGGGATAAGGGAGAGAGCAGAAAGGGGGGAGGGGGAGGGTAGGGGAAGGGAGGGGGGCCAAGACCATTGGCTTTCCCCCCCCCCCTCTTGCCATAGTCACCTGATTTTCCAGGGGGGGGGGGCAAAAAGATACTCTTGCCCCCCCTGCTTGGGTACAGGGGGGGGGGGGAGCTGCCCCCTGCCCACCCCCCCCCGCGTTCCGGCGCCCCTGATTCATATTTTAAGCGGGAAGTGCGCCGGAGTATATGGAGTTTGGAGTGCATCCCGTGTGTTACACCCGGCGACCCAAACACTATCTAGACTTTCTGGTAGAAGTATACGAGAGTGAAGCTAGCACACACTTAAAACATAACGATAAAAGCTACATATAACAGACGCTGTCATGATCGCCGCCTGGTTCCTTCTGTCTGAACGTGTAGAGTTGTGGCCTGGATTTGAAGTTGCTTCCGCAGCAAGTACATGTATACCCTGCAACACGAACGCGCAACCTTGTTGTCAGGTAACACTGCATGTGTGGAATATGGGAGGCACAGTAACCGAACCAAGCCAATGAGGTACGACCTCGACCTCTTAGCCACGTGACTGGGGTTAAGTACAGATCATCCCTGTACCGGTTACCGGGTCCGCGCTACTCTTGGCCCCTGCGACGAAGCCCAAATCGGGCTAACCGAGACCGAGCCGAGGTAAGTGATACGTAAGAAGGAAAATACAAAAATACTCGGTCGCAAGGAAAGTGGACAGTTGCGAACAAGTTTGAGGTCCCCGTGTTATTTCACAGTGTGCACAGAAGCGGTGAAAACTGTCGCGTTCACCAGCACAGTACATTTTCAGTCTGTTTCAGAGATTATTGCCTGCATGAGTTTGTCTCCCTTGTCGCAACAAGCACGCATTTTTCGTGGCAGAGCACAAAGCTGCCACGAAAAATGTGGCAGGGCACAAAGCTGCCACGAAAAATGCATGCATGCTACGGGTCTGTATACTGTATGCACGGGGGACAACTGTTTACAGACCTTTTCGAAGGGCACAAAAAATGTCCGGCTTTGGGACGTCACGGATAAGTACAACAGAGACCGGACGGCTCGCCTCCGAGCTCGGCTTGACACTGCGGATATCGATCTTGATCATGTGATCGTACGTCACCGTGCACAGCTGCCGTTGTTCACTTTTGTAGTTAGTAGACACACCGAGCGCAACGACTGTGATGTGCGCATATAATATGTGTTTCGCGCGCTGTGCCTAGTTAAGAGTAGGCTTTAAGCTGTGCCTTACAATCCACATTATACACAAGTCACAATATGTACAATTTTGTCTACACAAGGAATGTCAGCGTAATCCGACTTGTTTTTGACCCGTCGCCTGTAGGTTATCTGAGGTGACTAACCGAATTTTTCTGTCTGACAATGACTGAGATAACGTCTTCAGTACTAGCCGTGTAATCTGCTTCACTGACTTACCGGTTTTGACATACCAACAGTGTTGTAAACTGTGTACAATGAGCAAGAGATGGAACCAAATTCCACTACTCCCATTCCAGCGCCAGTTTCAAACGCTGTCTTAAAACCCACCTATTTAAAACTGATAACTGATCTTGATTTTACCCTGCCCTTCCACACCGTGTCAGCCTGCATGTTGAGAGGTATTGGTTAAATGTTCCCTGTGCGTCTGTGTGTATGGAAGCTGTTTATTGTGCGGCACATGTATTTAGCTCCCTTTCCTTACGTGTGTAACAGTCACTCATGTTTGTGTATATTGTTGTGCTTTATGTCATCTGTGTACTGTCAGTGATACCTGTTTTATTTTTGTTATGGCATACGGCGCTTAGAGCCTGTGTAATTTACGCTTTATAGGCTTTACGCTGTATAGGCGCTTTATAAGTCTTTATTATTATTATTATTCATTTTGGCAATGATAATTAAGTGCCGACAACCGCTGAACTTACTGACTGAAATAAACGGGGACACAGACACTAGAAAGATTATCAGTCATAAAGATACATAACAATAACGATCAAAGTCTTGTCACCAATAATAATAATAATAATAATAATGAAATGACAGTGAAAACTACGAAGACGATAATGATGACAAAAATGATACGATTAACGACCAAGTATACGATAATGATGACGATGAAGATGGTGGTAATGGATGATAATGATTTTTTTTTTTTAAAGGATGATGACGATAACTCTGCAGTGACAACATCTTGACGATGATTATTTTGACGGCAACGATGACAATTGCAATGATGATGACTATGGCAACATTAATCGCGACCACAACATTGGTTGTGATTTTGAGACGGTATGCTGCTGCTGCCGACGACGACGACGACGACGATGATGACGACGACGACGATGAAGATGACGATGATAACGACGACGACAACGATAATTATGATGATGGAGGCGTCGATGATAATGATGATGAAGCGACGATAATGACGATTTGGGTGATGATGATAATAATATTATGATGATATAGCCTCACTCACAGATAGATGATGTTGATGCTGAGGTAGACGCCGGCAACAAGGAAGTTGACCATACCCCTGGTGATGCTGAGCGTGGCCTGGTACACAGGCATGAGAGCCATCTGGCTCAGACACTTGCACACACTCGACACCACCGCCAGGCCAGCGAACATGGCGCCTGTAGCAAATTGCGATTATAATGAAATAAACGAATAGCCCCACATGAATAAAGAGGGGGGGGGGGGTGTTTGGGGGTTTAACGTCCTTTTCCACCACATAGGGTGATATCAAAGACGGGGCAACGATGAAAAGCCGGCACAAATATTTGGCCTCAGCCGGGATCGAACTCACGACCCAAGCATTAGACGTCCAAAGCTCTACCATTCGACCACCCCGGCTCCCCGTACCGAATGGGAAACGCGCATGCGCGACACAAAGTTTATGACAATGAAATTGAAACTTGAGTTTTCATGGTGGCAATTTCTGCCACACGAACCGCTTTTTAACTTACCGTTGCAAAATGATGTTTTAAAAATTAAAAACACAAAACAAAACAAAAAAACGAAATATATTAAGCGCAACTGAATAAAAACGGGCAAACTACTTTTCGACTTCAACTAAAAGAAAGGAGGGGTGGTCGTACTTCAAGTATAAATACTTAAGTATTGCAGACACTATATCTGTATTGAGCACAGTTCACAGGTTACCTTGTTTGTCGGGTGGCACCATGCGAGACATCAGGGATCTAATTGATGGGGTAAGCATTGTGCTGGCTAAAAGAACTCCGGCGCCTGTGAAAAATAAAACAAAAACAAAAAGAGAATAAATAAATTGTTTTTGCTTTTTTTTTTTTTTTTTTTTTGGGGGGGGGGGTTGTTGTTGTTCTTTTGTTTTGTTTTGTTTTTTTGTTTTTGTTTTGTTTCTTGGGGGGGGGGGGTGTTTGGTAGGTTTTTAATTTTTTGTTTGTTGTTGTTTTTTGTTTCTTTGTTTTTTGTTTTTGGTTTTTGTTTTGTTTTCTTTTGTAGAAGGTATAAAATTTTGACTTTTTTCCCATAGACTACAAGAAATCTCACAAATGTGAAATCTGTGTCTTTCTGCATGATGTAGGTCGAGTTTTGAAATAAAAAAAAACAAACAAACAAAAAAAAACACTACAACAACAATGGGGAAAAAAACAAAAACAAAAAAACACATACAAACCTGTGCATCGTGTGACTACAAACAGTAATAATAAACGTTATGTCACGTGAGTCCAAAAGCTACGAAACATGTCACCCGACTCCAAAAAACAAACAACAAACGAACAAAACCAAGAAAACATCACGTCATCGGACAAAAAAACAGAAAATATTTCATGGCACGTGACTCCGCGTATCAACCAATCAGAAGCTCATGCAGTGACTCGTACTCACGAATGTACACCATGAGGTCGGTGGTAGCCAGCCCCATGAGAAGTTCCCCAACAGCCATCGACGTGGCGCCAATCATGGCCAGAACTGGCGTAGGCAGTGCCTTTTGCAGGATCTTGATGAGGCCCAAGCTGATCACGTGACTGCCTCCTGACTCCACGGACCCTAGGATCCCGAGGTGTAGCGAGCTCCAGCAGAAAGGCTGGTTCATTAAGATGAGGCTCTTGATCTAGAAGAGAAAACCCCCCTCCGAAATTAACGGGTAGTCCACAGGCCCGTAGCCACCGCCTTATCTGGTTCTCCCTGGCAACCCATCTGGGTTTTTTTTGTTTTTTTTTTCTGTCGTGCAATGGCACAACACAGTAAGACTGAGTTGGTATTGTGGTGAAGAGCGCACGGAGCGTACGGGACAGGCTGCTTGTCTCGGGTGGCTGGGGGGGGGGGGGACCACTTCATCCCACTGCGCATGACCACTGATGCGTGGTGGTCAGTGACCTGCTTGCATCTGTCTCTCTTGGCCTGTGGACAGCGTACCTACCGCTTCCAGCGGGCTCGGGGAGCACATGGTATGGGGATGCCGACTAGCGGTAGGGTTGGGCAGGTACTGTACGGGGTTGGGTTAGTAGGTAGCTGTGTTCTGGGTGCTGTACCTATACCGAATGTGACCGTTTGTGTACTGGCCTGACCTGTGTTGTAGTATAAACGGGGTTAAACCCTGTTGTATCTGTAACCATGTGTTCCGAGTCATGTTTCACGTTTGTGTCAGTTTTACTACAGTATAGTTCGCCACCCTTGTGCCATTTGCACCTGTTGTAAATGCACTGCGGCCGTCTAAACAACATAGCGATCGCACTATTACCAAAAGCCACTAGGCACCCTACCAGAAAAATAAAATGTCGCAGAAAATGAATGCGACCAGAGCAGTAGAGGGAAGAGTCTGAATGCTCGTGGTATAAACAGCTTACATGATTAGTTCTCGTGGTTTATCACGAAAGAAACTACTCAATGTTTCAGTTTTTGCCGTAGCTACCGAGCCGAAAGCAAACAATTGAAACATCTCGTGGTTTCTTCCCGTGGTAACGCACTCGAGCTAATCATGTAAGCTCTATGTAAGATTTCTCGCCGGAGGCTCGGTAGCTACGGCAAAAAAAATTGAAACATCTCGTGGTTTCCTTCGTGGTAAACCACCAGAACTAATCATGTAAGCTCTATGTGAGATTTCTCGCAGGAGGCTCGGTAGCTACAGCAAAAAATTGAAACCTCTCGTGGTACCGGCCCCCGTAGTGTAGTGGTTAGCACTTCGGATCATGGACCGGTAGACCCGGGTTCGAATCCCAGCCGAGGCAAGCGGGATTTTTCCTACCTAGGTCGGCTCCTACCCAGAGCGGGTGTGCTATGGGCCCGATGGGGAGGCTGTTGCCACACAGCCGAGTTTCACCCACTTCACGGGTGCGACTTTGGGGGTGCTTCCCTTAGTATGACACGTCTTATGATGTGGATGATTACACGGCCGGCACCGCAGGTGCCGTAGTTCCCGGGCCTGGTTAATGCCGGGATATTTATGACAGGAAGTGTGGAATGCGGCCCTGTCCCGCAGTCCCAAACCACATGGACCTCCATAGCATCATCTTACTATCATCCTCATCTCCATCATCATGCATAATAAAAATTGTCCCAGCTTCCGAGTCCTCCGTGGGTTCCACCCATGACCTGGGAGGAACACCACTGGAGCTGGCAAAAGAACTGGGGCAGCAAAAAAAAAAAAAAAAAAAAAGAAACCTCTCGTGGTTTCTTTCGTGGTAAACCGCTCAGACTAATCATGTAAGCTCTATGTAAGTTTCTCAGCGGAGGCTTGGTAGCTACGGCCAAAAAATTGAAACATCTCGTGGTTTCTTTCGTGGTAAACCACCAGAACTAATCATGTAAGTTCTATATGCGATGCCTGCGGGACAGGGCCAAGTGGAAGACAAAGGTTGAGAGCAGCCAAACCTTTGACGTAGAATATGCCGGAAAATCCACCATGAAGAATGCCAGCAGCCCCAGAAGCAGCAGAGCGGCCTGGTACGGATGATCTCGAGCCACGAACACTTTGCACATGCGCTTGACGCCTTCGAGCGGAGAAATAAGTCGCTTCCGGTCACGTGGTACGGTTTCTGGTAGCCCGCAGAGAATGATGACGAGACAGACCAGCAGAAGGCCCGAAGCCAACAACGACACGTAAAGAAACCCTGGAAACACACAGTGAAATGCAGAGAATGATAAAGAGACCTAGACAGACGTGCACAGAAATCCTAATTAGGAGATAGGAGAAACAGACAGAAAGGGCCTATAGACATATGGGAAGACATGACATACATAATTTCTGGTTATCGACTTAAATTATATCATCGCAATAATCGGCAACAGTATCGCCCAAAAGTGCAGAAAATGTGTGCAAATTCTCGTTTACTTATTTTCGCTGAGTTTTCCACAATAATCGTTCCATTCCTTTCCGTCTGAATGGAGCAAGTCGGGAGAATTCCATCTGGACAGTAAAGTGTCTGTTGTGCAAAAGAAGCTTCATGTGAGGTCATGATGTGGATGATTACACAGCCGGCGCCGCAGGTGCCGTAGTTGCCGGGCCTGGCTAACGCCGGGATATTTGTGACAGGAAGCGTGGAATGTAGCCCTGTCCCGCAGTCTCAAACCACACTGACCTCCGTAGCGTCATCATACCATCATCCTCATCTCCATCCATCAAAAGGGGAGCCGGGATAGCCGAATGGTAGTGCGTTGGACCCTCAATGCTCGGGTCGTGAGTTCGAATCTCAAATATTTGTGCTGACATTTTTCTCTTTGTCCTAGTTGTCTTTGATGTCACCCGTACGTGGTGGAAAACGACGTTGAACCCCCAACCCCCCGCAAAATAAAAATTTCCCCAGCTTCCGAGCCCTCCGTGGATTCCACCCATGACCTGGGAGGAACATCACTGAAGCTGGCATAAAGAGATGGGGCAGCAAATAAGCTTGGTGTGGGGTTGACGAAATTTAGGAGTGTTGTCCAAATTAGCAAGCTTTCTACACCCAAACTCATCGAACCGTACAAGAGCGCTTGTATTTATTTGTGATTACTACAGCACACGTGCGGTTTCATGTATACTGTGGGCACTGACAACGTTACCAGTATCCTCTATAATGAGCCCTGCAGCAAACTCCGTCGCAGCGTCCGCCAAACCGATGCCTGCCTCCACTATGGCCATACCCAGCGTCCGCTGTTTGTCACCCCGCGTGATATCGGCGGCGTAGACGTAGAACCCCAGCAAAATCCCTGTTTCAACAACGATCAGCAGGTGAAGATTGAAGTATGGGAACTTTGGGCCTGGAGGTACAGTGTGATGTGAATCGCAGAAATGGATACGAATAGGGTTAGTTTTGTTTATGGTTTCACAAGGGTGAATTTTATATCAAGTGTGTGTGTGTGTGTGTGTGTGTGTGTGTGTGTGTGTGTGTGTGTGTGTGTGTGTGTGTGTGTGTGTGTGTGTGTGTGTGTGTGTGTGTGCGTGCTTGCGTGCGCCCGCGTGGCGTGTGTGTGTGTGTGTGTGTGTGTGCGTGCGTGCGTGCGTGCGCCCGCGTGGCGTGTGTGTGTGTGTGTGTGTGTGTGTGTGGTGTGTGTGTGTGTCTTCTTTCGCATTTGGGTTTTGTTGTTGTTATTATTATTTATTTATTTATTTATTTTTTAAGCTGTACGCACCCCGGACTAACTGACAGGTAGCCCAAACGCCTGTAGCCTTGCCCACTGACTTAAAAAATCCTGCGTGGCAACCGCACGCAGGGCACGCTTGTTCACCTTCTGATCTCTTTGTCAGGTGCGGATTTGTTTGTCGGAGCACACGTGCCTCGTTCGCGCACTCTGACTGGCTAGCATGATCTGTCAATCAGGAACTGGCTACACGTCAACTGGCGGTGGAGGAGGAGCTCACATGGCGAGTTACACCGTCGACTTGAAGTGACACGGAAACCGACTGTATACGAGTACAGTTACAGTGATGTTGCCAGGATTTTTTTTCTTCGGCGATTTAGCCGAAACAGCCATGTAAGTTTCGGCTTTTTACAGAAAGTTTCGGCTGTCTCTGCCGAAGCAGTTTCACACGTTCTTCGACTAGATTCCCTACTGTTACGTGCTCCCTCCACCTCCATGAATTAAAAAAGTTCTGTAAAGTTGCGTTTTCTTGGAAATTAGTCCAGCCAGCACAGGAATCTCGCAAAAAACGGACATAATCGAGCCGATTCACTCGTGAAAACTTCGGCTCGGCAAGCCGACATGACAGACAGATTATCGGCTTTTTCCAAAAAAAATTCGGCATTTAGCCGAGATCCGACCCCAAACGACATCCCTGCAGTTACAGAGAAGAACTTAACTTACCTGCAGATCCTCCACACAACCCGTCCAGGACGTATCCGGAATACAAGGCAGGCAGTCCTAGGTCCCAGTAGATGATGATAGGCGCTGAGGTGTTCCTCAGGAAGTGACCTAGGACAGGCACGAGCAGCACGAACCTGCGCCCCAGCACGTCCGAGTAGGCGCCAAGAAACAGGTTGGTGACGATGGCGATACCGCCCGACACCAAGTCCAGCCGCATGTACAGGTCAGCGCTTTTGTCCTGCACCTGTCATTCAGACAATCATGATGATGATGATGATGATGATGACGATTGGCCATTTTTAGGATATTGAAATAATAATAAATAAAACAACCAAAAACATGATGAGGTAAGCATGCTCGCGGTGCCTTGCGAATGTGGGAGGGTGGATGGGTGCTTGGGGTGGGTGGGTGTTTGGGGGTTTAACGTCCTTTTCCACCATATACGGGTGATATCAAAACGCGGCAACGATGAAAAAGCCAGCACCAATATTTGGCCCCAGCCGGGATACGAATGGATGCTTGGGAGTTTAATCTTCTTTTCCACCACGTATGGGTGATACCAAAGACGAGATGTGACGAGAAAAAGGCCAGGAAAAATATTTGGTCCCAGTCGGGATTCGAACTCACGGCCCGAGCATTGAAAGTCCAACGCTCTGCCATGCGGCTATCCCGGCGGATATTAAACTCCTAAATACCCACCCTCTCACGGTGGTACCTACCTCGTCTCTGAGCGGGTCATTGGAAGAATTGCTTGTGTCGTTGACGCACGGTTGTTTGCTGACCTCCACCCCGACACTCGCGTTACCGTAAACACTCTCCGTGTACATCTGGTATATGTACTGGGTCATCAGCGGAGAGTGGAACTTTCCAGCACACGACATCATGAAGGTCACCAAAGCCAGCACAAACATACGAGTCTTTGTATTGGACGCCACCCCAGAGTCTTCATAGTTCTTGGAACCTTCTGGAGAAACGGCTACGGGTTGTGTGGTTGTCTCTGATTGGTTCTCTTCATTTCCAGCGTTGTCATGACGATCAGTTTCTCGAGCATTTGAGGCAGTTCGTAAGTCTTCTGGTGTCTGTTGCTGATGATGTTCCGAGTCTCCTGGGGCGTCCTGTCCTCGCTGTGATGTGTTTTGCGTGGCTTGGTAATGTCGTTCGCCGCTAAGCCTTGGTGATGAGCTGGGTTTCTCTTCTTCGTCGCCTTTCACGTGTCCCAGTAGAGGGGTTTTCTCGGAGAATGTGTCTACGTTCTCCATGGTGAATGAAGCGTTTCACAGTCAGGACAATAATACATTCAGCTGTAGTTCAAGCGGAGGGACCTGTCAACTCTGTTTTCGACCAGGCATGAGATTTATTTGGTGGCAGTTTTGGGAAGTTCATCAGTTCTTGTCTCTTCACATGGCCTTCGAGTGCCAGACTGAAGGTCCTTGGCATTTTTTGTTTGTTTGTTTGTTTTGTCTTGTTTTCTTTTGTTTCGTTTAGTCAAGTTTTGTCGGCAAAGCCACACGATGCAATTCACGTCATGGTTCCCTAACGCCTTAAATAAACATGAAAACTGAGCTTTGTGAAAGATTTACACTTTCAGTTGTTGATCAAGACTGGATGCTGATTAATTTAAAAATACATAGAGCATACATCCGGTTCCGTGCACCCGGCCTCAGTGACAACAGGGGAAATTTACAAATGTCCTTTTTTTTTTTAAAGGATGGAAGCCGCATTGTGTAGGTACAGTAAGAGGAAGATATATACAATACACAAGACTTATTATCTGTATTGTGCAAAAATAATTCCTTCAGACTCGTCAGTACTTATTTACTGAGCCGGGCGGGTCCGTGTTCTCAAAGCTGCCGGGTCCACCGTTGTCCAAACTGAATGCCTGCATGAAAGTTCTCCAACACACTGAGTCGGTCTGCCGGCTGGACTGCTTCAGACCTGAGAAGAGGGCTTACCTACATTCTACTCGAACTACGACTATAGTCGTAACAGTTTGTTCACATTTTACCTCCCTTTCTAACACCGATGTCTGCCGTCAGGTTTCCTCGGCAGCTCACTGAAGGTGATGTCAAAGTAATTACAGCATCTCCAAGCAACAATTCCCCTCAATATAAAATCATTTGACCCACAAGATGCAGTGTTACCACAGGATGCAAGCAGCTGCATGGCGGCAGACGTACGATGGTAGCGTCAGCCGTTTAGACTGCGAAATCTCATGGTTAACTTGAATCTGAAGGAGGTGTTGTCGTATCCAGATGCGTCGCAAACTGCGTGTCAGTAAAATTCAGCGTCTGCCTTTAGTCCATTCAGCGACTTTCACGAGCATATGTCATCAGAATTAATGAAAACGGGACCACCCGGGACTCAGAACAACGTCAAAAGTGATTATTTAAGTGTTTAAGCGGTGTCTCCTAATCTCCGGGCGAATATGCAAGTGTAATTCGGCGCCTGTTTTTAGTCCACGGCCAACGGCATGCGGTCACATTCACACAAAATTAGACCTCCTCTGGGTGAAGTCGGAAGCACTCTATACAACTTCAATACTGAATGTTTTCTGTCAGTGTCACCGGCACGAGTTGTCTCAGTCCTAACTATCGGAACTAGTAGCACATATCACATGGCAGCAACCGAGTGACTCAGTCTGTTCAGTTAACAATGTGATCAGTACAGGGCGTTTGAGGGTTCAGGTTAGTGGGCCATGGTCGTAAATGTAACTGATGTTGAAGATAGTCAGTGGTACAGCTTTGCAGGTTATCGCTAGTGAGCTAATCTCGTGCTCAACGATGTTTGTTGTCAGTATGTTTTCAGTGCTCAGTCAGTCAGTACCGACTCAGTGGTAAACTGAACGGATAAACAGTTTAAAGCCATGTCGGAAAGAACTAACCGAGTTTGGCCTCATCAGTGAAAAAAACAAAACAAAACAAACAAACAAACAAAACAAAACAACTGATACTGACAGGCAAACTACAATATTACAGGAAACTGCTGAAAATACACCAGCAGGCAGCACGCCGGATGGTCTTAGTGTTTGACGTGCTCAGTCATCAGTCCGGAAGTTTCACAGTGCGTGTTCAGCAACCCAACCCTTCTCCCCCTCCCCCCCCCAAAAAAAAACAACAACAAAAAAAAACAAAAAAACAAACAAACCCAAAAAACCGAAGAAACAAAACCAAAAAACAAAACCAAAAATGGGGAAATCGAGAAAAGCAATAACCGGCTGCGTCGTGTCGGTGTATGTGCGTGATGCTCACATTTTTGTTCGAAACTGAAAAAAAACCCAAAAAAACTAGAAACTTAGCTTGGATCAAGTCAGTTTATGTCCGTGATCAGTGCCGGCTCACACTGATTAAACAAACAAACAAACAAACAAACAAACAAACAAACAAACCCTTGTCTTATCTATGACTGATGTCACAAATCATTAGTACGACGGACCACTGTTGTGTTGACGAAATAACTGATTCACAATGATACTTCTGTTTCCTTCAGCCGGTCTTCTTACTACTACTTCTTATTACTATGAAAAATCAATGCTGCTCTTCTGCCGGATTGGGGTTCGGAATTTCAGCTTGGGCGATATATTTGTGCAGGCCATTTTCTTGTTGCCCTGTCTTTGATATCATCCATGCATGGTGGGAAAAGGCATTAGAGTCTTCAGGGACTTACATACTATGTAGGTCCCTGGATTCTCAAACACCCACCCAACCCTGCTCAAATGGTATTTTCGCCATCGCACTGTACTGTTTGAGAATTTTCGACCATTTGAGGATGAACAACTAGCATGCTTCAGTTCGTTTCGTTGGCAAAGCCGGTAGGCCTTGCAACTGGCTTTTCCAGCAGATTTCAGCTGTTGAAAACTGTTTGTTATTCTTTGCATTCTGTCTCGAGGGCATTGTGTTCTTATGGCCTCTTGGAGAAGTCTTGTCTGAAGTGCCACGCACGTTTATTGAAACGTTTCACAGCAGGTGCTTGCCGAACAGCTCAAGAACTGACAGTCTGTGGTGACTACACTTCTGCTGGGTCCTTCAGTAAGAAACCGCTGCTGCAGAAAGTAAGAGAGACTGGGCGGGGGCATCCATTTTACGGACAGTTCAGGAGGTTTCAGGGATTTCAGGCCTCATCTGCTCAAGGAGCCTGTCCACAGGACACACTGAGAGCAAACTCTCCTTTGCAAACTTCGACACATCATAGGCAACGTTGCTCGACCGTTCAAGAAACCGGTAGCATGGAGCTCCAAGAGGTGGTGGCTGTCCTGAAGGAGATAGCCTCTCCGTCGCTTGCCGGCAGCTGGGACAATGTGGGTCTGCTTGTCGAACCGTCCCCTCCGCACCAAGTCCGAAAGATCCTGCTGACGAATGACCTGACGCCTCCAGTCATGGAAGAGGCTGTTGATGAGAAGGTGAACATGATCGTTTCATATCACCCACCCATATTTGCACCGCTGAAGCGGATCACACAGAACTCGTGGAAGGAGAGGATTGTGGGAAAGTGTCTGGAGAACCGGATCGCAATGTTTTCCCCGCACACAAGCTGGGATGCTGCAGCTGACGGTGTCAATGACTGGCTTATTCGAGCTTGCGGTGGTATGGAACTAAACATTTTCTGTTGTATGATTGACTGAGTATCTCGTGCATTGTTTTTCATGTTTCTTTATTGTTTGCTGAAGCATGTGATAGTACATGTGTACTCTCATAGGTACAAGGAAACAGCTTGTATAGTACTTTTCTCTCTGGCATATTCCTCACTCCTCCAACACCCTAACCCCCCCCCCCCCCCCACACACACACACACACACACCTCCATGACATACTAATTGTTCTTGTCCATTAATACATTCATGTTACAGCTACTTTTTAATAAGTGTTATAGGTATGGTGTGTGTGTGTGTGTGGGGGGGGGGGGGTAAATGAAAACTGTTCAGGGAGAGTTTACAGTAGTGATGCAATAATACTGAATTGCAAAATCATTTGCAGACGTGACTGATTTGAAGCCACTTGAGCAGACAGAAGCCTACAGAAACGGACACACGAAGAAGCTCAGTTTTATCACCAGTTCAACTGAAGTGGAGAAAGTGACAGTGCCGCTGCAGGGGATCCCAGGCGTGGAGATCCTCAGAGAAACTCTGTGAGTGTAGTCTGACATGTGAATAGCTGGGTTTAACATACAGCACTGGCAAACAGATCAGCTTTGGAAACAGACTGTTCCTGATTGACAGGTCATGCTAGCCAACCAGAGAGCATGGACGAGACACATGAACCCCAACACAAAAAAAACAAAAAAAACACATACACCTGTTGGTTAGCTTGTCAGAATATGTGCCTGACAAAGAGTTCAGAAGGTAAAAAAGTGTGTGTTGCGTGTGCTTACCGTGGAGGATACTCTTTTTTTTTTCTCTCTCCTGCCCCAACTCTTTGTCAGCTCCACTGGTGTTCCTCCCAGGTCATGGGTGGAATCCACAGAAGGTTTGAAAGCTGGGGCAATGATGATGGAGGTGAGGATGATGTTAAGATGATGCCATGGAGGTCCGTGTGGTTTGGGACTGCGGGACAGGGCCGCATTCCACGCTTCCTGTCAAAAATATCCTGGCATTAACCAGACCCGGGAACTACGACACCTGCGGTGCCGGCCGTGTAATCATCCACATCACAAGACAAAGTCATACTATGGGAAGCACCCCCAAAGTCGCACCCGTGAAGTGGGTGAATCTCGGCTGTGTGGCAACAGCCTCCCCATTGGGCCCATAGCACACCCGCTCTGCTAACCACTACAGTATGGGAACTGGTAGGAGGATTCATTTTAGTCAGTGGCGTATTTACAGGTGTCTGGGCTACATGTCAGTGTGACATATGCCTCAGGAAGGTCCAAAACTGCCTCCGGCACTAAAAGTGCAACAGACTCATGCTTGAGTGTAATTATTTCACTCATTACTACAAAGCTAAGCATGTAAACAGATCGTGTAGCCTCTTGTAAAGGAGAACAGCAATCCTGAGTTGCCATTAATTCTGTTAAGCAGGTGTCTAATTGGCACATTGTGAAAAGAACTCAGAACAATTTGCCAGCATTAAATTATTGGTAGATAGATTGGCCTTTCAGTTTATGTAATACTTTTTTTTTTTTTTTTCCTATGTTTGACAGAAGCAGAGGCAATGCTGGGGATGCAGACATGATGAAACTGAGCTTGACGTGTGCAGCATCTACAGTTGCCACCATTCTGAATGAGCTTCAGAAGGGCCGCACTAACATAGCCAGTCTAGAATGTTCCGACATGGCAAAGGTTTGTGGGTGGAGAAAACATTTTCGCCCCCGAGTTGTCTCAAGGGTCACTGTCATTATTGTGTTGTCTTCGAGATGCATAAAATGGGATTGTACTCTAAACAAATTTGCATTAGCTTCTGCCTAATGTTTGTTCACTTGACATGCGTTTATGGAGGAATTGTTTACCTCTGCAAATTTTTAGTGTCACAAACATTACTTGCACTTCCAAATGGGACGTGACCTAGAGTAGTTCAAGTTGTACAGCGCAATTTTGTGGATTTGCCTCTAGAGGGCAGGGTTGGGAATTTTCTTTTTGAGCTAGTAACTTTAGCTGAGTGATTTACACGTTTCCCTACCCTTGGCTACTGGCAGACTGAGACAACACTTTTCTGTGTCTGCTCTTTTGTCACTGGCCAGCGTGGGATTGAATCCCTAGGCAGACACCGGCCGGCTGTAGCAGATTAGCCTAGGGCACTGCTCCTCTGTAGTGGACAAATAAACGTGTTTTTGTTGAACCGTGTCTTGACTCCCCTAACTGCCACATTTGTGAGCCTGCTTGAATCACTCGACACCATCACACTAGTACATCATGTACTATTCAAAGTCGTCGTTAATTGCATTACATCTTGGGTACACAATAACAGTGCTGAAAACTCAGACTCACAGTGTCCCAGTACAGATACAGTAACTTACACTAGAAGAATTGTGGTGGTGAATGTTTAATTTTGCAGTTGCCGTCACTTGGATTTGGAATGGGTAGAGTCGGTCAACTGAATCCTCCTGTTGCTATAGAAACAGTTGTGTCCAACATCAAGAAGCATCTGGGATTGCAGCATGTACAACTTGCACGCACTGAAGGTGAGGGAGATCCACAACATTAGTTGAGAGCTCAAAAAGAAAAAGAAAAAAAGAAAAAAAAAGAAGAGGAAAACAAAGACTTGTTTCTTGCGATTATCCACCTTTACATTAGGCTGTTTTATAACTCCTAAACAGTAAATTTTATCCTTCTACATGTATGAAGTACGGGAAGATCAGCCTTTTTCCGCGAACATTTAAGTTAGAGTGCCTTCCTTCAGAACTTGTGGTTGCCACTACCAGTCTTCCTTATTAATGTCCAGTGTGTGAGAATGAGTGTGATTCATGTGGATGTGCGTGCTGGGTTCAGTTTGCTGTGCTTTGAGCTGAAAAATTTGGTAAAGCGCCTTATAATCCCCGTTATTGTTTTTATTGTTGAAATTATTTTTTCCTGATACATGTAGAATGAAAGTGGAAATGATCTTACCATACCTTGAAAAGTCACACAAATCCATTACTGCAAAAAATCTACATACTTGCCGTAAATGTCCGTTGTGTGTGTGCGTGTGCATGTGGGTGTGGGCGTGCGTTTGTGTGTGTGCGTGTTATCATTGTGAGATTACATATTTAACTATTGGGACATGTTATATTGTGTATGTTGTTGTCTGTTTTTACGCTGCAACCGAATTGCCTCCTCTTGAGGACAATAAAGAATTATTGAATTGAATTGAATGTCCGATTGATTGCACGAAGTTGAATCCACTATTTGCAGGCAAAGCACAGATCTCCACAGTGGCGGTGTGTGCCGGGTCCGGCTCTAGCGTACTACGTGGGGTGACAGCAGATCTTTACCTCACAGGCGAGATGTCGCACCACGAGATCCTGGACGCCGTGTATCGTGGGACTCACGTCATCGTTTGTAACCATAGCAACACAGAACGTGGTTTCCTGCAGGTGATGCAGTCCCGTCTGAGCGGTTTGCTTGGGGGGAAGGTTGAGGTGGTGGTGTCACAGATCGACAGAGATCCATTGACTGTTGTTTGACCAGGTTCAACATGGAAATGACATGCTTTAACAACCGACAGTTGTGCTTGACAGATGTGAGAGAGCAGTAGATCCCTGAACATGTGCTTGCATGGTACCATGTTTTTCATCGAGTCTTCTCACTTAGTGTTGGCTTGTCAGAGGTTTTCTGGAAGGGGGGGGGGGGGGGGGGGGGGGGGGGGGGGGGGGAGGGATTCCAAGAGATCATTTCATTGGTGGCGTGCCAGTTTTGTTCAGCTTGGAATACTGCTAAGCAGTTGTAATGATTGAAGTGATAATGATAGGTATGCTTCAGAATGTGTATTTTTCAGTTGTGAAATGCAAATGTTGAAACAGTGCTTTTTACTGTAACTGTGAATATAACACTGACAGCACCTTTCCTGAATCTGTCCACATGATTTTATTACAAACCTCATCATGACCTTGCACATGAAATGTTAATTTCCCATGAAACGTATACATTAGGCACAGAAAACAACAACAAAGAACATTGAAGACATGATCTGCTGGACAGAATCTGTGCAAATATTACAAAACTTCAGCAAAGCATATTCCTACACACAGTGGGTCAGCGCCAACAGTTTCTCACCGCCTTCAAATTCAAAGGCAAACAAATCAGTTTAAACCACATCTTCCTGCAGCAGAATTAAATGAAAATAAAAGCAAGATTTTCAGGCACTCGTAAATTTGCACTAGCACTCTGCATTCATGCACGCAGCAACCTCTTTTGCTACAGATTGTGCCAAATGAAACACAATGATAATATATATATGCTACCACAAGTTTGCTTAGCTGAGCTTCATCAGTCAACCTCGAAAGATGCACAACTGCACTTGGCACCTGCTGATTGAAAGGAAGTCAGGCTATGCCTTCGTTCAAATTTTCAAAGCACAACCAAATAAAATTGCTCTAATTAAATGATATTTTAATTAATTCTCATCTACAAGCAAAATAAAGTGTGTGCATTTCTGAGGCGCAAACAAATATAAGCACACAAGCATAAATCCAGTGTTCCGGTCAGTGTGCGCTTACTCTGGGGGAAAAAAATGACGAAAACTGTGGTTTTGCAACACACGCACACACACATACACACACACACACACTCACACACAGCAAATCAGTCGCAGCAACTTATATTCCACAATCTGTGAAGTAAACTTCACTTGTTCTTTGTAAGACTAGAACTATTAAACTAGAATTTAGAATTCACAACAAGTTTCTTGTGGACATCACACCTGACAAGAAACAAATTATACTGACTGACACAATGAAAGGTAACAATGACAAAAGTTTAACCACAGCAGATGAAAAAAAAAAGTCTCAAAATGTTGAGCCCTTTGTCTTAAAATATGTTTGGCTATCTTTTATCTGCACTGTAAAATATGTTTGGCTATCTTTTATCTGCACTGTAAAATATGTTTGGCTATCTTTTATCTGCACTGTAAAATATGTTTGGCTATCTTTTATCTGCACTGTAAAATATGTTTTGGCTATCTTTTATCTGCACTGTAAAATATGTTTGGCTATCTTTTATCTGCACTGTAAAATATGTTTGGCTATCTTTTATCTGCACTGTAAAATATGTTTGGCTATCTTTTATCTGCACTGTAAAATAATTTGACAGGTATATTCTTACGGATTTTTTAAAGGAGAAATACACTGCATTATCTTACAGCACAAAATGAGGTGAAAATGAAATGGAGATTCTTTGCAATTGCTACACTGTATTGGACTCTCCCATTACTGCCTGCACCTTAAAAACAACAACAACAAAAATCACCTCAGAACCACCACCCTAATAGAAACAGACAGCACCTCCCAACAGAAAACCCAAACCATCAACAACAACAACAACAAAAAGCCTACCAAAAACACCTGCCTCATTACCACCTTCCCTCCAGCATCACCTGCATTTGTTATCTCCAGTCTTTGTCTCCATCAAGAAGCTTTCTGCACAGTCCCCCCCACAGTCCCCCCAAGTCGCCAGATCCCCCTTCCAGTACTTGATACTGAACCCGACTTGTGAGTTTCACCCATCACTTGCATTCATTCGGTGTTTGGAAGCCAGTATGCACCCCAAAAGAGCATTTTGGGTCCAAAATCAAGCTTGCCCATAAAAATACAATATTATGCAATCAAACATATTTGGATTCAACCCGAGGGGGCAGCTATGCCAACCGAAACAACCCAACTAGTTTCTCTTTTGTCATGGGGGGGGGGGGGGGGGGAGGGGGGGTAAACAACAGAAGACTTCAGAGTTGCTCAACATTTCATAAACTTAAATATTTACTTGTTCAGGTGCATGTACATGAAGTGTGTTCAACACATCTAACCAAAACAGTAGATCACACAAGGAATAATAAACTTCATGGGAGTATGGGAACAAGTGGAGTATTTCTGTCAAAGTTGATGATACATGTAGCGATGTACTCTCTTTCTCTCTCCCCCCTCCTCTCCCAACATGCGCGTGCGCGTGCGCGCGCGCACACACACACACACACACACACTTTATAAGAATGGTTTCTCACATGTACACAATTTGCCCTGAGCAAATCACTTGAATACCAAAACCAAACCTTCAATTTGCAAAGCTTTCCAGTCTCACAAACACATCAGCACACTTTCCCAGTCAAGTCCTTTCAGCCACTACTTTCCTTAAGTTAAACCTGTGGTCCTCTCGCATGATTCTTTAAATGTTCAGTCATCTGCCCCTCGGGTCACTGTGGAGAAGGTATGGTGATCGAGTTATCCAGTCCTCCCGCTGCTGCAGGGCTTTCAAGTTCTCCTTTCAGGACCATTGCTGCAAGACCGAAAAAGTCCACAATAAAATAATCCTGACAAGGATGTTCATTATTCTTCGTTATGCCCCAGCGCACACAAATAAAATTAATACATGTACTATGGTGAATCTTTTGCCAGATTTTTTTTTCACATTTAATCAATGAGTTGTTTGGAAAACAAACAAACAAAACAACCGTAAGATCTTGAGCATGAAATTCAATACCCTGTTTTTAAAAAAAATAAATAAAAAATCTGTTTCTCTGATACGAATTTTCAATAAAAACTGATACTCTTGGCCCGTATGTAAAAGTCGAGGTTAGGGATTTTAGCCCTGGGTTAAAGTGTAACCTCGAACTAAACTAGGTCTAGGAATACATTTTCTGTTGGTTTTTTGTTTAACCAGGTCCATTCCACCATGGTGCCTAAGCCGTTACAGAAGGATTTTTTTTTCTACCTTTCTTCGCTTTTTTTTTTTTTTTTTTTAATCTGATTTTGTTTTTGAGTTTCTTTTGTCCTAGTCTGGATTAAGCCCGTAGCCGTGGGTTAAATCAACCTCGAGTTTTGCATGCGGGCCCAGAGCAACAATTTTAGCTGCATCTTCATTTTGTTGCCTTCCTAAGTACTGTATTCAATTTTCTCACCATAATTACATGCCCGCCAAAACCACTGTGACATTAGCACAGAAAAAAGATACATTATATGTATGAATAAGAAAGTGACAAGAACCGATTTGCAAGTGAAGTTAGGGCTGAAACATCTCAACCATTCTACAACTTGTACAAGGCAATATATGGTAAAAGCTTCCACTCCTTGATGCCTGCAAAAAAAAGGTTGCTCGATCCGGGTCGTTATTGCTGAATTTGCTCGCTGTATCACAAGTGTATCTCATTTAATGAGACAATGGGAGTCCTGTTTTTCTTCATCTTCTTCTAATTGCTACTAATTAACGTGGGGTTTTTTTTTCCGGTTTTTTTTTTTTTTTTTTTTTCCCAACATTAAATTGTGAAGTTGCATCACTGCAAATTTCAACTGATCGGACTACATTTTGAGTTACTTTTAACTGCTGGGCATTTTCACACTAGCTTTAGACCAACTCTGTATCATCGGCTTTCACTCCGTTTAGCCTCTGCACTGATTCGAAATCGGGTAACCGAGACCTGAGCCGAGGCAAGTGATGCCTAAGAAGGAAAAAACAAAAATACTTGAAGACAAAGAAAGTGGACAGTTGTGAACAATTTTGTGGCCAACGTGTCATGTCACAGTGTGCACAGAAGCGGTGAATTCTGTCTCATTCACTGGCACAGTACATTTTCTGCCTGTTTCTCATGAGTTGTCTCCCTTGTCGCAGCAAGCATGCATTTTGCCTGGCAGAGCACAGAGTTGCCACGAAAAATGCATGCTTGCTGCTGTTCTCAAAAGAGACAACTCATGCAGATAATTATCTCTGAAACAGGCTGAAAATACACTGTGCCGATGTTGGTAAATGCGAAAGAATGCACCGCTTCTGTGCACACTGTGTAATGACACACTGACCACAAAGTTGTCCGCAACTGTCCACTTTCCTTGTCACCGAGTATTTTGGTTTTATCCTTCTTAGGTATCATTTGTCTCAGCTCAGGTCTTGGTCAGCCAATTTCGGGTCAGTGCAGAGGCTAAACAGGGTGAAAGCCGATGGTACAGAGTTCGGTTTGGACAGGCAAAAATAAGTCCGTGCTCAAACAACAGCACTCAAGACAGTAGAATTCTGCGAGTGAATGAGAAGATGACAGAAGAGTGAATGTCAGCTAGCCCATTAACCATTTTTCTTACGGAAGAAGTCACAGTAAAAGACTGATAGAAATCTGGATTATTCCACATATTTTAGTGAGTGTAAATTCCAAACAATGCTAGAAATGTAAGAATTAAAATCTTCAAGATCAGCCCTATCAGAACAGTTAAATAACTATAGCACATATAAGCGTCCCTTCAAGTAAACTGCTTTTCTTTCACCACAGTAAAAAAAAAAAAAAAAAAAAATCATCACACACAGGATAAACACAAAAACATGTCTGCAGTGGAGCGATGGTGGAAAGCTGTTAAACGTGCACTGATAAAATCAAAGTGGAAAACAGGAGTTAAACAATCTGAAATACAAACCATGCACAAATTTTTACTAAAGCAATGTAGTCAAATGCAGAAAACATGGCCTGAGAAAGTCATGACACTGGTTACACAGTAACTGCTGCCCACAACACACCAGGGCGGTCGGTGGTCTAGTGGTTAAGAGACTTGTCACCAATGCGAGAGGTCATGGGTTCGAGCCCCACTCGGGGCAAAGAATTTTTCCTTCTCGTAGGTGGCACCGTTCATTCGGGCCGATCGTCGGGGGTTCTCTCCCGGTACTCCGGCTTCCTCCCCCTCTGCTTTGGAAATGTTCAGCCCACCAAGTTTGAAAAATAAATGCATATCTAAATTCCGAAATTTAAATAGCTGAGCTGACCCTTCGCACCATGTGATTGTAATACGTTTATGTCCTGTGTGTGAGAGAATGCGTGTGATTCACGTGAGCGTGCGTGTTGGGTTTAGCTCGCGGCACTTTGAGCCAAAAATATTTGGGATAAAGCGCCTTTTTAATGCGATTATTATTATTATTATTATTATTAAAAGGGCTAGGACTCTGAATCATGGGTCAGAATGGACCCGCAAATTCAACTTTTCTGAGTTTATACTGACGCTGTCCTGTTTCTTCTTTAAAATGGAGGGAGTTGATGGGTAGGAAACAGTAACCAAGGTTATACATTCCTCTGGCCATAAACTAATAGTAATACACACTGTGAATATTTTTTTTTATAATTTAAGCAAATGGAGATGCTGAGAGGGAGTACATCTGGTTATAGAATGTATGTCTTTAACTGTAAAAGCAACAGAAAAGAAACTGTGATGCAGCATCATGTGTTCAAACAAATAACCTTGCACAGTGTCCAACAAACGCAACCCCCCCCCCCCTTTTTTTTTAACAGCCATCTCCTTAAATTATACTGTGAGGTAACTATTTTGTCTTGATTCAGACTTAGTATTCATAATGCAAGAAAAAAATAAAACAAGAAGAAACAAAACAACACACACAAATTTGCAAAAAAGCAAGCAAGCGATATGAAAACGCAATTAATTCTGTAACTGCAGGTAAGTCTCATGTTAACAACTGAAAAAAAAAAAAAAAAATCAACCAGAAAAAACAAAATCTGAAACTGGCCTGCACGCATGGGGGGGGACACTCTGCTACTGATAACATTAAAAAGGAGAAGCATGCAATGTACTTGAAACAAGCTATCATAAAGTATAGAGGTCAAACATGAAGGCCAAAGGTTAAATCTGGATATCACAAGCCAGCATCAAGTGTCAAACTGAAGCTACTGTGAGAACCCATACCCCGCAAAGGTCACTAAATGGGCTGTGCACCTCCATCCAGTTCGGAATTGCCTATGATCAACTCCTCGTCTGGGGGTTCAGGCCCTAAAATCTCACCTGTAAAGGTGTACAAAACTTCCAAAATTAACCTTTAGAAATCAAAGATGAGAAAACCAAAAGGCCAATACATATAATATATACAAAAAAAAAGGTGGTAAAATTTGATTTCATTAAATATAGTGACAATCTTCTCTGTTTCATGGGTGGAAATCAGACTTGAAAGATTACCTCGACCTATAATGCTAACTTATCAAGTCTATGCACAGAGAAGGCTGCTCATTTCTTATAAGGCAAACAAGAAATTTAGAAACCTGAGGAGAATGTTGAGCAAACTGTGTGCTCTGGTGGTAAGCTGTACATAAACAGCAAAACCTCACAGAATGTATTCATGATTTTCTTTTCCTTGACTTGGAAAATGAGGTCCCATCCCCACTGGTGTGGGAAATGAGGGGGGAAAAAAAAAAAGGAAAAAAGACCAAGCATTCCTTCTTGTGCTACCACCTTCCAGACAGACATGTACTAATAGAACTGTACCTAGTGTAAGTATAGAGTCACTACCTGAAAATGGGCAAGAAAACCAGTCTAAGTTACTCACTCTAAGCAAAAGCAGCACATGCTGAGAGTATTGAAACACAAAGAGTTACACCATGAGTGTTGTAATATATCTGCCGAGTATGATCATGGATGGCATGACAAACGTAGAGACATAGTGATCAAAATTGTGTAAACCGACCTATTCACACTAACTCCTAGCATATTTTTTAACCAAAATATAAGGTCTTTCTTGGGGGGGGGGGGGGGGGGGTTTCAAGCTTGGAGACTGATCCCACACTTTCACTGTGATGGTGGTGATAGCCATGTAGCATCGCTCCTGCTGAAGTTGGACACTCAACCAACTTGACCAATGCTTGCTAGAAACAACTTAGACAGTCAGAGAAAAAGTTGCGGACACTCACCGCGAGTCTGCTTTTCTGCTGCTGCCTTGTCACGCTGGATAAATATGGCAGTGGCAAGGTAAAATCCACCTCCAATGACACACACGAACGATGTGATGTACATGGAATACTGTAACGTCACAAACTGCACGGCGGGACTTTGGCTGGCCCCGCGGAAGTGCGTAGACAGTTTGTCGGCCACCTGGTGAGAAAAGAAGCGGTTAGGGGTACGAGTTGTTACGAACTAATGCAGAGCGGAGTAGCACATGCGGATCTGATCTATGATGCCGTGTTGAGCTACAACATACAACATACTATCTTCATAAGTATGCTGATACTGTATACAGAAAATGCCTTCCACCATAAAACCATCTTCCTAAAATAATTGTGCGTGTGTGTGTGTGTGTGTGTGTGTGTGTGTGTGTGTGCGTGTGTGTGTGTGCGCGCGCGTGTGCTTGTTTTCCCTCATATCAAAAGAAGCAACCTGATGCAAAACTGTATTACTGCCCATTTCTTAACAACTGATGGTAGTGTTGTACAAAGTCCTACAAAGTTACTTTTTTCCTACAAGTCTGCAGACAACGTAGCAAAACTGATGAACAAAAGCCATACCACTCCTATCAAATACGGGCTGCCAGCATCCCCAAAAGCGTGGGACATCAAGATCTGCCCTGCTTCTGCTGTGGACCTCCGTGTTGGAATTATTACGTACTGGAACAGAAGGGAATATTATTGCAGATCTGACTGGCAGCTGTAAAGAAAAAGTACTGACAAAAGTGACATGATCAAGCATGTGTATTTGTATATATATACAAAGAAACATACCATACCATTTAATTCACTCCACACACACACAAAAGCAAAGTAAAAACACAAGCAGGCGCACGCACGCAGACACACCAATCAATAAGTGGACAAGTTACGTCCGCATGATTTGGCAGCAGTTTTTACAAGGGAAACGTGTACACAACAACAATAACTCACCAAAATCTGTGCAGTTAACACATGAAAACAATAATAATACTCACCAATAAAATGTCTGCTGTAACAGCCCAATTCAGGCAAAGTAATGTCTCTCCAATAAATATCAGAACCTAGGAAAGCAAGACAAATACATGCAGTTAGTTATAAATTATGTACATTATAACCAGCATTTGGGGTTTTTTTTTGTTTGTTTTTTTTGGTTTTGTTTTTTTTAATCTAGTATGAAATGTCTAAATCTGCTGTTATGCCAGTGCTGAGAAATATGGGTGTAAGCTCAAAGTAAATATCAGAACCTAGGAAAGCAAGACAAATACATGCAGTTAGTTATAAATTATGCACATTATAACCAGCATTTGGGGTTTTTTTTTGTTTGTTTTTTTGTTTTTTGGTTTTGTTTTTTTTAATCTAGTATGAAATGTCTAAATCTGCTGTTATGCCAGTGCTGAGAAATATGGGTGTAAGCTCAAAGTAATGGCACTGAAGTCACTCCGCTTTAAAAAAAAAAAAGACAAAAAAAACAAACAAAAAAAAAACCCGAAGGATTTCATTAAGGGCTGCCTGTCTATATCATGGAAAGACCCTGATTAATGCTAGCCTGATTCAAAAGTGCATGACACAAGAAAAGCACTTTTGTTTCCCAAAGAAACGCACTAAAACAACAGAGACCCCTTACCCATGTAGCAGTAATGTTGTATTCCGACAAAACGAGAGAGAAGTAAAGGAACGGAGTACACATCAACATCCCAAAGGCACATGTCAAGGGGTCGGCTCGAGGGTTGATCTTGCGGTAACGCCGTGCGATCTCCGTGCCCAGGGCAACACCCAGGAAACCGGAGGCAACGGTGATGCCGCCAAATATCAGAGCCACCCTGTCGACAGTAACTTGGGTTAGAGTCATCTGTGTTAAACTACAGCTGACGCAATGCTAAGTTTCTTCATTTAACAATTCTATTTCCCCAATGTAAGATATAAACACTTCTTTGGTATCCCTTTAAAGAACTCGGGTTGTTTCTCCTGGGAGAAGCGTGTCACCACTGTGCAGTGCTATCCTTCACCTGCCTTTGATAAACATGTATGCCAGTATGCTATCTCTTACGTTATCATATTGCCTTTCACCTACTGTCACATATTCACAGTCCAAATTTCAATTATAATACCATTTTTTCTTGTACATATTGTACTATGACTCACTCAGATTCCAGTTCAGTGTTGAATGACCGTCCAGTTTTGAGAGCGATAGCGTCTGCCATAAATGCCGGTGCCCACAAGGCCAGAGCGCCAGTAACGAACGCCACACACGTAAACCCCACGGACGACAGTACAAAGCTCTTGCTGAAAGACAAAACAAACCAAAAGTACTTCCTGCCAGAAAGCTATTTTCATTTGCACAATGGGAATTTTGAGGTGACTGGATTTTCAGAACGGCACAGGGTCACATGCACTGTACACTTTTGCCTGGACAAGTCACAAAATCCACAAAGACATTGAACGGGTCTGAAGAGCTGTGTTAGAAAGAAGTGGTACCACTAGCAAACTTGAATTTAGTAAAAGCATGTGTATAGTTGCATAGTGACAGCCATCATCTGTTACAGGTCCTGTACATACTAATTTTTTTGTCGAATTTCCCAAAATGTTGCATTTGAACAGAAAGAAGTGACCACTCTCTGCCGTCTGAGCACTCTAGGTTGCCTCCAAACACCCTAGCATTTTCGTGTGAACAAAAGTTGCGCCAGCAAAACTTCGTGTGCTAGCCTAATTATAATACTTTGGTTCCTGACTCAATAGCTCAGCTGAAAACTCTTTTGGAAAAGAAATCATGTATTTCTAAAAATCACCAAGCTGATTTCGGGACAGACACAAGATGCCATCTTGTATAGTGTGTGGTGTGTTGGCGGTTCCGGGCGGTCTGCATGGATTCCCTCAACTGAGAGGCAGAAATGCAAAGAAAATGGGTAGATCCTATTACTGAGCTTCTGCTGACACTGACAGAGAGTCGATACAGAGACTCTAGCACTGAAAGCCTGGTGACAGAGTGTGTTCTCGGCATTTCAATGGCGACCCATACACTGTAATCTCAAAAACGAAAGAAGAATGCCGCATCGTCAAAACGTCCGGCGCCAGTAAAAGCGTGACGGATCGAGTCATCTGATCGAAAAACGCAGGTAAGAGGCAGACGCATGTAAATCATTTGTCTAGGCTTCTAAAACCGAGATGAAATTACAACTCAGTCATTCAACATTCAGTACTGCAACACAACTTACAGAAACGAATGACGTGAAATGCATCGGAAAACATTCATTCACAAACTACACTAGTATTTGAGAATGTTAGGTGATGCGTGGTTGTTTTCATCAACAACGGTTGTTAGTCCGTTGGCACGCAGAAGAGTAGTTTCCCTTGTGCAATGACTACATCCGGCAAAGAAGCCCTTAAAGTCAGTATTTCATCATCTAACAGTGGCAATTTTTCCGTCTGCCTGGCAGTCGAAGAAAAGTGAAAGAACACCACATACTTCAGTACTTGGGAGACAGAACAGAATGCAACAGAAGTGGTAGAGTCAAGAGTCGAGTCAAGTCAAGAGTGAAGTCAACTTAAATAAAGCTAACATCTTATCTGATTACAATGCACTTCAGCATGCAATTCCACAGAAGTGGAAAAAATTATATTCCTAACGTGATTAATCAAACCGAGAAACGACCCGGTCTACAAAATATAAGGGAGGGGGTCCTTGATGTATGCGGTAAAATAAAAAAGAACAACAATGACCAAAAACAAGTACCATGTGCCGTGGGCGTTTGGCTCCGGAAATGTAATGTTGTTATCGACAGAGATACTTGGTCTATCGCACAACGCACAACACAAGAAATACGACTCCAAGAGTTACACTGGAAAATATTGCACATTTACCCAACAAATATTATGTTATGTAAAATAAAGGTAAAGGACAGTAACAGGTGTTCGTAGTGCACAGAGACAGACTTTATAGAACATTTTTTCTATGAATGTTCAGCTTCTAAAAAACAGTGGGACTCTGTTGAAAATGACATACGGAGACTCACGGGTAAACACTGTAATTTAAGTTTGACATGTTTTGTTTGGGGTGAAAAAGATGGAGAATGTGTCCAAAGAGCATATCAAAATACTGAATCATTTAATACTGATTGGGAAAATGTGTATAAGCATATGGAAGAAAACTGAACCTAGAACACCGATCAGACACCTGTACGATTTTGAAAAATACATAAGATTTGGTGATGTGATATGATAGAAAAATTATCTGCCACATCCACACACTTTTCCACCTCCACACATACACACACGCACGCACACACGCACTGCTAAACAAAGATACGACCTTTCTCTCTCTTTATGTTATTATGTTGGTTGTGTTTCCTTTTGTTGCTGTTGTGGACGTTTTTTATGCTGATATAGTACGTGAAATAAGTAAGGTGTGTGAAAACAAAAGGAACCAATGAAGAGGAGCGCTCAGCCATAGCAAAAAAAAAAAAAAAAAAAGTTCAAGTAGGTTTTGGTTTTTTTACATTTATTTTTTGGCCTGATGTGATCCGCATGCAACTGAAGTTAAAAAAAAGAAGAAAAAAGTGGTAGGTATGACTACGTACTACTGCACAGGATCAGTTTGTTTACTAGCGACAAGCACTCGTAGCAGCGCTTCCATGGCTGCAACTTCCGACACTGGCCGGCTTTCGGTTCTCCATCGCAGACCCAAGATGATATGGTAGAACGAAATTACACATGGAGAAACACTTACTGCTGTCCGATTTTTTCAAATGGAATGCTTTCCCCAACGGCTTTTTAGATGGTGTTTCACCAGCGAGCGGGTGCAAGCACAAAGCTGTTTTTCATTGTGGGAAGATAGATCTAGCAGTGAACCACAGGCTACACTGACTTGCACTTGTCTCTTACCTTTGACTATATAGAGCGTCTTCAAGTGAAACACACATGAATAATGTATGCCTCTGGTTTTCGGTGTTAGATCCGTTTGAGTCAGTTTCAGGTTCATAATTCATATTACATTTTTTTTTTTTAGTCATGAATATGTACCAGGATGATTGATTTTTATTCCTGGCCTGGAGAGATCAGTTGATATCAGTGTCAAACAAATGACAGTATAGAGCTTGCAATATTATATACAACTGTTCCAAGATACATGCAGTTCACGACCAGGTTTAGACACCACCAAACTTACCACCAAAGGTAACTTTGTCACAGGAGGATGTATCAAAATTGAATCACTCAGCATCTAGGGAATTGTAGACTCATGCAGGGAAATTCCCAAGCCATATGTTCATGTGCATTTTGTCAGCAAAAGGTTCATGCTTCTATGACTGGCTTGTATATTCGTTCGCTGACTTAACTGATCAAGACATCATAGAACAGGTACATGTACTTACATGTAATCTAATTTATTTATACCCTAAAATCATAAATTCATTGAGCTGACTTTATATTTTGCATGATAATATTTATAAGAATTACGTTTCTGTTTATGTTCCAGTATCAAAGATTATTTTGATCATTGTTATTATTTTGTCTTGCTAAAAATGACAAATGTTTCAGGGCTTCACCTGCACGCTGATCGTGTGATGATCCCAGATGACTGCAGAGAAGATCCTGTTGAAGATTGTTCCATAGAGTCATCACTGAACATGTATTTTTAATGTTATCACTACCAGGTTTTATTTATGGAAACTTCTGTTTTGGAACAGCTGCAGGTTTGACTGCATGTGCCTAAAGTATGATAGGACAAATGTCCTGGCTGACTGTAAAAGTATACATCATTTGTCTGCAATATTGTACTGTGTGGCACAGAAATGACAGGACATGACAGGACATGTCTGCCTTGGCAATTAATCGAAATCGTACATTTTTCTCCGCACACTGTATAACTTGCTTCATTTTCAATTTCAGACTTGTCTTTGATCTGATACTGCTGAATTTTTACATGTATCTTTTTGTGTCCTTTCTCAGGGCAGTGGGAGATTACATTACTTAACTGTAAATCACGGACTGCAGGCTACAACTTTTTTCTTCAAAATGACCTCTGAGGTTAATCCTATGCTATGCCTTTCGCGTTACTAAAGTGAAATCAACCCATGCCTATGGTCAGACTTTCCCCATGAAATCAAGGGTGATAGAGTGTGTGTTTCAAGTGTCGCTTTTCTTGTACAATACTTTTTCAATTGTCAGTTTTGGTGTGGCTAATTAAGTGATTTGGTTTAACATAAACATTGCCATTTCCTTTTCTTCTTGTTTTGTTGGTGGTGGTGGTGGTGTTTTTTTGTTGTTGTTTTTTTGGGGGGAGGGGGGGAGGCAACCTATAAGCAGCTTGTATAGTCTGTGAATTTACAGTACTTGTTGTTTTTTGGTGGTTGTTGTTTTTGTTTTGTTTTGTTTTTTGGGGTTTTTTTTTTTTTTTGAATTTTTTTTTTTGAATTTTTTTTTTTTTTTTTTTTTTTGGGGGGGGGGGGGGGATGATTTTGTGATGATGGGGGTGAATATCAAAAATTAATGTAGTTGTTGCCTTATTTGTTTAAATTAAAAAGGTTGCAGGACATGTATGGATTATTTCTATGAATTTTAATGAAATGCTATGATTATTTTTTTTTATTGATTTCAGTTGCATAGATAAATGAAAACTGATTTTAGGCACATTGATTCATATGATTGATGGAAATAAACACTGTCCGAAAGAAATGGTAAAATTTATGATTTAGTACTGTTGCTCGGTGTTTTAAAATATGATATACAAGCACACTCTGTGTGTGTGTGTGTGTGTGTGTGTGTGTGTGTGTGTGTGTGTGTGTGTGTGTGTGTGTGTGTGTGGCGTGTATGTTCGATAGTTAAGCATGGTCAGGCTTAGGAAGTTGAGTAACGGAACTCCTATTTGAATCTAGTGCTTTCGATACGCACACACACACACACACACAGTTTCGTACAAATCTGCCATGTCAAATAGTTTCTGAAAAATACTCAAGTGGTGTAGTAAATGACCTGCAAAATGACCGACACAGGATGATCAAGTAAGAAGAAAATACTGCCTCATGTTTACAACAAACAAAAGACTAGAGAGGCAAAAGCCTCCATGGCTCCCTTGTGACAAGGGTCAAGGTCATTCACACAAGTGTATGTTTGTAAAGCTCTTATCACTATCTATCATCATGGCAAGTAAAGTGTCTCTGGCGTTCCGAGTTCCTGGCAATATTACAATTTTCCCCCAAACAGTTTGTATGGCCTTGACCTTGGGTCAAGGTCATTAAAATGAGATCACCTCAATGTCTCTTATTATGCCAAGTTTGACGCCTCTAGTATTTGTAGTTCCTCTGAAAACGGTAATGTTAAAATTCACAACAGACAGCTTTAATGACCTTGACCTTCAGTCAAGGTCATTCAAAAAGGTAGGTCTCATTGCGGTCTATCATCATGCATTGTTTGGTGCCTCAACTGTTTGTTGTTTCAGAGAAAATGCCAAGGTTAAAGTTTCCCCAAAACAGCCTGCATGGCCTTGACCTTGACTAAAAGTGATTGAACACAGGTATGTCAGTGAAGGTGTTGCCAATAACTATCATCATGCAAAGTTTGAAGCTTCTGGTTCTTCTAGATTCCGAAAAAATGCAAATGCAAAAGTTTCCAAACAGACTGCTTTAATGACCTTGACCTTGGGTCAAGGTCATTTAAAATGGTTTGTGTGCATAGGTCTTTTCACTGTCTATCAGAAGGCCAAGTTTGGCGCCTCTGCTGTTTGTTATTTCTGAGAAAATGCCAATGTTAAGGTTTCACATAAATAGCTTGTATGGCCTTGACCTTGACACAAGGCCATTAAATACATGTATATCTGTAAAGTTCTTATCAATGTCTATCATCATGCAAAGTTTCAAACCTCTGGTCTTTGTAGATTCCATGAAAATGCCAATGTAAAATTTTCAAACAGACAGCGTTAGTGACCTTGACCTTGAGTCAAGGTCATTCAAAATGATATGTTTTGAAAGGTCTTATGGTTGTCTATCAGCATGCAAAGTTTGGTGTCTCTGCTGTTTGTAGTTTCTGAGAAAACGACAACGTTAAAGTTTTCTGGACACACACACACACACACACACACACACACACACACACACACACACACACACACAGACAGACAGACTACGGAGGGCTATTACATAGACTCCCATTGTTACACAAGGGAGTCAAAAAATCGTGGGAACGGTACCATGGTGCTACACAAACCTCGTAGTGTGATGCCAATGAAAGCGGGAAAGACGTTTTCTGACGTGACGGAAACTACCTTAAACGCCATAAAAATTATCGATGCCTCTGCTTTACGGCACGCGCACTTCTCCGTACAAATGAAAACACTCTTATCATAGAGCAGAATAATACATCTATCATGATGTGTACCCTTGTTCTAACAACAGAATCGTTTGCCGTCACATCACATCTTTTCAAGTCAAGCACAGCAGACGACATCTGGCACCGTATGCCGTTTTGTTGTGTCAGTCTCCGCCGGCTGACTCACAATAAGGTACAGTCAATTTCATAAATGGAGTAAATAAACTTTGACACAAACCACTTGTCACTGACCTCTTATTGCCTATATCATTCTACAGCCTATGGTTTGTTTTAGCTAAATTCTATCTAGTTATCGTGGCCTCGATCACCAGTCTCTATTCTGACTGCGAACAAGCAGCCTGAAGTTTTACGATACGTTTCAGATCTAATTGCGCATTCCATCGCACACTCAGAAGCACTAACCTGTCGGTGGCTGTACTGGCTCAGCCGTCTTTGTAGCTTTACCAGGATAGTTATCATCAAAACTGCCCCACTTAACGATAGACACCCCCTGCTGGTGGTTCGTATATACACGGCTAAATGGAAGGCTAAGCCATTGTTAGCCGTCCCCTCGACTGACTTTTGCTTCGTCGTGCGATGGCGCCACTGTACCGGTAGTACATCTGTGCTATCGCGTTGGGAACCAAACCCTCCATCTTGAATGGCCTCGGCGCGTAGATTTTGAATGCTTTTTGGGCAGATGCAGACTTCTACGGATCTTTTCAGATCAGATATGAAACTGTATGGTACATGTAGCTAAACCATTCTTGATTTGCTCTGTGGCGGTCGTGTGTGGGCTGCATCGCACTGGGACTCGTTTTAAACACTTTTTGACACTTTTCTGGCGAAAATTAGGGTGGACTACTCCTTTAAGCATAATCACCATAATCATTCCCCCCCCCCCCCACCCCCCTCCCAACAACAGGCTTGTAAGATTATGATAATTTGCACACAAATAACGTGGCCTCAGGTGGTGCTACACCACCAACAAAACATAAATCTGATACGGTTTTTGAACCAGTTTTTCATACATTCTGACTATGGCTTTGAGATCATCCTTGAAAGATGTGTTGTGGAGGTGAGTGCCCCCCTCAGACATCCCCCTCTGCGGCTCCTGGCAGAAGATGATGATCAGCACCACACAGATGACACCTAGAATTGGTGTGACCTGAAACACCCAGTCCCACACATGTGTACAGTGTGACCGACCAGTGTGACCTGACACACACACATATAGTGCATTACAGAACAGTGTCACCTGACACACACACACACACATATGTATACATACATGTATATATATAAAGTACTCCACAGAACAGTGTGACCAGACACACATGTGTATATATATATATGGTCAAGAGTACAGAGTTGAGTCGAGTGAGTGTGACATGAGTACCCAGTTTTCAGCAAAGTGATAAACAAACTATTTTATATGAATTTGGTGTGTCTTGTCATGAGCAATCTTCACCGTATCTGATTTTCTCATACAAGTTGTCGATTGGCCGTATTTGAAAAAATAAGTTGTGAGTTTGTACATAACATTAAACACTGTCACAATTTTGCTGACTTGAAATTTCAAGGCAAAAACAAACCAGTGATGTTGTTTGCATTTTGTGTTTTTATTTTGAAGGCTTAACCTTCAACAATCTTACAAAAGAGAAGGAAAGACTCACCAGATGCAAAGAAATACAATGAAAAAGTGGTGTGAACATAACTTTACATCAAGCAGCATGCTAAACTGAAATGAGCACCATTATGACAGAGTACTGATACTGTTTGGTCAATAAAAACTTCTTAAGAACATTGTTTGGTTACTCAATAATAATGTAGTGCAATACATGAACAATAATAAATGATACGTGAACAGAAATGGATTCAAATGTTTCTGGTTTTCTGCTTGACGGAACATGTCAATAAAACCCTTTAAAAAGCTAAACATTTTATTCCAGTTATTATTGTTTCCCATTAAAATTAAGGACTGACCCTTGAAATACATGCAAAATCAAAAATAACGGTTGCTACTTCACTGTGTCCCTGAATAAAGTGATCAAAGAAAGAACTGAGCATGCTTAAACATAACATTACAACATGACAGACTCATTCCAAACTTTTAAAGTCACACAGAAGGAAAAGGTACAAAAAAATATATTACCAGTGACTTTGTTTTTATGGTAAATACACCTTAGTCACACAAAAATGTATCTAACAGATTTAACACATGAATTATTATCATATCCAGCTGTCTGAACATAACTCGACACACTTGAACACAACATTACACTGTGACAGACAAATTTCAGATAGCTAAAGTCAACCAGAAGGAAAAAGAACAAAACATATCAGTTGTAGTAAGTGTGGTTCAATGGGAGGTACTCTTTAACCCCCTCAAAGTATGATTTTAAGCTTAATCCCATAGATAATTGCTATCTCAAGCTACATGAATGTAACTTTACGCAACTTTGAACATAACACTACACTGTGACAGACTCATTTGAGACTGTCAAAATCAAACAAGAGGAAACGGAACAAAAAAATGTTTTACCAGGAAGTGTGCTTTAATCGAAGGTACACATTCTCTTCACAAAAATATGATTTAAAAGCATAATAAAATTGTTAACTGTCATTATCAAGTTGCTGGAACTTAACTTGACAAACACTCATGCAACAGCTTTCACTCAAACACACACAGGGATGATGTATACAAACTGCTATAATCAAAAAGGGGCTCACAGCATAGGAAATAGTGAATACATATCATTTTTCAGTACAGCAGAGGAAAAAAATGTAACCTTTTACTGAACATAACTTGAAACCCACTGTCTGTGTATAAAGTTGTGTTCAAACACAAACAGCTCCTGCACATTTTCTATTGGTGTGATCCTGGAAAAAAAAAACCACAGTCATGAATAAAAACACATAATTTCGCTATCCTCTATTTCTGGCCATTAAAAAAATGAAGGAATGCCCAAGTTGTTGTTTGTACATAATATAACAACTGCATGAATCTGGGTACGGTGTGTAAAGTTAACTTCAATAAACAAACAGATGAACACACAAAAATGTGTTTGAATGGAAATTTTCAAGACTCCTGGGAGAAAAATTATTCCAAAGATGTTTAGCAGGATATTTTATTTTTGTTTGGTGCTAGACTTGTCGTCGTATGAGTTTGAACATAATGCTGACGACCTTCGTTTGTGAGTAAAGTTGTGTTCAAACCAGAGACATCTGAAATTTTACATAAGAAAGCTTTACTCCCCGCAAGGGATCTTTTTCCGAGTAGCTTTCCACCTAAAAATACCTAAAGCATTCATTGTTTGTTGCTGAATACACAACTTTTGTAACAGAGTCATGAACATAACGTTTACAACCTAAACCACAAATGTCTCCACGGCTGTATCGATTAGAATCACGACAAGGATTAACATCCACGTGTTGTTGATACCAATCACCACATTAACATCGAGTTTACCATTGCCTCTGTTGTCAGCAGTATTCCAAAATGCACAAGAACACAGACTCTTTGTGTTTATTCACTTTTTGCTGCTGAGTTGACTAGATTTGTCTGAAGATAACACTTAACACTTAAAACTTACCCTCGGGATTATCGGCTGCCTCCTCCAGTGACGGTAATCAAAGTCATCGGCTCAAAGAAATCATGCTTCTAGCTTGTGTTTGAAACGGCCGCTGGTTGAATTTATCTCATACCTGAGTGTAGCGATCGATTTTTTCTCGCGTGAACATAACAGTAAAATTAACACACCGTCGGGTCTTCGAAATCAACACGAAGTTTCTTTTCAACAACACGAGATATATCGGTGTTCTTCCATGAAAAATAAAGAGTGAAAAAACGATGCTGAGATCATGCAAGTTAGGTATTTCGCAGGACAAAAGTACGTTCGACCTCGATGGTCGATGTTGATCATCGGAAGTTTACGCCGACGTTATGTCCAAACGTGCCTACATTTTCAGTCATTTTTCTAAAAAACGGAAAATATTTGACACCTGCCATTATGCCGACTGAAATAAAGGCAGTTTTGAGCATTTGGAGACAGCAAATGGGTTCACTGACCGTTCTCCATGTTTCTCAAAATAACACTTAAGCGATCGCAAGTATTTTCTGTCACGTTTTTCTTCCACTGCAATCACCGATTTTTCGCCAAAAACCCAGAGTTTTAAACGCAAGAAATAAATGTACCACATCCAATTCTCACTGTTTGAAACTCTGATTTATACTGAACAAGTGAGCCAAAGTAGACAACTGTGCATGCTTTTTAAACAAATTTGTAGCATCATTCATGTGAATGGGTAGCCATTTTGAGCAGTCGACTCACCTCTGTACTCTTGACCATATATATACACAAATTGCACTGCAGAACAGTGTGACCGGAAACACACACAGACACACTGCAAGGCATGGCGTGACTTAAAACACACACATTATTACAAAACATACTGACAAACAATGTGTGAAACTCACACACACACAGATTACACCAACAAATGGCGTTAACTGAAACTCATTCACATGCACACATACATAACAGTTAATAGTGATAAAAACGGTTTGAGTTTGATAGAAACTCATGATGTGAAATGGCACAAGAAAACACCAACACACACACAGAGAGTTTGCACCAGAAGCTTACAAAGCTTATGCCAAATCATGCATACTGCGTGGCAAAAATAAATATAGCAAATATAAAATGATACAAATATAAAGTGGACAAAATTGTTTGAAAAAATTCTTTAAAAAAATACAGGATAGGTATTGGGTGGCGCTGCACCGCGGCGACGCGCTTCCCCTGGGGGAAATAGCCCGCATTTCCCGAAAGGGATAATGAAGTAGTTTTTTTTAAAAATTAATAAAAAAAAATTTATTTAAAAAAATAAAATAAAATAAAATAAAATAAAGTGGACACTTACCCTCAAAGCAAACTGCCATCCATGAAACAGTTTCGCCACATTAGCACCAACAATGAACCCCAAACCACTGGAGACAGAGCAACACAAATTGAAAATGAAATGAGCCATCACTCAACAGTCAACTGCTGGGGCGGTCGGTGGTCTAGCGGTTAAGAGACTTCGTCATCAATGCGAGAGGTCAGGTTCGAGTCCCACTCGGGGCAAAGAATTTTCCCTTCTCGTACTTGACACCGTTCATACGGGCCGATTGTCGGGGGGTTCTCTCCGGGTACTCCGGCTTCCTCCCCCTCTGTTTTGGAAATGTTCAGCCCACAAAATTTGAAAATAAATGCAATTCTAAATTCCGACACTTGAATAGCTGAGCTGACCCTTCGCAACACGTGACTGTAATGTGTTCATGTCCAGTGTGTGAGAGAATGTGTGTGATTCACGAGAGCGTGTGTGTTGGGATCAGCTCGTGGCGCTTTATTATTATTAAATTATTATAATAATTACTGTTGAATCTGTTGATACTGGTGATCCTGAATCCCAGTTACTGTAAATAATGCTTATTGGGTGGCACAGATCTACTGCTTGTACTCAAGATCCTGATAAGAATGTTGGTACTGGTGACCTCAAAACTCTGATAAACTTGAAAACTGAAGACAGGAACGAAAACGAAGTCTCCACAGGCACAGACAAACCCACCCTGAAGAACATCACTTACAAGGACTGATTCTGAATGATAAGATTCTCTATTTTTAACTACACTACATCGTACCTGCCCACAGGTATAGCAAAATAAAATATCATGAGCATCCGTGTCCTCATCTCCTTGGCAAAGAGGTCAGCAATGATGGTTGGTGCTATGGTGGAGTAGCTTGCCTCACCCACACCGACAAGGGCACGCAGCAAAATAAACGCCCAGAAATGCTGCAAAACAAAAGGCAACATGATAGTGAATAAAACAAATTAAACATGATAGAATATAAAATTCAAACGACTAATGTGACCAAATCTACTTTTATAAAGGCTACCCCCCCCCCCCCCCAACAAAAAAAACAACAACAACAAAAAACAAAAACAAAACCAAAAAAAAAAACAACAAAAAAACAACAAACAATGACCAAATACAAAACAAGAAAACCCAAACTAACAAAACAACAACCACCAAAGAAAACCCCACTAACCAACAATCAAACTATACAGACTTCAAAACACACAATATCAACAATACCCAAACCAAAACAAATGCAAACCATTCCTAAAGCCAAGGTGAGGAGAAACCCCCCGCCCCCACCACCCCCCCAACTGAGCCTGTTGGTATTCTGATGTTCCCAAGATATTATGATCATTGTTCTACTTACATCTGCAGGTATGAATGACGCTGACAGTGTGAAGCCAGACCAGAGGAAGATTCCACAGGCCATGATGTACTTGCGTGTATACCGGTCGCCAAGGTAACCAAACACAGGGGAGAAGACCATGTAAGTGCAGATGAAGGAGGTCTGAATGAGGCCTGCCTCTGAATTACTGATTTTGTAATAGTCCTGTACATCTTTCAGCACTCCTTTTGGGGAAAAAAAGTTGAACACGAACAAGTGAAAATATTCTAATATAAACAAATACGTCAGTGTATTTCATTAGCATTCTCCATGTAACATTCTGACAGGCTTAATGACTGACTGTCTACATTGTAAAGTGTCTTTCATTTAAAGACCAAATGTTCTAAGACCATTATAATTGTGGAGCTCACTGATTTATTTTTTTTATTATTTATTAATTATTATTATTATTATTATTTATTTTTTTTTTTTTTATTTTTTTTTTATTTATTTTCGCAGCTTCCGGCCCATCAAGATTTCAGCAGGGGAAAGGCCATTTTGCAGAGGGGTAGCTCTGTACATGAGAAGGGCAAGGGAGGGGTCTTTCGCCTTCTTCATCAGGGTCTTGACAGTTTGCACGCTACGTTCCGCTTCTCCGTTGCTTTGGGGGTAACGGGGTGAACTAGTGGTGTGCGTGAACCCATAGGATTTGGCGAAATCCGCGAACTCTGCCGACGCAAAGTTTGGTGCGTTGTCGGAGACCACCACCTCAGGAATGCCATGGATGGCAAAAATGCTCTTGACAGCAAGTATTACTGCCTTGGATGTCTCCGCTTGTAGCAGGCGCACCTCCGCCCACCTGGAAAGATAATCCACCACGACAATGTATAGCTTGCCATTGAGCTCGAACATGTCCATGGCGACTCTCGACCAGGGTCGTTCGGGAACGGCTGAAGGCATGAGTGGCTCCCGAACTTCCGGCTTCAGCTTGCTGCAGGTATGGCATCGTGCCACGGTTTCTTCGATCTGGCGGCTGATGTATGGCCACCAGACAGAGGACTGTGCCAGTGCACGGCACTTGGTGATGCCCAGGTGACTCTCGTGTAGTTTAGTCAGCATCTCTAGCTGCATGTCTCTAGGGATGACGATTCTGTCGTCATACAGCAGGATGCCGTCCACCACTGAGAAATGTTGGCGGTTGGACCAGAACTGCTGGTTCAGTGCAGCTTGTGTCGGGTAGGCTGGCCACCCTTTCAAGCAGTACTCTATTACCTGGTGTGTTTCTGCATCAGCATGCTGCTTTTTCTGGATCTCTTGCAGCTTCTGTTGCGAGGCTGGTAGAAACTGGATGGTTTGCTGGGTGTACGCAGACACGTCTTGAATTGACATGAGGTCAGCAGCATCGGGTGTTTTGGCAGGGGCTCTGGACAAGGTGTCTGCTGTGATTTGTTGTTTTCCGGCCACATGGATAAGCTTCGGTTGGTAAGACATGAGGCGTAGCCGGAACCTCTGAATTCTTGGCGGCATCTTAGAGATCTCAGTGCTGCCAAGAAGGGGAACGAGCGGCTTGTGGTCTGTCTCAATGGTGAATTCCATGCCCATGAGATAATCATGAAACCGCTCGACCGCCCAAGTCGCCGCCAGAGCCTCCTTCTCAATTGTTGCATAGCGAGTCTCGGCAGGAGCGAGGGAACGTGATGCGTACGCAACCGGTCTTCGCTGCCCGTTATCCTGTATCTGGAAAAGGACTGCTCCCAGGCCGTTGTTGGAAGCATCGGCAGCTACGATAGTCTCCCTCTGTGGAGAGTAGTGTGCGAGCACTGGATGGGAGGAAAGAAGGTTCTTGACTTTCTCGAACGCCTGTTGCTGGGGCGACTCCCATGACCATACTGTGTCGGCTCTGAGCAGTTGTCGAAGAGGCTCAGTGACGCTGGCAAGATTTGGGACGAATTTTGCCAGGAAGTTGACCATGCCGAAAAACCTCTGCAGTTCTGTGATGCACTGAGGGGCTGGCATGTCTTGGATGGCGGCCACTTTCTCCGGGTCTGGCCGGATGCCGTTCTCATCAATGATGTGGCCCAGGAACTTCACCGATGTCTTCGAGAACTCGCACTTCTCATTGAGGGTAAGGCCGCCTGATTGGAGCCTTGCAAGGACCAAGCGCAGGATTTTGTCATGGGTGACTTGGTCTGAAGCGTGAACCAGGATGTCGTCCATGTGGCAGATGACGCCATCAATACCCTCAAGGAGATTGCTCATAGCCTTCTGGAAGATCTCGCTTGCGGAGCAAATCCCATACGGCAAAGAGTTCATGCAGTACCTGCCAAAGGGCGTGACAAAGGTGGTAAGGAGTCGTGAAGCCTCATCCTAAGGGAGTTGATGAAATGCGCTCTTAGCGTCAAGACGCGTAAAGATTTTCGAGCCGTGGATCTGGGCCAGGCTCTCTTCCACTGATGCGATGGGGTGTACCTCCCGTTTGACTGCTTTGTTGAGGTTGGTCAGGTCGATGCAGATCCTGACAGCCCCTGTCGGCTTTGGCACGACGACGATTCCAGAGCACCATTCTGTCGGTTGTGTGACTGGTGAGATGACGCCCTGTTGAAGCATCTTTTCCAGCTCTGCCTTGACCTTCTTACGGAGTGGGTATGCCACCTTTCGCGGCGTGTAAAGGCAGACTGGGGACGCGTCGTCCCGCAGCTTGATGCTGCACTCCGTCTTCAAGCGTCCGAGGCCTTCGAAGAGTTGTGGGAACTCGGCTTTGTAGTCGGGATGGGAGTGTTCCAGCTCCCTGACGCGTGCTATCAGGCCCAACTTTATACAAGCTGTTTTGCTGAGTAGGCCTGACTGTTGTCTTGAAATTACGTAGATGGCCTCACGTAAGCAGGAGTCCTTGTACCTGAGAGTAGCCTCAAACTTGCCCATGCAAGTTAGTTTCGTGTCCCCTGGGCCTTTTAGGGGTCTGTCAGTGGGTTGAAGCTGAACATTCCTGGGTATGTCATTTTCCCCTATGATGGTCACTGCGGCGCCGGTGTCCAGTTTGAATAGGGTGTCAACCCCGTCGACGCTGATGATGGCTTTCCACTCATCTGTTTCGAGATAATCAACGTCCGCAATAACGCTGCCCATAAAATCATAATCAGAATCTGAGTCCAGCTGGCATTCGTGAAGATTTGCACCTTTTGTTTGTTTGGGTTTACTACGGCAAACATTCTGATAATGGCCTTTCTTGCCGCATCTTGAGCAGGTGGCATTCTTCGCAGGGCATTGATCTCTTTCATGGTAAGATTTACCGCAAAAGTAGCAGCTGGAGGTACGGGGAAGATGGTTTGACTTGATGTGGGTTTTGTGAGAAGAACCTTGGGTTTTATGAAAAGGACCTGGACGTCTTGGTTTACGTTGTGAAACGCTGCCCACTGTTGATTCACGGCCTCGCAGTATCTCTTGTCCTTGTTTTCTCGCCTCCCACTGCCTTGCCAGCTCTATCGCTTTATCCAAGGTCAGATTTTCCTTGGCTTGTAGTTCTTCCGACAAGTTGTCGTCGGCCACCCCCACCACGATACGGTCACGGATGAGGTCTAGCTTGAGTTCCCCATAGCTACAGTCATCTGCCAGTTTGTGGAGGTCCTGGATGAACGCATCCACGGGTTCACCTGCACGCTGCACACGTTTGTTAAAACGTGCCCGTGCGAAAATGGTGTTCGTTCGTACTTGGAAGTGTCCGTCAAACTTCTGAATAAGTTCTTCATAGGTAACGGTGTCTTCATTTACCTTTAGTGTAACCAAAATATCGTCTCCTACCTCCCCCATTACGTAGAGGAAAGTGGCGACCTGTTCCTTGTTCGTTTTGTCCGCCAGGCCGGCGCACAAACGGTAACGTGCAAAGCGCTGACGCCACCGTGGCCAACTTTCTGCTGTGCCGTCGAAATTCTTTGGCAAAGGCAGGGAAGACCCACCTCGTCTGTCGTTGCTCTGTGCTTGAGCTTGTCTTTCAGCTGGTGCTGCCATAATCGTAGGTTTAGACCGCTGCCACCATGTAATACTGTATTATGATAAAGTGAGAGAGAACGACCAAAGAGAACCACACAGAGAACGACCAACGGTCCTGACTGTTTTATTTCCCATCATCCACCTTCCATTTCCGGTATAACTCTTCAGAAGAATAGCCAAGGTATGTATGTTGAAACTTTTTAAAAACTCGCACTAGTCGCAGTGTTACTCATCATAAGCTAGGCTGGCCGTTTTTATTTCCTCAGAAATACCAACATTTCTTCTGGCAATACCAATTTACTTCCTTATTCTGTAATTATTTTGTTTTGTTTTCTAGTATGCACCACCCCAAAACAGCAATAATGGACAACTGCTGGACTAGATCATGTATGCAAGTGGCTATCAGAGAAAGGGTAAAAGAATCCAAGAAAACCACATTAGAAACCGTTATATGGTACCTGCGATTGTAAACCTATCCATGTAGTTAAGGAGATTGATGAGAAGCAACGTTGCGATCGTAACGTATGCAGCCTTCCTGCCATGTACAGGTGCACCTCTCTCATCCATTCTTTGGTCCTCGGAGTTTGATTTTGCGGTATCCTGAACATTTTTCCCGTCTGTAGGAACGATTGGAGCTGTGTCCGAATCTGAAAAATAGTCCACAGCGTCCATGGCTTCTAGCTGTACAGTGTCATCAAAAGGAGGCTCTAGGCTACTCATCAGTGAGGCAAACAATGCAATTTAATCAGGTCAAAAATGATAACGTGATCTAACAGGAAGTTGACAATTCTCCATGTTTGTAAAGAGGAAGTCAACGACCGAAGTCTTCGTTCATTTCCGTAAGTTATCGCGTGCCCTCGTACACCGTCGATCGCTCCCGGAGAAAGCCGAGTTGACACCATCCCCCCTCCACTCCCCCTACGCACACGCACACGCACACACCCGACCTTTCCACACGCGCTCCTCAGTACCATGTGCAGTTCTTCTTCTCTTCAGTCATGATTCTTTGAGCACAAACAGGAATATAGCAATTTTCTACGGTAGACCTCAGCGGTGCATGAATGGTGTAATTTGATATAACATCTGCCAAGAGAAATGAAAGCGGTTGCATTGTGTACAGTTGTGCATCCTCTAAGTTCCTGAAAATTATGCGCGGCCTGAAAAATCGATTGACGACAGGCAGAGTGATGTCACGAGACAGTTCTTCCTTTTTTGGCAGAGCACTCCGGCGTCACTAACTGCGCATGCGCCGCTAAATGAAAATAAGGAACATGGCGAGAAGACCGGAAGAAGCCTGAGACCCTTTCTTCCAACAAATTTTCAGATCATGGCTACGCAAAGACCTGGCGAGTGGGTGCAGAGCCTGCTCGCTAGGTTTGACGCTCAGGTATTTCTCTTTTCGTTGCTATTTTCTTGGCACGTCTGCCGCCCGATTGCGCTTCACGAACGCATGTTGACCGTGTGCGTAAATTTATGAATGAAATCTGCTGGCTCGTCAAGCTTCTGTGAATGACATTGACAAGTGGCAGTTGTAGTAGTTTCCTGTCCGCAGCGTTAGCCGGCAGAACGGTCACGGCCGAATAGACAGCACGCACGATCGGTCAGCTTGAAGTCATTGCTTATATTCTGCTCACAGTGTCTGTCGACATCTTTGCTGACATCATCTGATCCGTCTACGAGCCCACAAATAGCCAAACCCACACCGATAAATTAGCATTTTTCAGACACAGCCCGCCTGTTGCTGTAGAAGGCAGTAACTGCACGCAACTCAAAGACACTTTCCCTACTGATAGTTTGCATGTGTTTTAAGAATAAATTTACCACCCACAATCGTTTGCAACACTATTTTTGTATAGCAGAAGAGTAAACAGTAGCAGATTTTGAGACAGTGATGGCAGGGATTCGGTTGACAGTGATCTAAATGCAAGCAGAATATCAGATAAACTGCTTCCATCACACAAACACTGCATTTAATTATTTATCAGTGCCACTTGCATGCATCCAGGAGTGTTGTGTAAAGTCAGACCTGAATTTTTTCCACGCAGTCAAGTATAATTGCATCATAATTTGTCAGTGCAGATCTGTGTGTTTGTGTGTGTGTGTGTGTGTGTGCGTGCGGGTACGCTTGCATCATACATTAGTGGTTATTTCCTCATGACAGTGATCCATTTTCCCAGAGGTCATTTTAATATGAAAGGTGTAAAACATTTTTACCCATAAAGTCAAGTGCTACACACTGAGCACACTTGTACAGCTGGTTCAGGTTCAGAACCAACGGATGGGTTTTTAAAAGCTTCTTTTTTGTGTGTCTGTGTGTGCATGCACACACACATGTATACACACAGCCACAGACACCTTCCTTGAACTGTTTTCTCTGTAGTTATACGATATAATATATAATATCACTAGAATTTTGTCACTTTGTGAGTTGAATAATTAAAGCTCTGCAATCTCTGGAAAAAGCCACAGTGTGTTTCAAACTATCCGACTGTGCAGAATGCACAGTCAACTCTGTCACAGTTACAGAGTTTTCAGCGTCCCTGAAACCCCTATAAAAGCCAAGGGCAGCCTGATTTCACAGCTCAGTTTGTGTTCTAACACTGAGCGAGAAAGATTGTGCAGCACTCAAAACCCACTAGACACTGTAGTGATGTGTCTCGCTCACTGACCAAAAGCACAATGATGTCACGGAAAACTTGCACTCTGGTTTTATAAGGGTCTCCGAAGCGCTGAAAACTCTGCAACTGTGACAGAGTTTCCTGGATTATGCACAATCGAAGGAGTCGCAGTTTTAAAAAGAAATACAATGTTTGCGGATTTTTGATGAGATTGCAAACCTTTCATACTGGCACACCCACTCTCTCAAGCTCAGTTCCATCACCCTTCTCTCTAAACTTATCATGCATGTTGTGGATGGATGACTTTGTTTCTTATTAGTAAGCTCTGACTGGCCTGCTCTTTTCAGCTGCCCATTAAAACCGGCTTACAGACAACACAGAGCATGCAGAATGTCAAGCAGAACAAAGAATGCCTGATGAAAGTAAGCCGTCACAAGTTCTCACTTGTCATAAACGGTCTGACAAAAACTCTGCAGTCAGTCCTGCAAACGGTAAGTTTTTTTTTTTTTACACTTACAGTCATTTATTTAAATCTGTTTATTTATTTTATTTTATTTTTTTTATTTATAATTTTGTTGTTGTTCATGGAACAGTTTGTAAATAGGCTTACTCATACTTACACAGTCAGTGTTATACTTTTGAAATTTGTGAATATTTGTCTCTGTGGCTTAGTATTACTGTTACTAGTGTTTGATAACCGACTAGTATTACAGGTTTTTCTTTAGCTTTCTTAATTCCAACAGGGCCTACATTTGCTCAGACTTTTCCAACACCCCCATCTTTGCAGTCATCCTTGTTATAGACAGAAGAGTTATAGTAATAATGAGTATATAGGCGCTTTACCCAATTTCTTGAATCGGCTCAAAGTGCCGCGAACTGAACCCAGCACGCACGCTCGCGTGAATCACTCGCATTCTCTCACACACTGGACAGAAACACATTACAATCACGTGTCGCGAGTCTGTGTCTATCGCTGGACAGTCGGTCGTTCCCGATAGCACTGCGGTAAGCTGTCTTTGCGGGCCCAAGCCTGGCCGCTCCTCTGATGGGTCCAAAATGGGAATGCGGGTTGTAGTACGGTTGGTAAAGGTTTTTGTCTGCGTAGCATGTGTACGTTGCCACGCACCCCCCCCCCCCCCCCCCCCCCCCCCCCCGACCACCCCCGGCTTTTCACTTTGTTCTGGCAACGTCCTTCCTTTCACTGGCTCTGGAGTCTGCCATTCAGATTTTGAGGGTCAGTTTTCTGGCTTTTTGTCACTCAGAAAGTGGCACCCCTGCACTTATTGGTGTGGGAAATACACAAATGAACATACCAGAAGTTTAGTTTGAGATGTAGTTGTCAGTGAACGTGCAGGTATTGCAAATAAAAGTGACATAAAAGGGACAGAAACCACTTAACTTTCACGAAGGACGGCACTAGTCAACGTTTCAGCTTTCGCCTTCCTCAGGACACGAACAAATGGGACATAACTTCAACAAACAAAAGGTAGAGCTCTCTGCAGACGTACTGACATACATGGCGCGGGAAAAAAATAAAATAAATTATTATTATTATTTTTTTTTTTAAGTGCAGGTATTGGTTTTTGTGCATGTTTAGGTATTGCAGCTGTGATGAAAAAGGTACTTCATTATTTTTCATCATTTGGGGGAGGGGGATGCAAAATCCATTCTAGGTAGGATAATTTCTTTAAAAAATAAAAGAAAAAAAGGGAACCCTTTGTGCCAGATTTTAGTACATTGATATTAGGTTAATCTTGCAAATAGCCTAATATCCTATATAACCTAGGTGGGTTTTGGACTCCAGCGCAAGTACTAGTCTAGGATACAGTAAGGGGTGTGGTCAGTGCAGTATAGAGTATGTTGTGTGCTTTTCATTTTTTTTTTTTTTTTTTTGGTGTCATGTACGAGTGGCTCTGCATGGAATGCCTGCACCTTATGAAATAATACATTTTTATCATGTGCATGCATGTAGGTGTGTGGCCCAATTCCTTGGCTCAAGTTTTGAGCTGCGAACTGAACCCAACGTGCATGGTCACGTGAATCTTTGCGCATTCACTCACACATTGGACATCAATACAGTAGAGTCACATGGGGTGAAGGGTCAGTTCATAATTATATATATTGGAGTTTCAGGATTTATATAAATTATAATTGCATTTTGCCCTGGCTGGTTGGTATATATATAGGTACAGGTATTTTAAAGCAAAGGGAAGGGAATGTTGAGAGCTTGGAGAAATGTCCCAGTGCCCGACCTAAAAGACTACTTCAGTGGTCCCTTTTTAAATTGTTTTTGGTGATTGTGTTCTAAGTATCTTTACTGCTTAGTAAGTAAATTCAGTAGTTCAGAACAAAATAATGGACACAATTCATTCCTTTCATGTATTTTTGCACAGTTTGTCCACGACATAAATACAGCACTTACATTCTGATACCGGTGAAATTTAGAGCAGAACAATAACACCGAGTTCACATAAATCGATGATGAAATCAACAGCCCAGCGTAAGATCTGGTATGTTCTCTTACCTTTGACTTTAGTTGGCTGACCGTTCACAGTCACAACACCACCATTTGTTGCTTTAGTCTCGTGGCCATGCTGGTTCAGCCGTCGTGCGGAAGTTGAGAAATCTGTCAGAACCACGTGGTTATCATCTTGCAGACTTAACTCGGCTTTGCCAGTTTCTTGGAGTGCCACTTTGTTCGTGTAAGCCATGTTTACTGTCACAGCCTTCGTAACCAGTTGGGGAGGTATCGGTATCGTACTCTTAGCCTTGAACTTACTCAGCCAGAAAGTGTAGGGTCAGCGTAGAGTTAGGTGGAATTAGGAAACTGCCCATGAAGAATGAGTGTAGCCATGTAAGTTCAAACTGATAGCGTTTGCACTATCCAAGGGAGCTTATCACTTGTTACATGGGCAGAGTGACCTTGCTTTGAAAGGGGTTATCTTTTCACATTGTTCTGAATGTGGGCTACCCTTCAGTGTGTAGGGCCATGCTGTGACACAGAAAACAGATAAAGTCATTAGTGAAATTTCAGTGTTCAGTAGTGCAGAAGCATCATTATTTGTTTGACGGTTACTTAATGATACAGTTGTAATTATGCAGTTGTCCTTGACCTCATACAGTTTGCCTTACTGCATTTTACAAGCAATGTGCATCTTTATCTTGATATATATACCATATTGTCCCTTAGTATTAGTGGCATGAGAAAGTGTCATTGCTATGTTTGTTTTTTTCCTGTCACCTGTAGAGAGTAAACTGCTGGATAAAACAAGTAAAAGCCTGTTTAAACTTAAAGTGGCCTACCTTATGAGTGTCTCCCAAAGTGATGAAAAAAACAACAACAAAAAACAACAAACAACCTTAGAATAGTCACTGGAATTACCCAGTACATGTACTGTTTTACCTGTGCTGAAAGAAAACTTACTCGTCCGCACAACTCACACCATCAGGAACGACCTAATCTCATCAGAACCCTGCTCAAGAAGAGGCAGTTTCCATGCTGCAAGATGTGAAGCACTCAGCATGGACAAGAGGTTTGGTCATTCTCTGTGCAGACGTATTAAATTCCACTACTGTGGCTCTGCATACGCTATTAATACTAATAGTCTCTGCATACAGAGAATGAAGGCTGTATTCAGTTTTGGACTGGGAAATACATGCTTAATCCTTATTTGTTAATTTTGTAGGAATTAGATGCCCAAGTAAGTAATGATGTCATGACTAAAAGGTCTGGAGGAAGGCCTGCAGAAACGAGCTACATGTACTGGTGTTAATGGGGTTTCAGAGCGCCTGCTGAGGCTTATTTCTCTCAGTCTCATACCTCATGAGACATAAAGCAACAATAATTGGTACATGTATTTTTAATGATAATGTTTTTTAATGTAGTCTTCACCTCTTTCACTACTTGCATTTCCAACCCCCTCCCCCCCCCCCCTCTCCCGCTCCCCCCCCCCCCCCCACACACACACACACACACAGAGGAAGCATGCTGTCTGTGTGGAGATTTCAGTGCATTTTCCTGATCACTCATCATTAAATGTTCACATTGTTGTGGGGTCATCAATGTGCAACTCGTTATCAAATGCCTGTTTCTGTTTTGTTTGCTTGCAGAGAGTACATGCAGAGGCTGAGCGAAATTACTATGATTCCCAGATCATCATTCTTGATACCCTGAAACAAGTTCTCAATTCAGTAAGTACATCATGACATTTACATGTATTTGGTAAAATATCAAACAAATGTCACTCCACTCTTGTTGTGCGCCAGCTTCTTGTTGGCTTTTGATTACACGTATTTGCCTTGAAAAAGTGTGGTAAAAAGGTCGGACAGAATTCTCTCCAATTTTGACTGATGCTGGTATTCATTTCATAAAAATTTGTTTGGCAACAGAAATGGAATAACTATTGACTGATTAACACCCAGTCTGAAATGTTATGGTAATACATGTACTGATGTAGTGAATAAAGTTCTTGAAGAATCAAAAGATGAACAAGTTGAATGCATAAGGTCCGCACAGGTCATTTAATCCTTTAAAAGCCATGAAACTTGAAAATAGCTTTTCCAGGCCTGGAAACTTATAAACTTATATAAATCTCCATAGTCATGATAAGTCATGAAATTTCAAAATTTTATGGAAGCCATTTTGAGCCAGACAGCGAAACGGCCAGCTTGGTGATTACTCACTGGACAGATCGCCAAAAATACCAACAAACTGCCTTCCCATGAGGTTGATGACTACATGTACCTCTGAACATTGGTCTTGCTGACTGCGATAACTTGGATAAGCTCAGAATTTCTACCCTCCCGTGTCAGTGTGAAAGAGGGCGAGGAAGTTGTCATGGAAAACAGGAGAGTTAGTCTGCAAAAGGCATGGAAATAGACGTAAAGTTTTGAGACGGTGAACCTGTATGGACCCTGGGTGTAAACAAGCAGCTGAATGTTTTCATGCTTTTTATTTTCAGCAACCAAAAGACACCTCAAGACTGGATGAAGCAATGTATGTCAAGCTTCTGTTGCCAGAAATCTGCAAGGTAATATTCATTCATTCACATCAGCACGATTTTGATGTTTAGAGGAGGCAACCTCCAGACCTGCCTACACTACACATTGACCATGGAAAACTAAGTAATTTTGGGTTTACTACGCAGCTACGCATTTAATTGCCCCACTACACATTTTTTCCCCTAAATCTACGTAATATAGCGGTTAGCGTTTCGTCAAATCCGATCTGAACTTTTGCTCGCGTCGATCCAGCTTTTTGAACGAGCCTCATTCAAAGTTTAACGATGTGTAAATACCCGGTAGAAAGAAATTAGGCTAAAAAACAAAACAAAAACAAAACTGAGATACTATGGTAGTACACTGTAACCAGTCGAACCAAACAAGCCAAACAATAGAATACTTGATTTGTAGCTTAAGCAACAAGCTGGCACATTTCGGTTGGGATACGTTTTGGCCAGGAAACTACTCGTTTGGTTTTTGACACTACTCATGTCGTGTTTGGTGGGTAGGCAGGTCTGAACCTCAAAACAGATTTCTGGTGTATTTCACTGAACAATATATTATAATTTATATTGTTGTACTATATTAAAAGATGAGTAGTTCGGTAGTTGAGTATAATTATGGCTGGTTGGTTTAAGCATGGCCTACCAACCTTGATGTTTTTACTGCTCATCATTTGACAAGTATTGTTATGTGGTTGCATTTTTGTACAGGTATGAATTTAAAAAAAAAAAAAAAAATGTAATTTGGTTGCATTTTGGTTTCATTCCATGCATGGAAGATCACTTTTTATTCATGGGCAGCTTTCTGAGCAGTGAGCAGACACTGCAATTTTCCCTTGAGGGATGATAAAAGTGAATCTTAAAACTAGTTTAGTGTCATTGTCTTCTCACTGTGCAGTTTCTGAACCAGCCAACAGACAACAATCCGTTGGCTCTACAACTGCGAAACCTGGCGTCCGAAGTATTGTTTGCCTTGAGTCTCAACAACTTCACAGCTGTTTTCAACAAGATCTCTGCCAAGTATGTGCACCTTTTCTTCAGTTGTCCCTGAAAGAAAAAGACCAAAAAAGACTATAAATCGTTCTTTCTTCCAAGTCAGTTTCTACTGGTTCATCCACCATATCTACTTTTTGCAAGATATGTAGTTGTTTAGTGAGAGTCCTGAGACAGGAAAATTAGACTACCCATGGATGATGGATGCACTTCCACAGACAATACAATTAAATTGCACTTACTCCTAGCTGCTGATACCAGATCCCCAGCATGTGAAAAAGGCCCAATTCCCTCATTCCCGCTTCACACACACACACACACACACACACACACACACACACACATCGCCCACGCAGCAACAACAAAAACAATGAAATAACATCACAAAAGCAACATCAAAGAAACAGTCCAGATCACCCCACTCACCAAAAATGCTTCTGAAAAGTAACTGTATAAGTACATGTTGGAGATTTTTTTTTTTTTTTTTTTTCCCCTGTCTTCAGACTGGTGGCCTTGGTGCAAGTGGAGGATTCTTCAGATTTGTCCGACCTGGAGCTGATCCAGCACATGAACATGGACCTGTCTCGGCTCACCAAGCTCCTCAATGGTGAATAGCTTGCTCTCTCACTCCTCATCAGGAGCTCACATCCATAAAACTCTATGTGGAGACAAATGGTAGTGAACAATACACAAAAATAACAGGACATTTTTCCTGTCCAGAAAGAAAATACAAACAGCAGAGCATTCCTCTGTCTAAAAATAAAAAATAAAAAAAATTGGAGGTTATGGTTTCAGTGACATGAAGGTTTAATGGGGATGTGAGCCCCTGCATGTTACCTGTAGGCTTTATTTATAACCTGCACCAGCATTAACACTGGTAGTGCTGAGCCCCAGAAGATCCCTGGCTACCCCTACGGCTTTTTCAGCATATTAAGTCAAATTAATTCAGCAAGAACAGGGTTAAGATGTTCAGCAAATTCCTCAAAACTCCTTATTGTACACATGCCTTCCCCCCCTCCCCCCCCCCCACCCACCCACCCACCCAACCCCTCCTATCTACACAAGCATGATGCAAGTCACTTTCTTACTATGCACAGCCTTTCTTCCTAACCCGCACATAAAACATTATTTATGGATAGCTCACTTTCCTGTTATGCACAGGCAGTCTTGTTTATTATTATGTAACCCATACCTGAAAAACTGGTCGTGTCTCTCCTTACAGTGTTCTTTAAATTTATATAATGGTGCATAGCTTGTTAGCTGTACACACTAATACAAGCAGTCTTTTACCTATAGTCATTGTAATCTTTATTTTTCTAACCCACATCTCTTGCTTCACCAAACTGTTTAGCTTCTTTTTTTCTTTTTTTTCTTCTTCCTTTTTTTTTCTTTTTTTTCTTTTTTTTTTGTTTTATCATACAGGTTCTGTATAGTCTTCTATCTCACTATACTCGTGTGGTCTACATTTTGCATGTTACCTGCGGACTTATTTTCAAGATTGACGTTTGCCACGAAATAGTCTTTGTTGCTTGCGCGGCGTTAAGCCCTAACTAACTAACTAACTTCAAGATTGAAGTTTTAAATACTAAAGAAAAAAACACTTAGAACAGAGGAGTCGAAATAATTCCCACTTTTCAACTGGCGTTAGTTAAATACTGTACTGCAGTGCGCATTACATGTATGATATCTAGAGGGATGTTGAAGTTTTTGTTGGGGTTTTATTTATACCAATGAACATACGTATAGTACAAAAACGAATGAGACAAAAAAAACTCAAAAAGATATCGTTAGTATCTGTAGCGTTAATCCACTGAGTCTAACTGCATTCAAGTGAGTGGGATTGGGTATAATTTACTATAAACATAAATTTCTATTGTGTGTTGTTTGTTTGCTTGTATGTTTTGTTTGTAGACGAGGTTTCTAGAGCTGATTCTTGTCACGTACAGTGATGAATGTTTCATTTTTGTCAGAAGTTGTGTCAAAATTCAAGACACTCAAGTCTCGACAAGTCATCGTGGTATTGGGGCTGAATTTGGAAAAGGTGAGTTTAGTAGATTTTAGTTGTGGACACCATGTTCTAACTGAATTTGACAGGAAAAGGCACGATACTAAGATAATGATCACTTTGGTCATTCCAACTGCAGGATATTGCGTTGATGTGAATTTTTCCAAGAATTGAACGTTTTTGTGTTTTGTTTGCTTATCAACACTGAACACACACTAAACATACACTGTACTAGTGTAGTTGTACAGAATAGGATTTCTTGAGTGTATGTAAGCAAATATTGTAACTCTAGCTAGAGAAACTTCATGATAGGTTACAGGCAGAAAATAGGTGCATGTACTTTGATGGAGAAAAACGAAGCTGCTTTGTACCACTACCAGCAATGCTAGTTCAAAGCAGTCCACCAGTGGTACATGTATGCATGTGAAATCGGGTCGCAAATGGGTCTGGGTTTTTGTCATTAAATTTCATCCAAATGTTTCACAAGAAGTTAAAGAGAAGGAGGACCTCTTGTTGGTGAATGGAGAGATATCACCAATGCTATCACTGGTGAATGGAGAGATTTCACTGGTCCTGATGTTCAAGTATCTGTGATGTTCCTTTCGTTGTTCAGGTTAATGCTACAGTGTTGTGTTAGAAAAGAAAAAGATGCTGTTTAATAAGACTTCCTGAATAAGATTTTTTCCTTTCCTTTTCCGTGTAACCTTTCAGGCCATCTGGAACTGGATGGACTACTACCCATCAGAGTTCACCGATCTCCAGAAACGCCCGAACGACGAGTTACAAGGTAACCAGTCACAGACCTTGTCTACCTCCACAATTTGGCCGTAGTTTCAAGGGAAATTGATCTAAAACTACACCACTATGATCATGTGTCGACAGTGGCGATTGTGGCTGAAAAACAAGTGTAATTTTGCAAAATCAGTTGAATACACTTTATACGGTAACAGATCAATATTGGTTGACTGGTTGGTGGTGTCTGTTCGAAGATGAAGTTTCCATTTCCTCTTTTGTGATCTACCGGTAATTAAACTGATAAACCAGCTTTTTCTAAAGCGGACATTTGAATAATGACATTTATGTTGCAGAATGCTGTGACAAACTGTTCGAGCACTTCAATAATCTGGTGGAAGGATCGAGGAGGCGAGCGTCAATATGGCCGCTGCAGATGATGTTGCTCATACTCTGTCCTGTAAGTTCTGCTTTCGTAACATACAGTTTCTTTTTGTAAATACAGTATGTCATTTCTTTTGAGAGAAAAAACATCTGCGTCATAACTAAGTCACTCAGAGAAGATGGTAAATGTCACAATTTACAGCTCGATCTAAAACCCAACTTACCTGTCTGGGCACTGCTCAGCTCCACTCACTGCTCAGCTTAACAAAATGGATCCACTGTTTGCATGGCATCAGATCCTCTACCACTCTCGACTTTTCAGTTGCAGAAGAGTTGGTGTGATAGTATCTTAATTGTTTTCCACTGTGGGTGGATTTCCACATTTTTAAAACTCAAATTTCTAATTGTGCAGATCAGAATTAACCGTATCATACATCTGTGTGTGTCAGGTCTGGGCCCTGATTTGTTGTTGTCAGACCTTGAATGAAAAGGGTCAGTCTGATGGAAAAGATGTAGATGACTTCCTATCATTATCATATGGCTCAGAAGGCACCAGTTGCGATCAGTACAGAACGAGATATTGGAAACTGTTTAACTGAGAATTGACAGAGGATTTCTGCATGTTTGTACAGAAAATCCTGGAAGAGATCAACAACGCTGACACAGGAGCACCATGCTCACAGCAGCATTTGAAAAAGGTCAGTTGTCGTACCTGTTCCTTGTAGTGTAGAGTGATCAGGGCTCCCTAAACTGTGCGTCTGTGCGTAATTTACGCACTGAAGTAAAAATTTACGTACTAAAAAAAATTCGAGGGGGTACGTTGAAGCATTATGAACGCGATCTGTGCGTAGCTTGACGCACTACCTCTGCACTACCGTGCGTACGCCTATAGGCTTGTTGTGATCGAATGAGTGTTCTCCCTTGCCTTGGCCGCGTTCAGTTCGGTTCTGTTTTTGGTTCTGTTTAACGCTCGCAGGCGTTAACTGTCTACTGCTGTCTGCTGCAGGTCGGCGGCTTCTACAGCCACTCGCGCGTAGTGAACGTGCCCCATCTTTTCCCTCTGCGCACCGAAGCACCCGGCGTATGTGCGATGTCGAAACCATGGACGAAAGATTTTAGAGCCAGTGCTCTTGTTACTGATCGGATTCGTTTTCTCTGTGATGAATCATGCCACCGAAAAAAGTGAAAGTTCAAAAGACTATAGACTTTTTCGTCAGTGGAAAAGTCAGTTGTGGAGGGGCTCGTGCCCTCGCCCGGCAGCGGGTGCACTTCGGCGTCAGATACCTACGATTCAGACGTCGCGTCAGAGCCGGTCGGCACAGAGCAGCAAAACTTAGTGTACAAAACTGAATTGTACGGACAGTACCCACTTCATTTAATTATATGATTTGAAGTTGATAAAATTCAGTTTTGCACACACACAGTGTGACACACACACACACACACACACACACACACACACACACACACACACACACACACACACACCTTATGTGTTCAGCAGTATTTACTGAATTTATAATTCCATGCACTAAAAAACTTGAGAAATGATTCTGACCCTTTAAAAATTGAAAGTGGGGGTACAAAGACCCCCTAAAATTTTGAACTGGGGGTCAGTGGACCCTTTAGGTCTGTAGCTTTTAGGGAGCCCTGGTGATCAAGGGTAAAATGAATTGCATGCACTTATCGCCATTACTTTTTATCACAACAACAATGATGAGTGAATAGTGGACACTGTGTGTGTGTGTGTGTGTGTGTGTGTGTGTTCTTTTAGCTGTTTTAGTGCTTTTTATCTTCTAGTAGCTTTTTAGTTTCTTTTAGTTATTTTAACTTCTCTGTAAGCGCTTAGAGCTCGCAGAGAATAAGCACAAATAAATATTTATTATTATTATTATTACTACTTTGAAGAGGGGGGGGGGGCGAGTGTAGTGTTCCCTTTCTAGTTTTTGCAAGGCTTCTCCGGTGCACACATCCAGGCTGGTTTTATTATCTTGTAGAAATCCTTCATCGATGAGGTGAAGAAGGCAATATCGACGCACCACAGTGGCAACAAAAACCTGACGGAGGGTGCGGCGGTCACCTGTGTCCGTCTGTGCAAAGCCTCCACGTACATCAACATCAAGGACAGGCTCAACGTTCTCTTCACTCTAGTCCAGTCTATCATCCAAGATCTCAAGGTAACAGCTATCACTGACGTTGTAGTCAAGACTGTCTGATCTGTGTACTGTTGAAGTGCAGTGGCGATTTTCGATCTACAAGTCATAGGGTAGTACTGTTGCAAGATTCAGTGTTGTGCAATTTCGTTTGTTGCTGTGAGTGTGAGATTGGGCTTATGTCTTTAATTAATTTTAAACAAAGTGAGTCTTTGGTGTGGTCCTTCAGTATCCATCTGTCAGTCTGTGTAAACTTGGAGAATGGTATTTGCTTACGAAACACAAACTTACTGTTCTAGTATTCCTCTTATTCCCAGTTTGCTTTTAACATTTTACTTGCATTGATTATGTATTCAAAGAGAGTCGCATTGGTTATTTTGTATTTTCCCTTCCAGACATTACTGTTCAACCCACCGCCCAACTGCAAGCCATTCTCCAAAGGTCAAGGGGTTGTAGGTCAGGACCTTGACCTCTACGTTGACTGCTTTGTGTCCTGTTTCCGCATCACGCCTCACAACAATGACGTGCTCAAAGTGTGTCTCAACAGTCACTCTCCACCCATGTATCACCTGGTGCTTGTCACAGCTCTCCACAGAATTATCACACAGGTAAAGTATTGGTAGACCTCTTCTCTTGGACACCTCTTCGTAGCAACCACCTCTGTTGTGCAAAGGTCACATTTAGCTCTTAGTGACAAATACTGACATGCAACCCTTGACTACTCTATTTCTTGCTTGTTGACAAAAATCCTTTAGTGTTGTATACGTGATTATAATGTGAACACTTGCTCTACTTTTATACCACAAGAGCACACAGAGATTGCAGTCTTTGCAAATGTTTTTTACCGGTAATTCATTGTCACTGAAAGAGCTTTGGGAGTTATTTTCTTCGAATCCTTTACTTTTTTTCTTCTTTTTTTTTTTTTGCGAAGCACTGGATTTCAAATTCTCATGATAGTTTAGTTTTGCTTCTCAGTTTTTTTGTAGACTTTATACTCAGCCTTTTTATCACAAAGTGTTATTTCATTGTTATTTACAGCTGGTATCTCTTCTTTTTTTTTTCAGCCGCGCTTAGAGTGGTGGCCTGATATCAGCCTAATTTACAGCAAGGCTGGTGAGCTTAGGAACATGTTCACTGACACAGTGAATAAGGTCACACAAGGATTCTCTTCACACAACTGTCCAAAAGTCAGCTCAGGGGTAAGTTGTTTAAGATTAAATGTTGCATTAGGAGCTGTTTGTGTGTGTGTGTGTGTGTGTGTGTGTGTGTGTGTGTGTGTGTGTGTGTGTGTGTGTGTGTGTGTGTGTGTGTGTGTGTGTGTGTGTGTGTGTGTGTGTGTGTGTGTGTGAGTGTGTGTGTGTGTGTGTGTGAGTGTGTGTGTGTGTGTGTGTGTGTGTGTGTGTGTGTGAGTGTGTGTGTGTGTGTGTGTGTGTGTGTGTGTGTGTGTGTGTGTGTATGTGTGTGTGTGTGTGTGTGTGGTACAAAAAAGCAGCACAACACTTTCGCGTTTTATGAGGGTTTTCTGTTGTATGTTAAATAGATTTTGTTAAAATGTGTTCTTTGCTGAAACCGGACATTGTTGGTAGTGACCGGGGCTACTTTTGTATGTTAAATAGATTTTGTTAAAATGTGTTCTTTGCTGAAACCGGACATTGTTGGTAGTGACCGGGGCTACTTTTGATAGATGCAAGAGTTGTCCACAAATTGTAAAATTACCTGTGTGGTCATTTGTCTCCCAGCACAAAACTGAACACGCACATTCAGCGTGAAGGCCAGTATCAAGCAATCGTGGCATGAGTACTTTTTGTCCCCAGAAACCATGATGTACTGCAGGTGTTATGAAGTATTATTATTATTATCTGCCTTGTACCCACAGACTCTGTCCAAGATGACCACAACACTGAAGTTGTCAAATCGACAACCGGATGAGACACTGACGACCTACAGATACATTCTACTGTGGCTGGTCAAGCTAGTCATCGCAGACCCACATCTCATGTTGCATGTAAGTGTCGAGGTGCTGTCGTTTGTTGACTGGTAAATATTTCTTTGCTGTGTATCTTGATGCAGGCCAAATTGCCAGGCTTGTGCAAATCTTTTTAATAATAATGGTAAGTAATAATAATAAGCAATGACAATGACAATGACAATCCTTTATTTTACAACGGTAGAAGATTTTGGCCAAAGGGCCAGTTTACAACCTTGCCGTTGCTAGACTACAGTATAAGACTAAAAGCTTAGGAGTATACACATTACAGACACTTAAAAATGAAATACAAGAAGGCGGAGAATAAGCATGATAGCTAAAATAGATGGCAGGGATAACCAAGAAAACAGAAATGATTAAAGTTAATGCAAACTAACATGATTATGTAAATATGTACATGTTGGGTGTTAGCACTTTCATATAGGCACTTTATCCCAAATACTTGGCTCAAAGCGCTGCAAGCTGAACCCAACATGCACGCTCACGTAAATCACATGCATTCTCTCACACAGTGGACATGAACACATTACAGTGACGTGGTGCAAAGGACCAGCTCAGCAATTTAAGTTTCAGAATGCATTTTTTTTATTTTATTTTGTGGACTGAACATTTCCAGATCTTTGTGTGATAATATGTATTGCCTAATTGAAGGTGAGAACAGTTTGAAATTCAGAAAGGAAAATGCCTGGCATCTTCATTTCATAATGTCAATTTTGCCAGTTCTGCCTTTTTCTCTTCTGAGCTAAAATTGTACATCAGCATGTGACTGACGGCAGACGTGTAGTGTGTTGACTGTGTGAATTCAGAATCAAGGCAAGCCAGGACACGAGATTCAACGCAGCACGCTAGAGCTGATCACCAGTCTGGTGTCCTTGGTACACCAGCAGATGATGCCAGATGTCGCACAGAAAGCCATGGAGGTAGATTGTCTTTATGTTTCTCCTACAGTTACACCAGATGACATGATACTATAGGAGTTCCCCTAATACCCTCACGACTTCAGTCAGTAGAGCCATCATGCTTCCCTTGTTTTGATGTTTCTTGATCATTCTTCAGAAGATGTATGCTTACGCAGATTTGTGTGTGTGTGTGTGTGTGTGTGTGTGTGTGTGTGTGTGTGTGTGTGCATTTTTAACTTTTCCTGTAGGTTTCCATCACTAAAGCAAGTGTAAATTTTACTTTTGAGTTGCACAGAAAGCTGTTGAGGTTGATTTTTTTTCTTGATCTAGAGGTTCTGCTATTTCAGAATATTTTCAGGTACATGCTAGATAATCTTTCCTGTAGGTTTCCTGCAGGTAGTGTTGTAAAGCTAAGTTCAAACTCAGTCTGATTGTGGGCTATAGAGTTCATCCAGTGAATACCCTCTGAGACATCTGTTCCCATAGTGACAGGATTATGAAGAATCCTGGAAGCATGCTACTTCTGATTCCGGTATTTTTCTGTCATTTCAGGCCCTCCTTGTGTTGCATCAGCCAGAGAACATTGAGCTGTGGAACCCTGAGGCTCCGATGAACACATTCTGGGATATCAGGTGGGTGAAAAATGCATTGGGCAATGTTACACTGTCATTTTAGTTTCTCCCTGTACGTGAATCCCCGATTGGCTGACGATTTCCTTAGCTTTGACTTCATGCCTCTGTAAGAACTGTAAGAAGCTCTACCTGGAATCAGTTTATGCATTACCTAGATTCAGTTTATGCTTTATGTGGATTCAGTTTATGCTTGACCCGGATTCAGTTTATGCTTGACCTAGATTTTCGCCTTTTGCAACTCCCAGGTTCCTCCCTTCAACTCGTATCTCCCAGTGTAGCACAGGATTTTCTTCTTTTTTTTCTTTTAATAGTACTGGTCCTCTAACTTAAAAAAAATATATATAGATATACATCGTACAAAATTACAAAATACATGTATACATACCAACATACAGACACACATACATACAATCAACAGTAATACATACATACAAAAGAAAAGGTCTGAATGTTAAATAAGGCTTCGTGCGGCATCCATTCATCTAAGGAGTCATGATGGACTGGAGATAAGTATTTCTCTATACGTCTTTGCTTTGCTGATTGGACATACACAGTCATACACGGGGGTCGTCCACCAAGTTTACATAATTTGTAAACATGGAATTTAGCCCAAATCAGGAGAACACAGAATACGCAGCACAGGATTTTCAGCTCACCTTGTCATTTACTTTTTTGCAGCTCCCAGGTGTCGTTCTACATCTCCCAGCGTCTGATCCAGCACCAGATCGTCAACTACACCGAGATCCTCAAGTGGCTGCGAGAGATCCTCATCTGCCGCAACCGCTTCCTGCAGAAACACAGCGCCACCGCCAACGTTGGCAGCAACATTCCAGTCTGTCGCCAGGCACACATCAAACTGGAGGTGGGTTTGAAAAGTTTGTTGGGTTGGGATGGCTGCTGTCAAATGTTAGAAAGAGCCCAAGTGATGATCAGATGCCTGGGTGCTTAGGCCCTTGCCTTTTGTGATTGGTGGTGTAGTTTTTGCTGTGATATTCTGAGCTGCTGCTGCTCTTGGATGTTTTAGCTACTACACAACCTCATCACAATGTTAAAGTTAAGACACAAAGACTGCAAGCTTTTGATTTCAGATCCACTAATATTACAAACAGGACTTAAATCTTTCTTTTGGCGGATTTCCACCTTTGGCGAAGAATTTTTCTTCCCCCCAAAAGTGTATTTTCTCCTCTGAAGCACTTAAAAAGATTTTAGTGCATCAACAATTTATAGCTCACAACCCAATGACTCAGACTTCTGGTTAATTTCTGAGTTTTCTGATTGGAAAAAAATTGTCAAGTAAATCTAAACAGTTACTAAAAAAATAACAAGGGAAGCAATCCCTAAACCATAGGTACAGACAAGAAAGATAATTCTCAATTTCAGCTCAAATGAGGTAAGTTCGGCGAGCTCTGAGGAAGTCGCTACAAGATCATGCCAAAACACACCAAATTGCACTTTTGTTTTTATCTTATTCTAAAACTACCCTCCAAAAAAGTGTTACCTCCTCTGATGCGCTTACAAGATCATGCCAAAATGCACCAAACTGCACAGATTTTAGTCTGATTTGAAAAGAAATTCCAGTGGAGCAATGCCCCCAGACACTCCTAGCATAACACGTCTGTTTTGCAGATGCGTGTATGTTGCTTTTCCACTTCACACTAAATGCTACACTTCATCCTTGTGGATCATGGTCCATCTTAAGCACTGTACAAAGTGAGAAAGAGGCAAATGTTCTGTGTTCCCTTTTGGGAAATTTTGGAGGGATGGGGTGTGGGGGGACCACCCACTTACACCTGTGTTTGAATCTTGCAAATGTTAGATTCATCTTCTGGGGAAAGCTGTTCTTTTCTCATGCCTTATTTTATCTCCACTAATGTCTACAGGTGGTGTTCTTCATGTACCTGTGGAGTATCGACATGGACGCTGTCCTGACCTCCATGTCATGTTTCCGCCTGCTGTGTGAGGAGGCAGAGATCCGATGTGGTGCTGACGAGATGGCCGTCACTCAGCTGCTGCCCAACAGTGCCGTGTACGAGGAACTAGCGGCTGCCAGTACCGTCCTGACCACAGGTTGGTAACAGGCGTATGCCAGCCTTCTTCCTGTGGCCCCTGTTTACATACATGTGTAAACAGTTTTTACACAGGAATCATATATCAAAGGTCAGAACTGTTCCTCTTCTTCGCGGATCTCCACGGTTTCTCATGACCATTCTGCCAAGTGCAAAATCATTTCCAGGGAAAAAAAAAATCTCAGGTTAAAAAAAAAAAAATTGGTACACCCAGCAGATACTTCCTGTTCCATACCGTGCATCAAGAATGATTGATTGATTGAGTTACTTCTTTATTTATTCACTCATAAATCATTCCTTTTTTCATTTTTAGGGAGAGCGGCTCTGCAAAAGAGGATCATGGCATTACTGCGGAAGATTGATCAATCCACTCCAGGAAATTCACAGGTGAATTATAAGGATTGTCTTTACATGGAATTAAATCTTTCAAGGCCCATCCAATTCACTCACACACACCACCACCACCACCACCACCCCCCCTCAAAAAAAAAAAAAGAAAAGAAAAGAAAATAAATGAATGAATGAAAGAAAGAAAGACAGAAAGAAGAAGAAGAAAAAAGTTGACCACTTACGTGTCAGAAAATGTGAGAAAGTGAAAAGATATTGAGATACTAGTAAACTTGTGCTTGGTTAAGCAGAGATGTAACATACTGTATTAAGACTTCACACCTTTCCCCCTCTAGGCTTGGGAAGACACGTACAGAAACTGGGATGCAGTGACGAGGTATCTGGAGCTCTACCCCAAGGTCAAGTATGAAGAGCAAGGACGTGGTGAGATCGCGGACATGATCAAGCTGAGACGGAAAACTCCGCAGCATGCCAACACTGAACACGAGCTGGAGGTGTGTGTTCACTGTGCATTCATGTGTTCCTCTGTTTTTAGTTGTCTTATATTCATCTGTCTAGAGAGCCATGCTTTCATTGTGCATGCTTCAGTAATGTATGTTTGCCTGAGATACACTGAAGATGCAATTTTATATGCTCTCACTTCTGTGATGCAGGGCTTAGAACTGATTCTTTTGAGAACAGCTAAGCACCTGTGAATATTTTTTAGTGCTAAATGGAGGATTAAATGCCACACTCTGTATCAATTTCAATTTCCTTTATTATTATGCCAATTTGGGCAATTTGTTGTTAAACAGCAGCACTATACACACATCACAGACTTCAACGAGTAAATACATACATATAAGATGCCCCTCACCCCCCCCCCCCCCCCACACACACACACAGGCACACACACACACACACACACATAAAAGTCATCAGCACATCACATACCTTAAGAACTAAATACATAGGAAACTGCATGTAGATAAATAATTTAAATATGTGGTTAGCGACCTTAACGGTTATGTAGAACGTATATAAAAATCCCCACCCCCCACCCCCGACACACGCACGCACGCATCTCAAAGCGTAACATGGGACAGCTTTTTTATAATTTACTGTTAGAACTTTGTTCAGACATCTCTAGATTTGCGTGTGCTATCAGGGCAGCCGAAAAGAATGTTCTAGTGTTGGACTGAAATATTATATATAATGTTTCTACTATAACCTATTTGTTTCATGCTGATGAGAATCCGCCCATTTGCATTTGCTGTTTGCTTTCTTCTTCTTCATCTGCAGACAGTTTGGACTTTATTTTTGAACTGCACAATTCACTGAACTCTGTGTATCCATTTCTCCAAGAAACTGATGAGCATCATCTTTAATAGTTTTAATTTGTGTGTGTTTTAGGATCAGTTGAACGAGTGGGCCAACATGACGGGGTTTCTCTGTGCTGTGGGCAGTGTGAGACTACAGAATAAATCGACACGCGTCAGGTAAGGCTCTGACTGATTCTCCGTTAGAACATATCGTTCGTGACCGTGCTCAGAAAGGTGCATCACATGACAGATTTTACAGGGACACAGGCAGTATGCTGCTTTGTTTGGGGAAAAAATTTATATTTGGTGTGTCAATATTGATGATGTAAGCTGCTTACATTTCTGCTAGACATACTGCTTCGTTTAGGGAGAAAAAAATTCTCGCAAGTAGATGTTGATGTAACTTGCTCTCTTTTCACTTAGGATTTTGAACCAGATTATCCTAAGATGTCCATATGTCTCCTTATTTTACGAGAAATCTTCACAATTTTTGCAGCAACCCTGCGCTACCAGGAATCCAAGTGGAACCTAGTCGGAAAAGCAGTCTGATGCAGAGCTGCTCCAACGACTCCCAGTACTGTCCTGTCACACAGTGAGTAACGTTCACACTTCTGTAATGATGCCGCCATGTTTACACTTTCTTATCCATAATCTCACATCCTCACAGCCTTTGAAGATAAACAGCTTTCTCTTGTTCAATCAGCATTTTGGGGTGATATCTTATCAGCAGAGTGCTGCCTTTTTTTTTTTTTCTTTTTGGCGGTGGGGCGGGGGAGTTGGGGTGGGGGTGGGGGGGGGGGTGTTTTTGCTGTTTTGTTAAATTACTATGTGCCCTGTTGGACTAATTCAAGTTTCAGTATATCACAGACTTCGGCTGTCTGATCCACATTTGTCTTTTGTTTTCAGGTTTATCGGGAACCTGCTCAAGCTGCTCGTGTTCCAGAATGAGAAGTTTGGCGCTCAGATCCAGAAACACGTCAAGGAGCTGGTTGGACACGAGCTGAACCCAGCTCTGTACCCCAGTCTCTTTGATCAGATCAAAGTGTGTGTGGACAAATTCTTTGATGCCACGGGCCAGGTATGTTTGGACTGTGTATGAAGGTATGCTCATGCACAGAACGAGGCCACACTTTTGAAAGAAGAACAGTAAAAAAAAGTGATTACATGCAGAAAAACACAGGTTTCAGTGTTATGTTATTCAATTTCCGTATATATTGTTATTCAGTTTTATAAAATAACACTGACAGTCTTCCTGTTGCTGCCTCATGCACCCCACTTAGGCCCGATGCACACGAGCGTCGGCGTCAGCACCATGAAGCAAGCAGCGAAGGCTGTCTCGCATCATACGCCTCGCGTGAGCGCGCGGTGTGCGCAGTTTGCATGCACACTTGGCTTCGGCGTCATTCGCCTGCACGGCCTGTTCGCTGAGCCCACACTGCACGCGCTGACCCACACTGCTTTCTGATTGGCTGAAACCAAGTCTGCAGCGCGGCGTCAGCAGCAGAAATAGGACATGTTCTATACCCGGCGTCAAAGGATTCCGCCGCCTGGCATCATTGATGCCGTTGCCTGTCGCCAGGCGCCGATGTCATGCACACGTGGCGGCGCCTTGAAACTGTCGCCGGGAGTCAGATCCGCCGCTCGGCATCATGACGCTGACGCTCATGTGCATCGGGCCTTACCACTGATAACGCAGACTTTGAGTTTTACTTTCCAGAGAAGAAATGAACTTGCTAAGAAAAAGACCGGCAAAATTAATATAAGGCTAAACACCCTTTTCACTGCCACGGGGCTGTATTTGATATGTTCTACCGGTATGTTGTATGCATGCACTTGAAAAAAATTGTCTGTGTATAACTAGTTCTGGAAACACGGTCATACATTGAGCCAAAGAGGTGTCTGCTTTTCTACTCTTGTGATTGTTGTTTCGTTTGATTTTGTTTGACAGGTGATCGTTCAAGATCAGAACACGCTCCTGATAGAGAATGTTATCTTCATTATGAAGAACATTCTGGAAATGAAGTCAGACCAGCCTTGCGAGTACCTGGGGGTCACCAGCATCGAGTCGCTTATGCTTGCCATCGTCAGGTATGTCGGTTGATGTGTCTGTCTGTCCTTTCAGTTTGTGAAACTGTTGGACTAAGCATTCTATCAAGGAAGCCCCGTTTGAAGTCATGTTAGGATAAGGTACTGATGGAAAATATGTGTTAGTCCAAGAATGAATTTGTTTGGTCTTCTTGAGGGAGTTCTGCAGGTTCCTGTGTGAGGTGAGGGGACCTGGGATGGCCGAATGGTAGAGCGTTGGACTCTCAATGCTCGGGTCGTCGGTTCAGCTGGGGCCAAATATTTGTACTGGCCTTTTTCTCGTTGCCCCGTATTTGATACCATCCTTAGGACCAGGTGGTGGAAAAGGACACTGAACTCCCAAACAGCCACCCTCCTGTGTGAGTTGAATGTGTGAACAGTATGTCTTGGATGATCAGATTACCCATGTAAACATCAAAGTGTTTGAGACGCTGATGTTAGAAAAAACTGTTCGACACATGCTCATTCAGTAGGCTTTTCCCAAGCACAAGAGATGTCATCCTAAATGGAACTTAACTACCCAGTGAAAGGGAGACAGGTGTAACGGTGTGTTGATTAGTTTGTTGTGGCCACAGGTACGTGAGGCACCTGGACTCATCAATGCACGCCATCCAGATCAAGACCAAGCTGTGTCAGCTGGTAGAAGCTGTGAGTACAATGCTTGTATTTCTGATCTACAGGACACATTCACTCACTCTCTACCGGGCAATTTTTTTTTTTTTTTTGGTGATCATCCGAGTACTGGCCATTTGTATGGGCTAGTAAAAAAAAAAAAAAAAAAAAAGAGAGAGAGAGAGAGAGAAAAAAAACTCACTGAACTGAAATTTTCAAACAATGTTATTAACATATGATTGCAATACTGTGCAAAATTGCAAGCATGTAGCCCTTGAAATTTGCCAGTGTAGACAGGTAAAATACACCCCCCCCCCCCCCCCCCAATGTCCCAGTCTGTTCAGGAATGGACCATAGGAAAAAAAAAAAATCATATTTCTCTACTGTTAGAAGTCACAAAAACAGTCACAATGGCCAGATGAAACATCCTCCAATCTGGCAAAAAACATTAGAGATTCAAAAGCAGATGCATGTTTAAAATTGTTACGTGCAGTGTGGACCTCCATAGCATCATCTTACTATACATAAAATGTGTACTATCATACTCATCAACATGCAAAGGATGTGCTGTCACAGCTTCAGGACCCTCCATGTCACAGAAGCACACAATTTGGATCACACTGAAGGGGAAAGATAGGCTCATACCTTGATGTTTGTCTTGTTCAGATGATGAAGCGTCGAGACGAGCTGACGTTCAGACAAGAGATGAAGTTCCGCAACAAGCTGGTGGAGTATCTGACAGACTGGATCATGGGAAACTCCCACCAGGTCAACGTGCAGGGCGACATCTGCAGCATGTCACGGTAAGGGACAGTAACTTCAGAGAGTTTTAATCATGATGAAAATGGGAATTTATATAAGCGTTTTACCCCACTGACTGACTCAAAGCATACAGAGATAAACCCAGTATGCATGCTGATGTGCATCAAACGCATGTCATTCACCGGACATCAGTGCATTACAAGCATATGCTGCAAAGGGTCAACTTGCGTTTTAGGGGGATGGTTGGGTGGAGGTGAAAGAAGAATGCATTGTGGTAGTTTTCATGTCTTTTATCCACTGTAAATGTGACAGAGGCAGTTTTTGAAAAAGTGTGTACGGTCATTTTTACCAGCAGGTTGTAGAACTTCTGACTGGTTCAGTGGATATGATTTGCATCTCTCGGATTTGAGAGCGATTTTAAGGTTGGTTGCTATATATACCGGTAGCTCAGTGGTGAATCTGATGTGTCTTGTCTGGCCTGTGTTCTTCACAGTGACCTTGACCAAGCCAGCATGGAGGCAGTAGCTGCCTTACTGGCGGGCCTGCCTTTGCAGCCGGAAGAGAGTGACCGCGGTGATCTGATGGAGGCCAAATCTCAGCTCTTCCTCAAGTCAGTCGATTTTGTAATACATTATGATCACTGTTACAGCTGATTGTGTACTATGTTCTTTTCAGTTCAGTTTGTATGCTTATCCTGCAGAGTTGTTCAGGTGGTGGGGGGGGGGGGGGGGGGGGGGCAGGAGGGGGCAGGGGAGAGAGAGTGAGGTTAGATGTGTGTGACAGCATGTTGAAACTGGTTGACTGAGCAGCATGTCTTGCAGTGATTGTGCTCTTGAATCTCCTTTTGTTGTCGGCTTCATGTTCGTCTTTCCTCTGAATGCACATAATCATTGCATTAAGTCTGGCAGCAAAAGTAAAGTACATATCAATGTAGGGCACACAGCAGAACAGCTGAAAGTTAGAGAAACAAGGTTAGCACACTCACAGTTTGACAACACCAATCTCATGTCTCCAGGTATCTGACGCTGTTCATGAACCTGCTGAATGACTGCTCAGAAGAGGAGCAGGACAAGGCGCTGGATCCGAACCGCAAACGCAGCATGTCCAACTTGAGTGCGCTGCGTAACTGCACCGTTCAGGCCATGTCCAACCTGCTCAATGCCAACATCGACAGCGGTCTCATGCACTCCATAGGTCAGTCAATCAGATTTGGAGTTTGTTTTCCTCTGCGGTACTTTCTTGTGGTGTGGGTGTTTTGGTAAGGGAGGGATTCTGCCTGGTGGTGATTGGCTTAGCCTGGAAGGGGGAGGGGAGAGTCTGGGAGGAACCACCCTCGTTTGTAGCAGGCGAAGTAGAGTTTTCAAAATGGAAGAAAAACTACACGGTCCTGCAACAACAACAACAACAAAAACACACACCCAAAACAACATCAACAAAACCAGTTGCAACAAAAAAAAACCCCACAAAATAAGTATTTGTGAAATACCTGCCAAGTACAACATGTAAACAAAATGGAAGAAAAACCAGGATAAAATACACGATCCTGCAACAACAACAACAACAAAAGAAAACCCACACCCAAAACAACATCAACAAAACCAACCGCAACAGAAAAACAAACACAAGTATTTGTGAAATACCTGCCAAATAGAACATGTAATATTTCACCCTTTCTCTTCCCTCAGCACTGGGTTACCACAAAGACCCGCAGACCAGGGCGGCTTTCATGGAGGTCCTGACCAAGATCCTGCAACAAGGAACAGAGTTTGAGACGCTGGCAGAGACAGCTCTTGCAGACCGATTTGAACGCCTCGTGGAACTTGTCACCATGATAGGTGACAAGGGGGAGCTGCCCATCGCCATGGCGCTGGCGCAAGTCGTCTCAAACACGCAGATGGTGAGATTGTGTTACTGTTAGTGTTACTGAAATGCCGTTGGTGAAATACAGTTGTGCTGTGTTAGAGAAATCAGTCAGGGTGAATTTCAGGAATATTTATAATGGTATTTGCAGTAAGTATTCCGTCGACTGTTCCTTCAAACAAGTGTCAGCTGTGCTGTTGACGAAGTCTATTGTTTTACTGATACCTATGTGTTATGTGTTCATACACTGCTTTGTACATCTCTCTCTCTCTCAGTTTGTGTGAAATTTTGTTGTTCTGTACTTGTTTTAATGTATGTCATACGATTGTAAGGCTTCAGAGCTTAAGTAGCTCATCTGCAAGTGCGTTGTAAGTCATCCGTATTATTGATATTATTGTTATTGTGTTTTCAGGATGAATTGGCAAGGGTGTTTGTCAGTTTGTTTGATGCCAAACGATTGCTGTATCAGCTGCTGTGGAACATGTTCTCCAAAGAGGTAAGCATAAGCTCTTCCACTGTATAAATTCATATATTCACTTAATGAAGTTTTCTGCAGTTGAGAAGAATCATAATGTCCCAATACTTCCAAAAAGTGGAAAAATAATCTGGTGAAATTTAAGAGAATTCCTGTTCCACATTACAGCCTGTGGGTCACGTGATGCAGCTCAGCTCCTGAAATAATGTTTGTTCCAGTTCACAGAGACTCTGGTGGTTAATTTTTTTTTTTAATGACGTGCTGCTATGTTTACAGGTGGAGGTTGCAGACTGCATGCAGACACTGTTCCGAGGGAACAGCCTTGCCCCAGCAAGATCATGGCCTACTGCTTCCGATTTTACGGACAGTGGTACCTGTGCGATCTGCTGTCACCTCTCATCCAGGAAATGTTCCAGCTGGAGAAGGAATCTCAGGTGTCTTACGAGATCGACCCAACCAGGTGCGCGCAGTTTTTGAAGTTTAAATCTGTTTTTTCTTTCGTCCCTAAAGGGTGTTTTGAGACGTCCTGTATTTTGATCTTTTTTCTGACAAGCTGGCATCCTTTTTCGCTGTGAAAACTGTGTGCAATCTAGTTCATGTCCACAACAGTAGGCTGAAGTTGTTGGAGATTGTGCAATCCATGGTAACTCCTTCATGCTACAACACAGCTGCAACACAGCTGCGGTCTGCAAGTTCTCTCCGTCTGCGGCTCCCTTCAACTGACGACACCAGTAAGAAGAGGCACGGTGCACGGTTCTTCAAAAATGCGGCGCCAAAATTGTGGAACTCTCTCCCTGAGACAGTGAAGGAGGCAGTCAGCATTGCCGCATTCCGGAAGCGCGTGAAGACTTATCTCTTCAGTGCCGCGCGCCAGTAATCATCTGCAGTTTTTTTGTTTTTTTGTTTTTTAACTATCTTTCCTTTCAAAACCTCTCTCTAAGCGCCGTGAGCACTCAGTTAGGGTGGAACCGTGCACTATATCAAGTCTCCTTCATCATCATCATCATCAACAAAACGCATCTGAAAGCAGAGAGCACTGACCAGTAATCCTCAGACAGCATTTTGTTTTCCGGTCATAGTAAACCCCAGATGCGGTGCAGTACCATAAACTTCCACAGTCTGTCCGTTCCTCAAATGGAAAATTTAATGTCTGCTGCCATTATGTGCAGTTTGTCAGAGTGGCTGCCATTATGTGCAGTTTGTCAGAGTGGCTGCCATTATGTGCAGTTTGTCAGAGTGGCTGCCATTATGTGCAGTTTGTCAGAGTGGCTGCCATTTGAAAAATCACTTATGACTGCAAAAACATTTTGTCCACTTGTGAGAAACTTTGAGTTGAGGAACTGACCGATCTCCATGGCTGGCTGGTACAGATGAAAGAATGGGGGTCAGATTCCCAGCTCAGCTGCAGCTGATGAGCTAGCAATAGCCGTTGGTCCGACACTTGTTGGAGGGTTTGCTGCCAAGTATGGGAAGGTAATGCGCTCTCCTGGTCAGTGTTGGGGAGGGGGGGATTCTTGTGTGAGCACTCACAGAGCAAAGCCCCAAACCGTTACCTGCTCACACTGGCCGTTAAAGGGGGTTATTTTGGCACAGTGGTAAGGTGTCCTGGAGGTGTTGTACATGTAACTACATTTCTGTTGACCTGTACAAGGTTGCCATGTCACGGAAGGAACTTTTAGTAGTCATCCTATAGATTCCGCCCAAAAATGCCACAGAACCGACAAACAGCCCCAAACCATGCCACTCCAAACACACTTCATGAACCAGTGAATTTGACTCAAATGTGTGAGTCAAATCAATTGGACTGTGCAATCATGTTGCAAGCGGAACAGGTAGGGGAGCATTACCTTCACTGAATGAACACTGATTGTGTGACAGTTCAAGTTAGTACAACTGGAACATTATGCTGTGTCTGCAGGTTAGAACCAGGCGAGAACCTGGAGGACAACAAACGGAACTTACTGGAGATGACACAGAAAGTCTTCACAGCCATCGTTGAGTCTGCCCCAAAGTATGTGCTTGTGCTTGCTTTGTTCATTATTGTTTCATTATTGTTTGGTATTGTGTGTGTGTGCGTGCGTGTGTGTTGGGGGGGGGGGGGGGCTTGAAAAAAGTGTTATAAATGTCTTGTTTTTTGAGGCCAATTAAAATCAGATATAAGGTTGGTTTGGGAGTGTGTTTTACTATTATTATAATTTTAATCTTCAATGACAGGTTTCAGCACTTGATTTTGGAGAATTTCACAGTTGAGTTTCATCATGTTAATGACTGTAGCCCAGACTTAAACTGCCTCTCGTATTCTGTATCTGTATGGTAAATATGAAATAACATGTTGTTGTTGTTTTAAATTTTGGTTGAAAATATTCTGTGGTTTTAATAATTAAGGTAATGTCGTGATTTTAATTAATTGTTCTGTTGATGCTGTTGTGCGCCACTTTCAGCAGAGGACTTGGCTCGTGTTTTGTATTTGAGTGTGTCTGTGTTTTTTCCATACATGTTCATATCTTACCATACCTTGGTTTCTCTGTTGGAATATAATGATTCACCTCTACATACACCATGGAGTGTCACTATCAGTTACGAAAAAGACCAACCACCCCACCCCCCACCCTGCCCTCCTCATCCCCTTAAAAAGAAAAGAAAAAAAAGGTGGGTGGGATGAAGGATGCCATCAAGATTTTTTCCTTAACATAATGCCGGTAAACAAATGCCTCTCAGTACCTTGATGTTGAATGCTGCATGCATGAGTCTGAATCTGGAGATCTGTGTTTATATTAAGGAGTGGCCACAGTTTGGCAGGCGACATGAATGCAAAGCAGAAGGGGGAGGGGGGGGAAGGAGAGGGGAACAGAGTACGAAGGTGGATGGTAACACATAACCAGAAGCGATGCTCAGTGTTCGCTTTTCAGGGTAGAAAAGAAAATTTCAGTAACTACCAAGGCTTACAATTGTATATTGTCTATGGATTTTACTTCGCCAACTTCAAGTGCGCATAGTCTGCCATGCTGTCTCCATTCTGGTATGTGGACACTTACCTCTTTTTTGTGACATTGGTAAAAGGTTTCTGTGTGTGGGTGGTGTTTATTTTTCCCCCCCTCCGTCTCTCCTTGTGTGTATTTTGCCTGAACTTACAGTCTGTGCCCTCATTTTGTAACTTGTCCGATTTTGGCGTGAACAACTCCAGGTTTCCACCCAAGCTACAGACCATGTGTCATTGTCTGGACCAAGTGATCGGCCTGCGTTTCCCTGGCGACAACATAACCGCCACTGGCACCGTCATTTTCCTCCGTTTTTACAACCCTGCCTTAGGTAACCTCCCCTTGCTGACACTGCTGCCCACGGTGACCTCCCCTCTCCCTGTTTCACTCACATGCCTTGAGCTTGGCCTTGCGCTGATATTAACATTGGTTTGCCGCTTCTGTTTCTCGTTCACGCTTACTCGGATCATCTCCAGGCCCTTTAAACTCTGCTGTAATTGGATCTCATGCTTACTGACGAACTGCATCCACTTAACCACACCTTCCCCTACCCCCACCTGTCAAATCCTGCAGGCCTAACAAGCTAACTGCATTTCTGAATCATACAGCGCAGCAAAAACATGGTATGTGGTTACAGAGAGTTTCCGTCAAAAAGAATGAGATTCATGACATCTCAAATTACCATTACTAATCTGTTGCGGTCTGCTTGGTAAGTTGAACATTCTGCATATATATCCAAACCAGACACAAAAGCTTAGAGCTTTGGAGTCATAAACTGTGTTTGCTTGGGCCTGATATTCAACCTGATTGTCTGCTGACTTTAATCTTTTGTCTGCTTTTGCGTGCCTTTTCCCTTATACTTTTGAAGAACTGGATATAATGTATCGTCAAGACAAACTCAGACGGTGACAAATGATATGGGCAGTCTGATACCACCGTCGCAGAAGGAGGTTTTAGCAAAACGGTAGAGGTACTATGGAGAAAGTCTGGTTCAAAAGCAACCAGCTGCGAGCAGCACACGGTACGTGTACAAACTATGCAGAAAAGTGTGCTTACTGGTTAAAAAGGCTGACGAATTCACAGGAGTTTTGTAGCAGCCTTCCATGGGCATTGAGATTGCCTTTGGGGAAAGAAAGGGGAAGCGGGGTGAGTGGGATGGGGGATTAGACGGGGGTGGGGTGTGGGGGATAGGGTGGAGGCAAGTAGTTCAAGATGGAGATGGAATTATGGTGCCTGTTGCGTGTGTCAAGTGTCTAAAAATGTTTTTTTGTGACTGTTAATGTAGTTTGCACCGTGCTACTGGTAGTGTGTGTGTTTTTTGCTAGCTACTGTTAATATTACTAAGTTATTGTGTGGCGGTGAAACTTACTCCCATTCTGTGGCTCCAGGCTGTACTTCTTATGCTACGTATCATGAGATGTGAGTTCTGGGCATTTGACAGAGGGGGATACACTGGTTTTCAACATGGATGTATTTCTGGAGAGGCTTTGTTTTTGCCATTAACTCCTCAGAAACATTTGAGAATCTTCTGGTAGATTTCTTACCGGACTTGCCACGGACTGATTGTTTTAGAAAACAGGGAACATTCCAGCACGTGTTCTCCTGCCACACATCAGGTTTGGACATGAGAGGAGGGGGTTATATAGGGTGTTTTTGTTTACATGTGCTGCTGGGTGTGCCGGGGAGTGGGAGTGTTAGTCACCTTAGTGCTGCCCATTTTCATACCATGCAACACAGCATGAAGATGCCAACTCTGGAGGAACAGAGTCTGCTGTTGACTGTGTTGTGCAGCGTAGTTCCACATGCTGTCATCCTGTCTGGCCGTGTCTTACCCTTTCCTTCAGACCCCAGCTTCACTTATCCATTTCTTTCTTTCTTTCAGATGGCTGCCGTATGCATGAGAGATGTTCCCAGACTGGTCTTCAAAATATGCTGGTCTTTTTCAGATGGATTTTGAACTTTTTGTCATGTGGCTTAACTTTCTGTGCTGGCTGCAAAAGCCTTTTCGTCCATCTTACTTTCAGGGTCCATACAGGTCATGGAATCCTGGAAAAGTCATGGAATTTGGAAATAGCTTTTCCAGGCCTGGAAAGTCATGGAATTATCTAAAGAGTCATGAAAAGTCATGGAATTTCAGAATTTTATGGAAGCCAATTTGAGCCCAACAGTGAAACGGTCAGCTTGGTGATTACTCACTGGACTGATTGCCAAAAATACCAACAAACTGCCTTCCCATAAGGCTATTAACTAACTCTGAACATTGGTCTTGCTGACTGCGGTAACTTGGATAAGCTCATAATTTCTACCCTCGCATGTGTCAGTGTGAAAGAGGGTAAGGAAGTTGTCATGGAAGACAGGAGAATTGGCCTGGAAAAGTCATGGAAAAGTCATGAATTTTTGAGACTGTGAACCTGTATGGACCCTTTGCTGGTCTTGTATCTGGTTTGCAGAGCATGTTGATCCCTTGTCGGAGGCTGCTCATGTCTGTTCCATCAGCCTGCTGTTTCCTAAGCTCATTGACTGTGAATGTGATGACATCTTCCTGCAGTTTTTGCTACCTGTGTAAGGGGCTGTCGTTCATCTGGCTGACTCTGGATCTTGCGTCTCCCAATTACCTTGCTTCTTGGTTTCACAGACTTTCACCCAGGACAGTGGTTGGATCACTTGCCACAGTATTGTTGAAGGGGAAGTCAGCACAGCATAGGGAATTGTTTTGTAGTTTGAAACCACAAAATCAAGCAACAAAAAGGACTCTACAGACGGGAGCAGTAATAGTGCTACAACACCACAGTAAAGTTATCACCAAAGGGGCCACCATCTTGGATTACACATATAAATGGAGAATTGTCTTTCTTAGAGTCTATACCATAAGTCTGTTAATTCAGTCAAAAACTATTATTATTCTCATTATTTCTAATACTATTTTACTGCCAAAATATTGCTCCGCTTTAGAAAATTCTTTTGTTGTTTAGTTTCTGTGGTTCTGGACTACAAAATAAGTCCTTTCGTGTTGAGTCCGTGTCCCCTGTAAGTTTGAATCTGATTTTAGATCTGTCAATCATGATAGTGTTCATGAGTTCTCCGACTTTCCACAGATTCCCGCCCAAACTGCGGAGCATGTGCCACTGCCTTTATCAGGTTGTCACACAGCGCTTCCAGCAAAGCAGCGCGGAGGCAGTGTGGACTGTGATTGGCACCGTCATATTTTTACGCTTCATCAACCCTGCCATAGGTAACAGGGTGACTGGTGATGGCGTGCAAGTTTTTGTTGTGAGGGGAATGCTTATCCTGCCCACCCCACTACATGTACTCTGTTTCAGGATATACATGTACTTGTCATACCGTATTTACCCTATGTCTACATCCCCCCGCCCTCCCCTCCTTCCTCCCCCCTCCCCCCCCCCCCCCCCCCCCCCCCCCCCCCCACCCCCCCCCCCCCAAAAAAAAATAAATAAATAAATAAATAAAAGTTTTGCAGATTTCCTTTATCTTGAGCTTTCAAAATGACGTGCACTTTCACTTTTTGTGTAGGTATTCTCTGATATCCTTGCATACCCCTTCCCCCCCACCCCCAGAAAAAAGGCAAAGCTGGGGGGGGGGGGGGGAGAGAAAAAAAAAGGAAAACGTTTTCCATAGTTTTTCAGAAACATTTTACCAGAAAATCTTATTTGGGCTAACTCCATCTTGCTTTGCCGGGTTATGGTTTGGAGCAATTTCGCTCGTGAGTGTGCCAGTACGCCCAGAATACTCTATCCTGATGATTAGTACAACTCTTAAATGGGATACAGTGGTGTTTACACTTTGCACAAGCGGTCAGACATTCAAATTTTATGACTGTTGTTACACTACTGGAGCGCTCAGTGTGGTCGCCGCATCATTGAGTACGTTTCTTTCGGCTCGGTCCGTCCCGGTTTGAAAATGGTATGATGATAGATACCACAAAAACAGCTTGATAGATACCACAAAAACAGCTTGATAGATACCACAAAAACAGCTTGATAGAGGCCACAAAAACAGCTTGATAGAGGCCACAAAAACAGCTTGATAGATACCACAAAAACAGCTTGATAGAGGCCACAAAAACAGCTTGATAGAGGCCACAAACACAGCTTGATAGAGGCCACAAAGACAGCTTGATAGAGGCCACAAACACAGCTTGATAGAGGCCACAAAAACAGCTTGATAGATACCACAAAAACAGCTTGATAGATACCACAAAAACAGCTTGATAGATACCACAAAAACAGCTTGATAGATAACCACAAAAACCACCTGTGAGCGTAAAAATGGTAGCACTAGCCCCTTGCTACCATGTGGTAGCCCCTTTCAGCTGTTAAAGTGACGCACTTTTTTAAATTACAGTTGAACTCCCCTACACTCGGCCCGCCCCCACTCCTATCCCCACCCCGATCCCATCCTTCAGCGCGTGTTTTCACTGGGTGGAGTAGTGTATAGAGAAACTATGGTATTGCACGATCAAAGAGCAAAGAACAGTTTCGTCAGCATGAAGAATCGACGGGTTGATTGTTAACGCTTTACAAACATCGTTCAGATAGATGTTTTGACAAGGAAAGGAGGCTATTACAGTCTAAAATAAACCCCTGGTAAATGTTCAGGTTTGACGCACTTTGCTCTTTGGGGGTATGTTTTTGCACTGCCGTAGTTACTGCATGCAAACATTTCATTCTGTTTGTGTTTGTTCTTATTTTTATTTGCTTTTCATTTTCCCCCCTAATATCATTTTCTTCAGATTTTTTGTCTGTCTTGGTGGTCTCTTGAATTGGGTTTGTGTGTGTGTTTGTGTGTGTGTGGTATGGTCCAATTTTTTGTTCCATAGCAGCAAGGTCATAGAGCTGTGTGGTGTGGACGTTGGTGTAAGGAAATGTTGATATGGTTGTGGGTCTGGTCGTTTTGCCTTCTGGGATCCCTGCATGTGGCTGTGTTTTCTGGAAGAGTTTGCTGCAGAAAATGCACATTTTTCATAGTTTGTACATCAGTGTGTGCAGGAAACTTTGCCCTGCCCTAAGAGGTTAGTAAACTAGAGAAGGTTAATTCTGATGTTTTGACTAGTAACCCAAAGACTTGGGCGACTTTCAGATATGTAGGCACTGATCAACCAGTTTCCTTATCATTTTCAAACGCCTGCATAATATATGCGTCAAGTCAGTTACTGGTTTACATTGTTTGTTGGCATTGTTCTTGACACGTTTGAGAGGGAGCCGGGAAGGAATGAAGGGCCGCATGGCAGTGGGCACAGTTTTCATAGGCTGAAATTCAAATCAGATACAGTTGAACTGAATGTGAATGTAGCGCTGACACTTAGACCTTAAACCAAGGTAGATAACTTTCAGGTCAAACATACAGACACCATAAATATATACAAATAAATGCTTTCCATCGCCCGCATATGAAGTGCATGACGCATCACGTAAGGACTGTTTGCGTGTGTGTTTACGGAGTCTGGATGGTTTGTGCTGAAAACTTTCCTGTCTTGGTTTGAGATCTAAAATCAGACTGAAAGATCAGTATGGATCTAATTCCTGTAGCTGTGTTTGGTTCGTAGCTGTAAAGCATGTCTTACTGTGGCTGCGGTTTACAGTGTGTGTGTATGTGTTTGTACTGTGTCTTGACATTAATTGTTTTTCCTCTATGCAGGTGTTTCTTGTAAGCGATCTTGTTATGGTAGACAGCTACCTGCATAGACACTCCCACAATGCCTGTCGTTGTATTTGTATCACTGCACCCTGGTACTGTATTCATCATTATTGTGATGCATGTATACGATATCACATACTAGGCAAATTTGGCATTTATCATTGCAGGAAGGTTCTCAGTACACAGTAATGTGGTCTTACTTGTAGATTTTTGTAAAAGTGGGAATGTGGTTGGAGGGGAAGATGGGGGGGGGGGGGAGGCAGTGGAAAGGGGCGGAGGAAGTGTAGAGAGCTGATCAGCAAAATAATAATGATGACAACAAAAAAAGGTGAATAATTGAAATAGAATGCTTTTACATGTGTCCTGGGACTGAATAATGATCCCAGCAAAATAGTGACTGCTGGCTAGAGAATACAATGTAGCTGGACAGTGATTGGTCAAATAGTGACTCTTCTCTCTCTCTCTCTCTCTCTCTCTCTCAGACACACACAGACACACACACACACATACAGACACACACACACACACACACACACACACACACACACACACACACACACACACACACACACACACACACACTAAACGTAACAAGTAATGCACCAATATTTGGATGTAAACACCCTTGCAGTCATATATTCAATGCTCACGCTTGATGTACTCATGTGTTTGTTGACATTTAAAGATTTAGTGAACAGCTTTATTGCTAGTCATTGTAACAGTCTTTTTCTTCCCCTTTAAGAGTAGTGCTTGGCGTGGGCCATTTTTATCTTAGAAATACGCATTAATTTTTTTTTTTTTTTTGGTTGTTGTTGTAATTTTCTTTGTCATTTGCTTGCTCACATTTTTTTCCCTGAGTATCAGTTGGAGCTGTATGTTTCTTTATCATTGATAATTCATCACTTTCTTAATTGATCACCTTCTTACTTTGCACTTTGTTTTGCTCTTTGTTGTTGTTGTGTAGTTTTGAGCAGTTTTCATGGGTAAAAAAAAAAAAAAGGTAATATGATGTATGTAGGTCTTCCTCTGTACATTGAGTTCTCATGACTCATAATGACATAGATGTTTGTGAAAGTAAAACAAAATAAGAAACATAGTGTATCCTCTCTTCAAATTTTGTGTATAAACCCATAAAGATACTTGCAAATGATCGATTTTGTAACAAACATGTCGTTAGTCTGCATTTCTTTTGCGTTCCTTTCCAGATTCCTATGATTGATTTCATTAAAACTGTGTTCCACTAACGCATTCCTTTCCAATTTCCAGTGTCACCGTACGAGTCAGGAATCGTTGAGAAGGAGCCGACGCCACGAATGAAGCGAGGTCTAACGTTGATGTGCAAGATCATGCAGAACATCGCCAACCACTTGCTCTTCACCAAAGAGGTGCACATGATGGCCTTCAATGATTTCCTCAAGGCTAACTTCGACAATGGCCGCAGGTGCGTGTCTGTCATTTTCATTTAGATTTTTTTTTTCTTCGAGGGCCTCTCAGCATCTGTATGAGATTTTTAGGTTCAGTCCAGTACAGTCCAGTCCAGTGTCCGCTTGGAGAGTTCAGAGGTACTCAGTGGAAATGTTCATGCTGTATTGCAAGAGCTCTACAGAAGTGTATGATTTCCTGGGCCAGCCAAGTCTGGTATAATAGCAATAATAATATCATTATGGGTACTTCAGGGACGCCCTCCCTATCGCGGGAGCTCAGGGCGCCTTGCAATGAACACACACTCACTCCACCTAGAAACGCACACAACATGCCTACACACATACATTTAAATATAAACACATAATGTGCAGCATCATACACAGGCTGCCCCCGGCTTACACACACACACACACACACACACACACACACACACACACACACACACAGAAAGCATGACCAGCCAGCGATAGTGTCAGTATAGTGACAGTTTTCAGTGTCGTAAAAAAACCCTTGAAAAGCCTTGCTTGCGGTCACACTCACTCCAGTCTGCCGTCCAAATTAATTTCATATTGATAGTAGCCGTGTGTGGATGGTTGGTTCCAGACCATACAGATGTGCTTTTCCAAATGTTGAAAAAAAAGAAAAGCTGCATGCCCTTCTCATGTGTTGGCAGGTTCTTCACAGAGATTGCTTCAGACTGTGAGACGTTGGACGCTGGCAACCACAACCTTTCCTTCATCAACGACGCCAACGTTCTGGCCCTGCACCGCCTCCTGTGGAACAACCAGGAGAAGATCGGGGACTACCTGTCCAGCAGCAGGTATGAACAGGTTGCCTTGGTTACGACCTTCACCTGACCTCTGTAAATCTCTTGCTGTGTACCTCTTGCATTGCATCTTCTGTAATGCATGCCAGTTTGACAAATAATTTGCCAGTGTCATGGAATTTTCATCTGAGTGTTTTCAAGAATAACTCAGGAGAAGCGCAAAAGGTGACCCATCCTGAGGTACTCTGAAAATTGACAAAATTCCATGATGCCAATTATGATAGAGTACATCTGTTTTACTGTACCACATGTACCTGTCAGCCAGTGGTGTGAATGACCGTAAGCATCACACCTTCTATAAAGGCATGTGGTATTATGATGTAGGTTTTTTATGCCTGTAGGAATTTGATCCCTATTGGATTGCATCTGCACTGGTAATCAAGGGCAAAGATTTGTTCTCCATTGGCAGTGATTTGATCATAATCTGCATCCCATATTTTAATAAGAATAAATGTACAAGCCCTTTTTTTTTCTTTTCTTTTTTTTTCTTTTTCTTACCTTCAAGAGATGTGGCAGTCATTTTACCAGAACACTTTCGCAGAAGGCATTGTAAAAAAAAAGTGAGGTAATCCTCAAACGTTTTTTTCTGTTAATTCAGTGAGAAATTCCCATCAGCATTAAGCTGCGATGCAACATTACTTGTTTGGTATGCCTGAAGAACACATGCATGGAATCAAAATCTTACGAGAGTCAAAAGGAAATGTATGCCCTAAAACGAAGCGACCTTGTACTGGATATATACCGATAGCATGTCCTTGTATGCACATAATGCTAAGCTGCATTGGTAACATCTAAAGCCCTCTGCAGTATGTCCAATGTTTGACAAAGTGCATGCAAGCACAGCGTTTTATTCCGGAGTAGGGGGCGTCATGTATAGCACCACCATCCCCCCCCCCCCCCCCCCCATGACTTCACTTAATGTTTAGCTTGTGTGATGTCAGCAAAACTGAAAGGCATGATCTTGACTAAATGAGGAAACTGTGTGCGCACTCCTTGATCGTGTTAAGACCTGGTTGCACAATGTGACAGAGATCATGCATGCATAGGTGCTGCACGCATGATCGATCTTGCTGTCTCGCAGACTGCATTACAAAGACAGGAAATCATTAATGACACTGTTGAACAAAATCATTTTAAAGGTCTTAAGGATTATTAAATTTGCTTGATTGTGCGGACTGCTGAAGTATTCCTGCCATCCACGTTGCATTGAAAACTGTGGACATAGTACCATACATGTATCAGTGCATACTTGCCTGGAACAGGGCTGGATGGAACATTTTCAAAAGAAAGGAGAGTGCGTACGATAATTATTATTCTTCTGCGTTCCCTGTTCTGGACTCCGCCTCAGATGATTAGGTTTGTGGTCTTTATATAAGCAGTGGTCTTCAAGAGGTCTGTTTTGCTGCCCCAGAGTTTCTCTGCCAGTGTGGCTCCGTTCGGCCAGTGTTGTGTCCTTGCTTCTTTGAAAAGGGGGCAGGACTGCAGAATGTGTTCAGGGGTTTGAGGGGCTGTTCCGCACGGACAGTCTGGTGAGTGTGACAGCCCAAGGCGGCACAGGTGGGCACGCAGTCTGCAGTGTCCAGTTCGTAGTCTGAAGATGGTGGTCTGTTCATTGTATGATAATTCAAAAATGGCAAATGTCAAATTGAGAGAGAAGACCTTCATGAAGTCCCAAGGGATGTCAGGGGAAGCCCACTTAGCCACATGGTAGAGCGTCGGACTTTCAGTCCTCGGGTCGTGAGTTTGAATCCCGGCATGGGCTAAATATTTGTGTTGGCCTTTTTTCTCATTGCCCTGTCTTTGATATCACCAGTTAATACATGTTGGAAAAGGACGTTCAACTCCCAAACACCAAGGGGTGTCCGATGTAAAATATGCATAAAAAGCACATTTTTCCTTTTTAGGGTTGTGTGGTTGTTTGCTTTGGTTTTCAGACTAGGGACATTGCATTTGTGTCCTGTGTCACGTACATGCTCTCTACAACTCTGAGATCATTTTGCCACACAACAGCACACTTCAAACAGATGGCCTGGAGCTAGACAGAATTTTGTTTAAATTGGCTGATAAGTATATGACCAGTTCAGGTATTCAAAGAGAAGAATTTTTTATTTTTTTTAAAAAAAGAAATCAAGTCTTTGTGTAAATCTTACGGCTAAGCATCTTTGTTTCCAAGCCACGGCTGACACATGTTCACTGCAGCATGCTGCTATGCTTCTCTCGAGCGGGAACACATTTTGTTTATTACGTTCTTCCTCTTTTGAATGGAATGAAGGCTGTTGCGTGAGAGACAGAGAAAATGTGGTAGAGCAGTTTGCTTATGATTTTTCCCAGCATTTGTTCCTGCACAGTCAGCGCTGCAGCCGCCTAACAGCACGTGCGTCTGTCTTTTCATTTCTTGTTTCTAGTCTCGACGTTCACACGGAGAATTTCGTGTGCGAGGCAGGCGAGGGCCCACAACGCCTGTATGTATACTAATCTTGCATTCTGTTACCTCCCTTGTCTTTGTCCTGCTGTCGTTTTCCTCTCCCCTGCTGTGCTTTTCTTTTCCTCTTCATTATTGTTCCTCACCCCACCCCCACCTCTTCCTTCCCCTCAACCAAGTTCTCTGTGTATTGTGCATTTTTCTCCCCATCAGTGGTTCATAAGGTTTATCCCCCCCCAAAAAAAGACACCAGGGCCCCCGAAACCATGGACAAACATGGCTGTAACATTGGCCGGAACAAGAAAATAAATCTCGTGAAATGGTGCACAGGATTGACTTGTGACTCATATTTTGCTCCGCTGAATGTCTCGCTTATCTTGACTATTTTCATGGACCATGTACATTTTGTTTGTCCTTGGTTTTATGAATGTGCTTGCTGTCTCCGAGAATTGTCTGTTGTCCCTAATTATCCACAGCGCATCTTGTTAGCAAACCCATTCCTTCTTTTACTTACTTTACTTTAATTTAGTTTCATTATGTATTTATGTGTTGGGGTTTTTTTTGTTTTGTTTTTTTTTGGTGGGGGGGGGAGAGGGATCTTTTTTTTTTTTTTTTTTTTTTTCAAATTACTCATCATTCCGGTATTTTTTTTATTATTATTTTTTTTTTTTTTAATTCTTTTTTTTTTTTTTACATGTGTACATAGGGTTCATGCAGAGGGATCTTACCGTGCAATCTAACTTTGCTAAGTTGTAAATATTCCATTGTCTGTTCCCCGCTGTTTTGTTCTTTGTTTTTGTTTGTTGCTTCCGTGTGCCTCTCACTCCATCTTGTGTTGAATGTCCTGCACATGTATTTGGTATCTCTACACTTGCTCACTCACCTCTCACAGCTCACAAGACTTTGTGGAAGTTTGGTTGGAATGGGGTTCTGTACATTTGGACCTAGCTTGTACTGTAGTCTTGACATTTAGGGTTTGAAATAATTGAAGTGGGGGTCGGGGAGTTGGGTAACTTCTGTTGTGTTGTTATGAATATGATGCTAATAACCTAACCATAAATCTGTGTACTTAGTGATCTGCATGTGCATACTGTATCGTGCATGAACCTTGCATTTGGAACCAGCTTTACACAATGTACTTTGACTTTCAAGTTGGGTTAAATGTACCGCAGTCTTAGCAGTTCAGTAACATGGGGTAAAAAAAAAAGAGAAATAAAAAGAGAAGATCTAGTGGAAAGAGTACAGGTTTAGATGGACTCTGTGTGTGTGTGTGTGTGTGTGTGTGTGTGTGTGTGTGTGTGTGTGTGTGTGTGTGTGTGTGTAGTCATGCATTTTCCTTTTAATGTCTTCAATGATTCTAGAAAGTTGCATTTTAACTCTTCTGCAAACCTTGACTGTACCCCTGATATTTTACATGTCATTTTGCATTTTTCAATACAGAGATCACAAGGCAGTTGGGCGTCGGCCATTCGACAAGATGGCCACCCTCCTAGCCTACCTCGGACCTCCAGAACATCGCCCTCTTGACTCACAGTCAGTGGAGATAGAGATTTGTTTTTTCATAAATTTATCTGTTCGACTTTTTTCCTCATATGATAGCTTAGTACGTGCATAGTAGCTACCTAACAGTATTCATGACAAGATGTAAAATGGTTATTTAAATGTACAGTGTATATTGCTGTCTAGGAACTCTGAGCTTACGGAAAATTAGAGTTCCTTGACCAAAATGAGGTCATCTGTATACAGTGCCTCTGGTCACTGCCTATTTCAGAGATACCTGATAATTGGGCAGGTGTAGGGCTGAACTGTCAGTGCTTGGGTCCTGGGTTCGATTCCAGCTGGATGTAATGGCCAAAAAGCTCATACTGACCTATTCCTTGATGGTGCGACTTTCAGTGCCCTTGCCCCAGGTGGAAAAATGCAGAATATTTTCTTCGCTTCATGCTTTGCACAATATGGACATAAGATCAGGACAGGCGTCTCGGCATAAATATAAAAACACTGAGGACATCGGACGCCAGCCGACCAACCAAACTTTTCTCTGTACATTAGGTGGAGCAGCATGGATATGACGAGCACCAAGTTCGAGGAGCTGATGTCCAAACACAACATGCATGAGAAGGATGAGTTCAAGTCGCTGAAGAATCTCCACATCTTCTACCAGGCTGGCACCAGCAAGGCAGGCAATCCCGTCTTCTACTACATCGCTCGCAGATACAAGTGAGTGCCAGAAGGCAACGTTTCCTCCAGAATTCTGTGGAAAGAGGTCAAACGGCGCTTGCTGATCCCTTACACTGCTTTGGGAATGTTCTGCCCATAAAATTTGAAAAATAAATTCAGCTCTTAATTCCAACGCTTAAATAGCTGAGCTGACCCTTCGCACCACGTCACCGGCACATGGTTGTTGCTGCTTCATGTTTATTTTCGTCTCAAAGAAAATTACAAAATCTTTATAGAGACACTTTTTTAAAAGGACATGTACATAATTATTAACAACTAACAATACGTAAAGTGAACTAAAAAGTACATGGTTGTAATGTGTTCATGAATAGTGTATGAGAGAATGTGTGTGTTTCACTTGAGCGTGCGTGTTGGGTTCAGTTTGCAGCACTTTGAGCCAGTTCAAGAAATTGGGTAAAGCGCCCACACAAAACACAGTTATTATTATCATTATTATTATTGTTCTACACAGTAGTTTTCAGGAAATAGCATTCAGTTTCATTGACTGTCTTCTTGTCGTCCTCAGGGTCGGCGAGATAAACGGGGATCTGCTCATCTACCACGTGCTGCTGACGTTGAAGCCGTTTTACCACAAGCCCTTCGAGCTGGTCATTGACTTCACTCACACGTGTTCAGAGAATAGATTCAGGGTAGGTTTCTCTCAAATGTTAACGTATTTAATTATTCTCAGTTTTTCCTTTTCTGTTAAAAGTAAAAACGGTGAATAAAGAGTCAATGTTTCCTTTTAATGAAGAATTTGATGAAATAATCAGAATAGTGGCCTTAAAAAAAAAGAGAGAGAAAAAAAAACACACACACACACACATCACCAACCACCAGCTAAAAGTAGCAAAGAAAATTAGCAAAAGTAAACACCTGTGGCTATAATGTGTTTAGCTGCTGATGCTTTTTTTTTGGGGGGGGGGGGGGTGGCTTGGGTTCTTCATTGTTGTTGTCATCTTTTTGTCTTGAAAAAAAGAAAAAAAGAAAATCTGAAATTTTCTAGATTATGGGTTTGATTGTGGCAGTAATCATGAGATAATCAGATAAGGTGATGGTTTGGTTCTGTCTTGCAGACGGACTTCTTGTCCAAGTGGTTTGTCGTCATGCCGGAGATCGTGTACCAGAACATCACGTCCGCCTACATCTACAATTGCAACTCGTGGGTGCGAGAGTACACAAAGTACCACGACCGCATCCTCTCCCCACTCAAGGTAAGCTAAATCTTTCGTGAAGCTGGGTTATAGAGGAGTTGGACAAACCTGGCGTTAAAAGTGTAATGTTTTTCTGAAGTAGAAATGCAGACATTTTAGAGTCTGCACAGAGTAAAATTTGTGAAGTAAGCAAGAATATGTTACGCTTCAATTGTGTAGTAATTTTTCTCATCAGATTCTGCTAACAGGCTGCATTTGGGTTTCGCTGTGTGATGTGTTTGGTTTTTGTTGTTGGTCTTGTCCATTTTTGTTTCATTTTGTTTTCTCTGTTTGATATATTTTGCCTTATAGAAAGGAGACAGGATAGCTGAGCTAGTTCAGCATTGCACTTGATTGAAGCTGATTGCATTCTTTGTTACCAGAACAACCGCAAGCTGATGTTCATTGACCACCCGGCCAAGCTTTGTGATTACATCGACCTTGACCAGCAGAAGTTGCCAGGGACAACCGTGTCCTTGGAAGAGGACTTGCGGGTCTTCAACAACGCCCTCAAACTGTCGCACAAGGACACCAAAGTGGCCATCAAGGTGAGAAATTTTACTGCTGTGTTTCTTTTGATGCTGAGTTTAGAAGGATAAGTGCTGGAAACATATTAATATTACAGTGAATGTCGAAGGAAAGGTGCTGAAAAATGACTCCACTCGAAATTTCTTTTTGTCCCAGTTTTTGCAAATTGCCTTGTTTAGACTTTGTCCTCAAGGGATAACATTGCTGTGACATAGGGTGCTGAACTCTGTGTTTATCTGTTGCTGCAGGTCGGTCCAAATGCCATCCAGGTAACATCGTCAGAGAAAAGTAAGGTGCTCGGTCACCAGGTGTTCCTGAATGACGTGTACTACGCGGCTGAGATTGAGGAGGTATGTGAATCCTGAGATTTTCTTCAGTTTCCTGTTGCCTCTTGTTTGTAATCAGAAAGTGAAATACATGTAACTCGCTCTGATCCACCACAAGCTACATATTATGTTTTGCCTCCAGTGTGCAAGGTTGTTCAGAGAAAGTCTTTGTTTTGTTGGTTGAAGATGCCTTCAGGATCACGCAGATGAGTTGTAAACTAGATACTGTCATGCTCTTTCACTTCACTTGTAAGGGTGCGGTGTTGTAATTTGGAACTTGGTTCACAGTTGAACTCCAGGCAGTAATGATCACATCGAGTGTGCAAATTTTTCTCGTCCTCTCTGCCAGGTGTGTCTGGTGGACGACAACCAGTTCACACTGACCATCGCCAACGAGACCGGCCCCCTGTCCTTCATCCACAACGACTGTGACAACATTGTGCAGGCCATCATCCACATCCGGACGCGATGGGAGCTGTCCCAACCGGTACATGTGGTAGACCACAATTTTTTTCTCCTTACCACTTTCACCCATGTCACTCACTTCATTTGTCTCACAATTTATTTTATTTTTATTTTATGTTATTTTATTTTATTTTATTTTATTTTATTTTATTTATTTATTTATTTATTTTTGTTGTTGTTTGTTTGTTTGGGGTTTTTTGGTTTGCTTTTGTGTTTATTTATAATCACAGTAAGAGAAGTTGTCTTTATTGATTGACAATGAAATTTTATTTCATTGGGAGGTTCATTGCCACCAAATAGATTAATTTGTTTCTGTATTATTTTTTTTTTTGGTTTTTTTTTTGCCTTTTCTGTTTTGCCCCTTTTCATTTTTATCAGTTAAATTTTTGCTTCACTTTGTTCTCCATGCTGGACCTCTGATTTCCTGTTTTCTCTCTGAATGCTGAGCTGGCAGTTTGGCCAATGGGATTTTGCTATGTCTGTTTCTGATTTTTGAAAACTTCACTGCCTTCAGTTTTGTAAAGCATGGGCAAGGAGGGACATTCCTGAATTTGCTGCTACTTTTTTTGTCGTTTTTTCTTCTTCTTTTTTTTTTTTTTTTTAAATCCAAAGCCTTATTTAAATCAAATTGTAACTTAATTTAAGTCCACTGGAAATCTTCTTTGGTAGAAAGGAAGGGGGGAGAAAAGGCATTTTATAAGCTCTGTAGTTAAGAACATGTACCTTTTTACGTCTAATGACAGATGTGGCACGACTTCATTCTTTCAATTTTTTTCTCTTTTCGTTTTTTAAAAATATTTTTTTTATTGCCATTGCTTCATTCATTTCATATCATTTGCATTCACCTTGTTAAGTCATATAATTTTCTTATACAAATAATTATGTTGATGAAGCTCGCAGTGTATGCCAGAAAACACTTACATCTTTTTGTCTTTGGTCTGTTTGCAGTCTGCGTAGTTCAGTTAATAGTGAGCCTTATACTAAAAAAAAAAAAAAAAAAAGATAAACAAATAAAAATGAATATAAACAATCAATGTGTTGAGGGTTCAGAGTGCGAATCTGCCTTCTGCATTCGCATGTGTCAGCAAAACTGGTAACAATTCAGACTAAGAAAAATGAAGAAAAGCTAGAGGTGTGTGTGTGTGTGTGTGTGTGTGTGTGTGTGTGTGTGTGCGTGTGCGTGTGCGCATGGGTGTGTGCATGTGTTTGTGTGCATGCATGCACCATCACATGCACACCAAGATGTGGATGAGGCTGAATGCACGTGGACAGTATAGACGCCAACCCTATCCGTGTTCATGGAGCTACCTGTTTGCTCTGCAGGACACTGTGACAGTTCACACCAAGATCAGACCCAAGGATGTTCCTGGGACGCTACTGAATGTGGTAAGTTAGTTTGCACATCTTTCTATCCTCTCTAATATTTTGTCTCCTATGAGTATGATAGTATGAACTGAGGAATGAGAAAAAGGCAACTGAGACGCCCAAATGCTCAATATAGCACACTTCAGTACACTGCAAAATTGGTGACGGCGCGGTCAGATTTGTGCGAGCATTTACTCTAATTTACTTTATACTGCGTGTCTCAACTTGGTATTTACTGCCTTATTCGGCCCCGTACCACCACTCGTCTGATCCTATGTGTGCTGTTGCATGCTACACCCAATACACTTTCCATACTTTAAACTTGTCGGGTCACTTGAACACACACATAGCTCTTCTTCTGTGAAAACAACTGAAAGATACCAAAATGCATAAAATAATTTTTCAAACAAAATCAACAGAAACAAAAAGAAGTAAATGCAATACATGTATTAGCATTTGCTAAGAGATGTGTTGTTTTTGCTGTGACTTTCAGGCGTTGCTCAACTTGGGAAGTTCAGACCCCAGCCTGCGGTCAGCTGCGTACAACCTGCTGTGTGCTTTGACCCAGACCTTTGACCTCAAGATTGAAGGTCAACTGCTGGAGACCAATGGTAAGCAACATTTCACATGCATCAACATAGGTCTGCAGCATGCAGACGTCATCATGTTGACAGTTTGTTATCAAGCATTATTTTGTGAAGCTAGTCAGCCGGTTAAATCCCCTATATATATTTTTTTTTTGTTTTTTTTTTTTTGTTTTTTGTAATAGTTTACTACATGGTGTGGGCTGTATTCTTTTGTGGAAGGGAACTGCATGCATCCAGACTAGTTTTGCAACCAAGTCTCTGTTTCTGCCTACTCTTCTTCGAAAGATGGATGTGGGATATTTACACACTTGATATTTGTGCATGTGTGTGTACACGAGGGTGGTACAGGCGCCGTAAACAGGTCTGCGTGTGATTTTGATTTGATTTAGAAAGAAAAACTCTATCCAAATTCCTGCCCATCAGGGATTCGAACCGGGCGGCTCAGGATCCTAAGTCGGATACCTTAACCACTGGACCAGGTCCCCTTGTCACATGTTTTCCCCTTTCATGTTTTCATATCACTACTTTATGTTTGTTTTTCCCTTTCATGTTTTCATATCACTACTTTATGTTTGTTTTTCCAGTCTGCATTTGTGCATCAATTTGTGTGCTTTGCGTATACTCTCGAAGAAAAGATGAATACAGCAAAGCATATATGATGATGATGATGATGATGGAGACTTGATATAGCGCACGGCTCCACCCTAACTGAGTGCTCACGGCGCTTAGGGAGAGGTTTTGAAAGGAAAGATAGTTTTAAAAAAAAAACAAAAAAAAACTGCAGATGATTACTGGCGCGCGGCACTGAAGAGATAAGTCTTCAGGCGCTTCCGGAATGCGGTAATGCTGACTGCCTCCTTCACTGTCTCAGGGAGAGAGTTCCACAATTTTGGCGCCGCATTTTTGAAGGACCGTGCACCGTGCCTCTTCTTACTGATACTGATATCTCAAGCAGTGGCTTCAGCTGCACCACAGATGCATTTCTCCTCTTCTTTTCCTGTTGTAACACTAACTGCCTGTGTTTTCTGCCAGGGCTCTGCATCCCGGCCAACAACACCATCTTCATCAAGTCGATCAGCGAGAAGCTGGCAGAGAAGGAGCCTCACCTGACGCTGGAGTTCCTGGAGGAGTGCATCCAGGGCTTCGGCAACTCCAACATTGAGATGAAGCACTTGTGTCTTGAGTACATCACACCATGGCTGCCCAACCTCACCAGGTTAGAACAGTATGGAGATAATCATTGCCGTACGATGTCGATGTTGGGGTGGAGTTTCGGCGTTATTGCGTTTTGAGATTAGGTCGGGATGACATTGCGTTGCACTCCTCCTGCGCCATTCTCAATATGGAGATACGGCAAAATAATACGACAATATAAGTAGTGAAGAAAGACACTGAAAACACATTGTCATGTTGGGTTTACACAGCCTCTCACTGACAATCCAATATACAAGGATGCTGCCTAATAATAATATGGCAGTTAAAAAAAACCTACAAATATACATGGCTGTTTGTCAGTAGAACGACAGCTAAATTAAAATCCCAACCTCCACACACCAGCCATATTGCCTGTACAAAAGCTAATATCATATGTTTCTTATACAGGTTCTGCAAACAATCTGATGAGAACAAGAGGCAAAAAGTGGCCCTCATCCTGGACAAACTCATCACCATGACGATAGAGGAAGTGGAGGTAAGGAACCATACTTCACTTTCATCATACATCTCTGATAAAATCTTTGTCTGGGTTTGATTTTGTGTTGTGCATCAGATAATAATTAACCCAACGGTAATGTGACGTCCCTTTGAACTTACAGTCTGTTTCTTGGGAATTTATGCAGGGTTTTTGCTGCAGTTTCCTCCTCATGCTATTTCCGGGAATTAGCTATTGTGTGTGAAATACAGGTGTCAGTGATATATGCTTGATTAGTTGATATGTTTGTGTTGCAGATGTACCCCTCAATTCAGGCCAAAATCTGGGGCAACATTGGTCAGATTGCGGACCTCCTCGATATGGTCCTGGACAGTTTCATCAAGGTAAATCCAGTCAATAGATTAGCACTTTCTTCCTCATGTTTCTTGTTTGTTCCGTTCCCAGATTCTAATTGGCTATTGCACTTAAAGTTTAAAATGCAGTTGGGAGCTGACAGCAGGAAAAATAGGCAGGCAGATTGTGTGGCTCTTTTTTGGAAGTTTAAACTTGAACCCATATGAAAATTGTCCGATACTGTACTTCATAAAAATACTGCTAATTGTGGTATGTATTTGTTTGTGTAATGAAAAAGTATTGCATGTATGTACAAAGAAGTGTAACTGGTACTTGGTATTGAATGTCCAACATGTTTTTTTCACTCTTTTATTTTTTTATTTTTCAACTCTGACGAAACTGTGTTAAAATAGTGTTAAATTTTCATGTGCAAAGACATTGTTGTAGATGATGATGTTGTTGTGACCCGACGTGCTTCAGTGATTATTGTTGTATGCTTCAGCGGAGTGTGACTGGTGGGCTGGGCTCCATTCAGGCAGAGATTATGGCAGATACAGCTGTGGCCTTGACCTCTGCTAACGTCCAGCTTGTCTCGCGCAAAGTGATTGGTCGATTGTGCAGGGTATGTCCTCTTCTGTTGGTCCTTTCGTGTGTCTGTCAGAATCTGCTTTGCATGTAGATAGGTTGAATATATTGTTTGTCAGCCAGGTGGGCTTGTGGCAGTGATTCAGATTGTTTCTTTGAAACATTTGTAACATTTAGTTTTGGGCCAAAGTGTATATGAGTTTCCGTTCAAATTTTTTAGAGCCCAGTGCTTGCATGTAGTGTTGTGAACAGTACAGACGCAAAAGACCTTTGCTCCAAAATCGGGATTGCTGTTATCACAAGGGAGAAAAGTTTGCTAAAGTACGCTCTAGAATGACAGTTTTGCCTGCTTCCCCATCATTGTGGTTGACCTGTGATACTTTACATGACTTCTGTTCCATCACTTGATGTAAGTTGTGTCATGAAGTCGTTGCTGCTGTTTCAGCTTATCGACAAGACGTGCACATCACCCACACCAACGTTGGAGCAGCATCTGATGTGGGACGACATTGCCATCCTGGCCAGATACCTCCTCATGTTGTCCTTCAACAACTCACTTGATGGTCAGTCCTCTCGTTAACCCATCGACACCTTGTGTTCGCTCTCTCTCTCTCTCTCTCTCTCTCTCTCTCTCTCTCTTGCTCTCTCTCTCTCTCTCTGACACACACACACACACACCCTTGGCTTGCTCTCTTTGTTTTCTTACTCCAACCTGCTGTTATTTAGAAAAAGGGCTTAAGCACCAGGGATCTGCTGAGGCGTTAACCCTTTTCAAAGACCCTTCTCACACAGTGCACTAGTGCTTGATGTCAGTAATGCAAGGACAGGAAGTGAGTTCACTGTTCTTACAAACTGGTACAAGCTGCAGCCCTTTACTCTGGAATTGTTAAACTGAGTTAACCCTTGAAAGTCTATGTTCCAAAAGTTTAATCTAAATGGCAGCGTGAACTGGCAGTGAGCAGAACTCTCAAAGACAGTTTTGAAAGAAAAAAAAAATTTTTTTTTATTTTTTATTTTTTATTTTTATTTTTTTTTTGGGGGGGGGGGGGAGGGGGTAGAATGGTTCTACAACACGTTGACAGTCAGAAAAATGCTAGAGTTCCAAAATAGGCACCAAGAAATTCATAATAATGTTCACAACGAACAAGCTTTTCTCTTTCTGAAACTACAGAATAATGTGTGTGTATGTGAATCTTGCACGTCGGTGTTTTTTGCATTTTCTCTCTTCAACAGTGGCCAGCCATCTTCCCTTCCTGTTCCACATCGTGACGCTGCTAGTGTCCACAGGCCCTCTCTCGCTCCGAGCTTCCACACACGGCTTGGTCATCAACATCATCCACTCACTCTGTACCTGCTCCCAGCTACACTTTGCAGGTAGGGTTAGCTGTGTGTGCGTGTGTTTGTTCATGATAACCTGATTTTGTCCTAACTAAAAGTGTTTTCTTTTGCACGGTATTTTGTGTAAAACAAGAGAATAAAGTCCTGTTGACATATATGTGAGTGTGTTTGTGTGTCAAGGCTTAAGGTCTTCCACCTTTGGGCGGATTTCCATCTTTGGAAAGAGATTTTCCACCCCACCCCCCCAACCCCCACCCCTCCAAAATGTGTCTCCTATTCCGAAGCACTTTGTAAAATCATCCCAAACGCATCAAATTGCACAAATTTTAGTCTAATTCTAAACATTTGCCTCCCCAAAAAAGTGTTTCTCTGAAGAAGCATCTAAATTCATGCCAAACTGCACACAGATTTTTGTCTAATTTTTGAAAAAAGATTCCGAGGGAGGATGCCCCTGAACACCCGTAGCAAAATGCATTGCTTTGCAGTTGCACGCTTGTGGATTTGCCACTCAGTCACTTAACCCTTTCAGCCCTTGCTGGTTCCAGGCCTGAATGCTGTCCCTGTCCTGGGCACTTTTTTGCCTAGCCAGTCAGTCAGTTAAAAAAACCAAAATCGCTCAAACCCATGTGTAAACCTGATCCATACAAAGGAAAGGAAGTGCACAGCAGAGTAGTGCCCCTTGTTTCATGAATATTCAGTAGTCTGGCCAATGAGGAGCGAGTAGAAATTTTCACTAGCTCGCAGGTACATGTACCTGCGTAGGCATACGCGGCGGGTTCCTCGCGCAGGTACATGTACCTGCGTAGGGCTGAATGAGTTAATGCCACACACTTTTCTTCCGTTTGGATCATGGACCAGTTTTAAGCTGTGGTGTGTGTGTGTGTGTGCGCGTGAGCAAAGCACAGAATGGCACTGACCCCTGTGTTGACTTTCGTCTTTCTTTCGAACCCGCAGAGAGCACGAAGCAGGTTTTGAAGCTGAGTCTGGCTGAGTTCTCCCTGCCCAAGTTTTACCAGCTGTTCGGCATCAGCAAAGTCAAGTCTGCGGCCGTCAGCGCCTTCCGCACCAGCTACCGCCCCGGTGACCGCTCCTTCACCATGTCGCCACCAGAGAACGAGAAAATGCCGTTGAGTTCTCTGGAAGCCATCGCAGATGCTCTGCTAGAAATCATGGAGGTGAGTGGTGCATTTCTGGCATGATGACTGCAAACTCGCTGTGTGTGTTGGTGCGCAGACTTGTTCCATAAATTCTAATCAAACCGTTTTTGTGTTTTTTGTTTGGTTAGTTGTTGGTTTTTTTGTTTGTTTGTTTGTTTCTTGCTCTCTTTTTCTTTTTTAAATCACATTTAAGTGTAAGGTTTTCAACGAACATACATGACTTCAGTTAGTTAGTTAGTTTTGCTTTGCTGTTGTGAATTTCGAGCATTATGTAATTGTGGGTGGCACATGTATATGAAATGTAGATGTACAGGCATTATTTTTTCTTGTGTGCAGGCGTGTATGAAAGACATTCCAAGTTGTGAGTGGTTGCAACAGTGGACAGACCTCGCCAGAAGGTGAGTGCTTTCTCTTTGTATTTTCAAGTTGTATTATATACTCTGTGTATGTGTGTGTGTGTGTGTGTGTGTCTCTCTCTCTCTCTCTCTCTCTTTCTCTCTCTCTCTCTAATATGCTGATTTAGTTACATATGCTTTGATTGTAAGTGGGCGTCGCGTCTATGCCGAGGTGCTGTGGTAACCTGATTGTGTCCAGATTAAAGTGTTCTCTTTCGCACGGTTTTGTGTGTAAAATAAGAGAAAAAGCCGTGTGTGTGCGTGCGTGCCTGCGTGCGTGTGTGTGTGTGTGTTTGGACTGGTTTGTTTTGGATTTGGTTTATTATTTTCTTTTGCTTTTTTCCTTTTTAAAGGCCACAGGCAATCAGGGACGATTTGCTAGTCTAACCATAATTTGATACTGGGCCTCTGCTGGTCAGTTACTAGCACCAACCACATAGTGAATCACGTGCAGCGTGCAAATCGTCCACGACTACCCACGCCCTTTACATAGAGATTAATGGGATTTGCTGCTGTAATATTGTGCCATATGTCCTCATGTTCGCATTTTTCCAAAGTCCTTCGTGCATTTTGCAGGTTGTTTAAAAATCCGTGAAAAGGGCAAAGCAACATTATAGATGTTTCAACATATGTATACATGTTTAAATATCCATTTTATTTTCAACCCTGTGTGTACCTGTTTTCAGATTTGCATTCCAGTACAACCCGGCCCTCCAGCCAAGGGCCATCATCGTGTATGGCTGCATCAGCAAGACCGTGACGGACTCGGAGGTCAAGCAACTGCTGAAGATAATGATGAAAGTCAGTGTAATGTCGGTGAGTTCGCTCCCCATAATGCCTTGGCGCTGAGCGAAAGTGTTCTTGTGTGTTTAATTTTTACAGTAGCCTGTTGATATTTATAGGGATAAAAGTTGAAAAGAAATGGGTGAGCTTTCAGTATCGTAGATGGCGCTGATTGGCGGCTGGTTTTAGAAAATTTTTCGAGCCCCAGTATGTTCAGAAATGGACTGTAGGCTGAAAGAAAGTCAAAATTCTCTAATAATAGAAGCCACAAATTCCAGAAAATGCTGGTTATTTCCTCTCTTCAAAGTGATTTTACTCTTACGAAAAAAAGACCTATTTCTATGATTAGCCGCAAACTAGTCTTTGTGGCTTGTGCGGCGTTAAGCCCTAAAAACTCACTCACATTTCTATGAGCAGTGTGAGCAGTGTTAGCTTTACCTACATTTTGTATGTCGAACAATAGGAAAAATGTAAACACATTGTATTTGGTCACTGGGTAAAATAAACAGTGGAGACGGTGATGATTTATTGTTGAACTAGGGGAAATCCCTTGTACTTTGACTGGTATAAATGATGCAAAAGTGTATTCATGTCTTGAAAGATTTTTTAATTTTTAAAAAAAAATTAATAAATAAGCTTCCACCGGCCCCCGTAGTGTAGTGGTTAGCACTTCTGATCATGGACCGGGAGACCCGGGTTCGAATCCCAGCTGAGGCAAGCGGGATTTTTCCTACCTAGGTCGGCTCCTACCCAGAGCGGGTGTGCTATGGCCCCAATGGGGAGGCTGTTGCCACACAGCCGAGCTTCACCCACTTCACGGGTGCGACTTTGGGGGTGCTTCCCTTTGTATGACACGTCTTATGATGTGGATGATTACATGGCCGGCACCGCAGGTGCCGTAGTTCCCGGGCCTGGTTAATGCCGGGATATTTATGACAGGAAGCGTGGAATGCGGCCCTGTCCCGCAGTCCCAAACCACATGGACCTCCATAGCATCATCTTACTATCATCTTCATCTCCATCATCATGCATAATAAAAATTGTCCCAGCTTCCGAGTCCTCCGTGGGTTCCACCCATGACCTGGGAGGAACACCACTGGAGCTGGCAAAGAGTTGGGGCAGCAAAAAAAATAAATAAATAAAAATAAATAAATAAGCTTCCATGAAGACATGAGTTTCCTGAATATTTTTTTCATATATTTTATTGTTTTATGTGTACGGTGAAAAGAGACATGTGTGTTGACCCTGATGTTCCAGACTAATTGGACAAAAGCTAGTGAGTAGGCTGATTTGATTGTGTACTGATGACCTGGGGTTCAAATCTACAGGCCTTGGAGTCCTACATTGACCTGACCCTGGTGGAGGCCGTGGTCATGTGCCTCACCCGATTACAGCCGTTGTTGAGATCAGTAAGTGAACAGCGAGATAAGAACCAATCAGTAGAATTATTACAGTACTGCTTCCCAGAGTTGAGGCTGCAAGCCACTGTATTTAAAGGTATATGCTTTTACCTTCAGAGATAATCAAAAGTGCTGGGTTTCAGTCCTAAGAATCATTCTTTTTCTCTCTCTCTCTCTCTTTTCAGTATCATAAGAGGCTTTATTTCCCTTATTTCTGGAAAATTCTGTAGTAGTAGTAGTAGAAGTGGGGATTGTAAATTGAAAGTTTGCTGCAATCGACTGACACATCATTGATGTATCCCAGGAATCCCCAATCCACAAGTTCCTGTTTTGGGTGGCCATCTCCGTGCTGCAGCTGGACGAGGTGTCGCTGTACGCCGCCGGACTTGCACTGCTGGAGCAGAACCTTCACACGCTAGACAACATGGGCCTCTTTGACAGAAAGGTAGATATAATAACATTGTTGTCCGTTTAAAGGGATGCAGTTTGCAGCGTGACTTTTTGTTGAAAACAGGCACTTTTCCTCTGCATTCTACAAATGTATGTTTCGGTTGTTGCAGTCGTTGGAGCAGATCATGATGGAGACACGAGAACCATTGGAGTGGCACTTCAAGCAACTTGACCATGAAATGGGGCTCAGTTTCCGCACAAACTTTAACTTTGCCCTCGTTGGACATCTGCTGAAAGGTATTTCTTTTCTTTTCTTTTCTTTTCTTTTCTTTTCATTGTCATTGGTAGTGGTGGTTTCAGTTCTGTTTTTTTATTTTTTTCTGCAGTTTTTAGTTAGGTTGGTTTTGGATTCCTTAATCAAATGCAAATCCTTTTGTCTGTAAGTGCCTCAAAAATTCTCTAAATCCATTTATTTTTGTATACATCAAGCACCTAAATCCTGAAAGTGACATTTGTGTCAACGTCTGTGTATGTCCGCACTTTTGCAGGTTTCCGGCATATTTCACCTACCACTGTGTCTCGCACCATTCGAGTCCTGCACCATCTTCTAGCCATCACAGTCAAACCAACAAATCGTGACAAGTTTGAGGTCACCACAGAGACTGTGGCTTACCTGGCAGGTATGAATTACTGGATTGTTTTTTCAGGAATTTGTGGCTACGTATCCATTTCATCTTGCTTATTGTAATATCGAAAGCAGTTTATCTGCAAAATATGCAACTCAGAGGATAGCTGATTTATGTATTTGCGCTGACCACGTTTTGTCTCATCACTCACAGCTCTGGTGTCAGTATCAGAAGAGGTTCGCAGTCGCTGTCACCTGAAACATCGCACCGCTCAGTACATCATCGCCGACTCCCCTTCCAGCGAGAGCCTCAGTTCGGAACTCGCGTCCTCATCTGGCGTTTATGTCTCCCCTTCCATCTCCACATCCACCTTTATCTCATCCGCATCCAGCACGACGGTCGGTTCGGCCAGTGGGCCAGGGCTCAGCCCAGGTGCGATCAGTGGTGGTGGCGGAAGTGGACCGTTGTCGGCACCACCCACCGGGACATCACTCGGACGTCGACAGAAGTCATGCGACTTGCTGGACCAAACGGCCATGACGCAAGCTCGCCAGGGCAAGAACGCTCAGCTGACACAAAGTCAGGTAAGTTGGTGGTGTTCCTATTCTGTCTGCTTCCTAACTTTCTGATGTGTCTGTTGTTGTTGTTGTTGTTTTGTTTTTTTTCTGTTTTGTTGTTTTTGTTGTTGTTAATTATCAGGGTTGCACATTTAAGTCGGTCCCAGGACATAGACCTATAAAAATTTCAAATGTCCTATTTTGCCCACCTCAAGCGGACATTTGTCCTATTAAAATTTATATTGCCACTAAGTGGCCAGGACACTGTGTCCTATCACTTTGCTGTTTCCAGGACACTTTGTCCTATAGAAGGTGTGGAAAATGTGCAACCCTGTGTTATCATAATTTTTAGGTAGATTTTATGGTGTAACTTGAAAGAGAGTTATTTTAGACAGGAGCATGTACTGTCCACTGGAGATGATACGAGCTTCCTTAATATTAACTTTAATAGCATGTACTATTCTTCGTGTGTCAGTTCTCCTATCATTATGATTTTTATGCTCACAGATCATTGGGCTGTTTTTGTGTTGTCTAGCATCACATTTAGACACCTGCACAGTGGCTGCATCTCAAATGCTGGCACTGACCCAACAAAAGTGTACTCACTGGTGAAGCTGATACACTGAGCAAGAGTGCTGTACCAACAGTCGCAGGATTTGAATGTTCGACCGCTAAACATAATGTAAAGAATGCTGTATCGCATATCGAGCTCAACTGATCATCAAGATAGAGTATATTGAGCGTGCAGGCATACTCAGACACAAAACTGTTCCAAAGCAAAAAAAGTTGGCTTAGTAAATGCGTAAATAGCGCATTTAAAAAGATGTCCTATTGCTCAGCTTGCTCCGCAGCACAAGAATAATGGTTCATTGGTTATGCGCGCGCCCTTTCTTTCAAAATTTCCAGACTTAGAGGCGTTAGGTCAAGTGTTCAGTGAATATTTCAGGGAACTGCTTCATAGAAAGGTGACAACAGAGAGACCAAAAAGCTGAGAACTGAAACATTATCAATCAGCCAGGAAAATACACTTGCTTCTTTTGTCACTTGGTCACCGTTTTGCTTTTCTTCTGTTGCTTTATTCTGTGAGCGCTGAGCGTCTAGCCCGCCATATCCTATTGTGTCCAGCCCCACTTGCTACAGGTCACAAGTCCCAAGGCATGGCAAAGTCTCGACTCCGTCGACCCCAACGCTCAGCAGTCAGGCCCTGCCACAACCGCCGCTACCTCCACGACGACCATCATCACCAGCACCACTGTTGCCACCATCCCCACCAACGTCAACCGTCACCAGCCGTGGTCGAAAACAAGAAGCAGTTCCATGCCGACGCCGGGAACGAAGAAAATGGAGGCCACGAAAGCAGCATTACCACCTCCTCGCAGCGGACGCAGTTCGGTTTCCAATGAGAACAACGTGTTGCTTGACCCGGAAATCCTCATGGACTATCCAACGCAGGCTCTGGTTTTGACAGTTCTGGTGCGTACAGTGAAATGGTCGTGTGTGTGATTCTGTTACTGCTCTCACTCTTTACTCGTTGGTTTATGTTTTTTTTGTGGTGCTTGTGAGTGTGTGTGAGTGTGTTGTAGATCTAATACCTCATTTATGTGAGGGAGCTGGGATCGTCGAGCGGTAGAGTGTGTGTGTGTGTGTGTGTGTGTGTGTGTGTGTGTGTGTGTGTGTGTGTGTGTTGTAGATCTGATACCTCATTTATGTGAGGGAACCGGGATCGTCGAGCGGTAGAGTGTGTGTGTGTGTGTGTGTGTGTGTGTGTGTGTGTGTGTGTGTGTGTTTTGTAGGTCTGATACCTCATTTATGTGAGGGATCCGGGATCGTCGAGCGGTAGAGTATTGGACTTTCAGTGCTCGGGTTGTGAGTTTGAATCCCGACTGGGGCCATATCTTTGTGCTGGCCTGTTACTCATTGCCCCATCTTTGATACCACCCATACGTTGTGGAAGGGGATGTTAAACTCCCAAACACCCACCCACCCACCCACCCCTTGTTTGTTTAAATTTTGGGTGGTGTGTGTGTGTGTGTCTGTGTGTGTGTGTGTGTGTGTGTGTGTGTGTGTGTGTTAGTATCAGTTGTACATCTGATTTGCTCATTTATGTTGGGGAACCGGGATAGTTAAGCAGTAGAGTGTTGGACTTCAGGTGCTCAAGTCATGAGTTTGGATCCTGTCTGGCGCTAGACATTTGTGCTGACCTGATTTTCTGGTGACCCCGTTTTTTTAATGTCACCTGTACATGGTGGAAGACAACACTAAACCCTCAAACACCCACCCCCCACCCTTGCTTATTAATATTAATAATGTGTATGTTACAAAATCCGTTCCAGGCGACGCTTGTGAGAACCACAACCGACGAGAATGAGGCACGGATACTCTACGAATACCTGGCTGAAGCCTCAGTGGTCTTCCCCAAAGTTTTCCCAGTCATGTAAGTGCTACACTTATTACAGGCATCACAGACTTAAAATAATCATTATGATAATAATATGGGTATTTAAGGGACACCGTCCCTCCCGCAGCAGCTCAGGGCGCCTTACAATCAACACACACACGTTCACCCAGAAACACACACAACATGAACACACATGTCCTGAACATTGCTCACTGTGGAAATAATAAGACATAATTATGTCCGCCTTGGCAAGAAAGTGATCGGCCGTTTTGTAAATGCCACTGCTTTTACTTACGCAATTTTCCAGGTCTCAGACACTTATTTATCTGTGTCCGGAAATACATGGATTTTGTGCAAGAGAAATAAAAGAATGGTGTGTTTGTTGGTGTTGCAGTCACAGCTTGTTGGACGCCAAGATCAACAGTGTGTTGTCACTGTGCCACGACCAGGCTATCCTGAACGCTGTGCAGTCGATCATCCAGAACATGATCGCCTGTGAAGACGCCACCCAGCAGCAGCTCTCCTACCTGCAAAGTAAGCTTTCTATATTTTTCTCTATGTTTGCTGTTTATGGATAAACCTTTTCCTGCTTTGAAGCAGGGAGCCGGGGTGGCTGAATGGTAGAGTGTTGGACTTCTAATGCTTGGGTTGTGAGTGCGTATCCCGGCTGAGGCCAAATATTTCTGCTGGCTTTTTCATCATTTCCCCGTCATTGATATCACAGGTATGTGGTGGAAATGGTCGTTAAACCCCCATACACACACCAAACCACCCTGCTCTGAATCTGTGAAGTAGCAGTTAGCAACAGTTCTTAATCAAGGCTGGAGACATGGGGCACTGCTAAGCATTACTATTACTCCCTACCTCCAACCCCCCCCCCCTTCGATCCCGGCTGGGGCCAAATATTGTGCTGGCTTTTTCATCGTTACCCCATCTTTGATATCACCCTATGTGGTGGAAAAGGACGTTAACCCCTCCCCCCCCCCCCCCCCCCCCAATTTAAACCATGGCTACGGGCCTAACCCAGACTAGGACAAAAGAAATCCCATAAATAAACAAAGCGAACAAAGAAAGACAAAAATCCTTCTATAACGGCTTGGGCACCTTGCTGGAATGAGCCCGCTTCCTGACTTATAACAAAAAACAACAGAAAATTTAATTCTAGAGGTAGTTTAGTTCCAGGTTAGACTCTAACCTGGGGCTTAAACTCCCTAACCCCGACTTTTACATGCGGGCCGTGATGTATTTCAGTTAGCTAGGTTTGGCTCATATGTAGTTTGGGCCATATGAGTAACACGCTTGTTTTGCTTACTGCCAGAGCGCGCTCATTCAGCTTCTTAGCCCCGACTGTCTGGAACTCCTTGCCAGTCGAACTCCGCCTTCAGACCTCACTGCCCCCTGTTTAAATTCCATCTGAAGACCTTTCTCTCTCGCCAGGCCTTTGATAGTTGAACCTCTGTTACGCCTGTATGTGTGTACCATGAGTTCGTCGCACTGCCAAATTGTATGTAGGAGGGGATGTAGAGTGTGTGTGTGTGTGTGTGTGTGTGTGCGTGCGTGCTTTAAGCGCAGCGAGTCCTTGGAATTTGGGGAGCAGCGCTTTATAAAAGCTATGTATAATTATTGTTTTTATTTGCTTAATTGTCACAGGTATTGGATTTGGTGGGCTGTGGAGGTTTGCTGGAACATTCACAAAGGTGAGGCTGCAAGACATTAATTTTAATTCATTGACAATAGACGACTCCACTCGGCAAGCCATGAGGCCAAAGCCCCGCCCCTTTACTCTGCCATGTAGTATTGGCAAAACACGGTACGACATCATGGCGTCATTTTATGGGAAAAGGGGTGATTTCAAGACGAAAGAGATTGACATAATGGTCTTTTCAATGGACTTACTGCTTTCTTTCCATGTTTCAGTCGTATCGAACTACACGTGCTTCCTTCTTTGTAGTGTCTGGCAAAAAAAGTTTGCCAGACTATGCCATGCATTATGCTCATTTTACCGCTCATCCTGTGATTGGCTGAATTCTGAGGGCTCGCCCCCTTTGATTGACAGGAGTGGAGTCGCCTATTTTAGGACACTGATCCTATGGTTCTATGCATGATCGTGACACCACTAGCATGTTTTTCATAGAAACGAGGTACATGTATTTCTGTTGACTGCATTTTTTCTCTTTTTTTTTTTTTAATTTCATAAAAAAAAAGTTGAACAAGAAGGTTTTGTTTTGCAGACTTTTGACAAGTTGTTGACAGTTGAACACCCCAGTAAAACGTACATAGTGTCATTGAATGCAAAAGTGTGTGTGTGTGTGTGTGTGTGTGTGTGTGCGCGCGTGTGTGTGTAGTAGTTTTGTTTCACTACTTCGTTGTGATTGTAAAACACCATCTTTTTATCGTCACTGCTGTTATCTGGTTCTTTGGTCGTTTCCAAGATGTGGTATTAATTGGCTCTTTGTTTCCCCTCTGCAGTCAACTGGGTCAAGTGATATTGCCGAGTTGTTTGTCAACTGCCTGGAGAAAGCCATGATGGTGGAGTCATGTCTCCCTGGCGATGACCTTGAATCCTTGGCAATCTCATCAACCTTGAACTTGTCCTCTTCCATGTCCTCACTGTCCATGGGGTCGATGCATTCACCCACAGACAAAGACTCCGGTGACAAGGGCGGAGGGGCAAATGGAGGTCGCATGCGACACTCTTCAGCGAACCAGATCGGTTCCAAACCCAGAGGTGGCAGCTTCAAACAGAAAGAAAAGAAAAAACAGCTGGACGTACATGTGATGGAATAGTGGGAAAGACTGTGCGTGTGTGAACGTGTGTGTGTGTGTGTGTGCGTGTGTGTGTGTGTGTGTGTGTGTGCGTGTGTGTGCGTGTCTGTGTGTGTGTGTGTCTGTATGTGTGTGTGTGTGTGTCTGTGTGTGTGCGTGTGTGTGTGCGTGTGTGTGCGTGTGTGTGTGTGTGTGTGTGTGTGTGTGTGTGTGTGTGTGTGTGTGTGCGTGCGCGCTTGTGTTTATATTTGCTCCAAGGAGTGAAGAAAAGACAGAAGACAACCTGTGTTCAAAAAAACTTGTTTCTAAACATGTATCCAGATTTTTTTTTTTTTTTTTTTTTTAATTCAGAAGTTGATACAAGACTTGTGATACATATTTTACAAGTGACGTTTGAATGTACCGTTGTGTTAGTGTTGCTTTACTCCAGTTTGTGATGAAGAAATGCTGGCATTTTGACATTTACGTTGATTTGTTTTGCTGTGTGATGAGGAAGAAAGCTGTTGGTAATGAAGATGTACAGTGAAACTGTAGGAGCCTTCAACCTGAGAATAGAATCATGTTAAAATCAACTTTAGAGGCGGAAGGACTGGACATTTTTAATATCCTATTGATATTTGGGTGCTACTGTATTGTATGTCCCATGATAGCTTCACGTCGCTGGGTCGCACTCAGCAGAAGCAGCTAGCGTTGAAAGTGCGGTTAACGAGCCATGTATAGCTTGTCGTCTGGATCCTTTAACATTCTGTTTCCAGGGTGCTTAGAGGACTAGATTTCAGCTATATGCCTCTCAGTGTTTAAAGGAAAGCCCAGACCTCTTTGAAAGGTGTTATGCGTTGACACATTTGCCAAAGGCATTGTACCTACTGTAGTATCAAAGACCTTGTACTGTGATCACACACATGCACACACACACAAAAAAACCCGGGGAGTTATTGTGTGCCCTGTACCTTGTGTGTGATTGCAAAATTGTCAGTAGCTCTGCTTGCAGGCCACATAAGAAAGGCTTTTGGTCAAGCTGAAACTATATACCCCGGTACATATATGGCAGACTATCTGTGACAAATGACTATTTTTGTTTGTTGAGCCTGCTCTTAACTGGGCACAGCGCGTAAAAAACACATGCGCCACATCATAGTTGTTGCGCTCAGCGTGTCTCTACAAAACTGAACAAAGGCAGCTGTGCACGGTGACATACGATCAGTCATCACACAATCACGATACGATACCATCTGACGCCCAAAGCGTTCGCAATGGCAAGCAGAACTCGGAGGCAAGCCGTCTGGCCTCTGTAGTGCTTATCCGTGACGTCCCAAAGACACTTGTGTCCTTCGAAAAGGTCTGTAAACACTGAAGTCTGTTCAGGCAACAGTGCAGTTGAGGATACACTGTCCGCCATGTTTGCGTGCCAAGTGATGTAGTTCAGCCAATCAGAATCTGTTGTGGAACCCACAGTCACAGCTGGGGCTATTTGAAATCACAGTAGCTGTGATGACGTCACAGTGGCGGAACCCCCCGAAATCACAACTGCGTCACACGTGTGCACAACACTGTGGCGCTCTGCAGTGCCCAGTTAAGAGCCGGCTTCAGAAGCCCCCATTCGTTGTGAGCTATTTCAGATCAGAAGCAGTCATTGCGTGATTGTACGCATATATTGGCTCTGAACACACACACCAACTGCCATGTTAAAATGTGTGATTATTCCTCATCCTGTGGTTTAGATGTTGTGGTTGTGGCAGTCATTGCTGGTGGAGTTGTTGATGTTGGAGGTGGGTGCAGTATCTGTGATATTTGTCCTCAGTATCATGCTTATCACGCTTATCTGCTCTGTACAAAGATGGCCGCCAACCTGAGTGTCACTTCACCCCCCAGAATAGCAAGGTCAGATCTAGATTCTGTTGTGCAGTGTGAATCTCTCTGTCTTTTGCTGTCCCACTTTATTTCTCTGGTTGATCATAAGATAAAGTGTATTGTGTCCTGTAGCTTGTATGCATTCGTATTTTGATTTTCATTGTGTTGATGGAGGCTAGATGGAGATAGAAGCAAATGTACATGTACTGCTTTGAACAAGATTTCCTTCTTAACTGCACAGCGTAGAGGCAGCCATAACTGATCAGTCATAGTTTACAGACAGATAGGTTCTTTGGTTCGCGCTGACCTCGTCTTGACCTCCTACTGGCTTTCAGGAGATAAACCTATCTCATCCTCTACGCTTGTGCTCAGTGTTGGAGACATTAGAAAGGGAAATAAACCCTGTGTAGACTCTAAAAAGGTGATAGGAGTTGCTTTACTTTGCTCTAATGTCATGCCAGGGAGTTAACCTATGAAATGCCTGAGCATCACTGGATGAAGATCTCAAAGTATTGTGCAAGTCGGCACATGCAGCCAGAAAACCCCAAGAAATAAATAAAATACAAATAAAAGGAAAAACTGTAGGAGATGCTGAAACATGTTCAGTGTACAGGTTTCCGTATTATAGGTCTACAAAACAGGGTTTTTGCATCAACAGGAGTTCTACATTAGACATCAGACTGCATAATGCAGAACCACAGACACTCGCAGTGCCTTTAGCTCCGTAATCCGCTACAGGAGTGGGCACTCGTGAGAAGTGCACCACCAGTGTACAAAACCCGCTCGCGCTCAGATCAGGCAGAATTTCCACATCCATTATCTATAAGTATCAGTTTGTCAAAACAGTCACCACTCCACTGCTGTTTGCCCTACTTCCTCAGTGTTTCTGTTGTGATAAAAGCATCCAGTGTTATTGTATGCGCACACACCCTCCATCCACCTGCAGCTAGTTGCCCAGCTTTTTTTTTTTTTAAATTGCCTGCATGTGTTTTAACTTGGGTCACTGTGGAAGAATGTAGAAGGTGTCCTGTCACAGTGTACATTACATGAACAGAACTTATCAAAGTGGTATGTGTTCTCAGGAAATTCATTGGTCAGATTCATGCTTGAATGCATCAAGTTTGTTTTGTTTTGTTTTGTTTTGTTTTGGGTTTTTTGGTTTTTTTCGCATGGTACTAGGTACATGTTCATGTGGGCCCCATTTATAATCTGAGCATTACAGTTGATGGAGATGTGAAATCTGATGATGCAGTGACCGAAGTATTTGTGACGACTACAAGACTACAGCAGAACACACATTATTTTTGTTTCTTTGTCGTAGTGTTTTGTGAAGTGTGGGTGGACTTGTTACAAAGGCTGTGTGTGATTTTCTGATGCTTGTGTGCTTTTACAGGGTGTGTGTGTGTGTGTGTGTGTGTGTGTGTGTGTGTGTGTGTGTGCGCGTGCATGTGAGAGAGAGAGAGAGAGAGAGGTCGGTGCTTTGCCTACAAGAATTTAATTAAGTTTCTGTGCTGTGGACGACTGATACTAAGTCCGTGTAGACATAGTTTTTATTATATTATTGTTGTTAAGCTTGTATTTCACTTGATCACATGCATTCAGAATTTTAGCAGTAGTGTTATCAGGAATCAGCCCTAGGTGTGTTTGTATCTGTACATTTCTGAAAGCATGCAGTCTCTTATATGAATTATTATTATTATTATTATTATTATTATTATTATTATTATATGAATTATTTACTATTATTATTATTCTTTTACAAATTATTCATCAGTATTACTGAAGACATACATGTACATATTTGTTTCTCATAAAATGATATAATTTTTGAAATCACTGCATTCAGATTCCACAAATCTATTGTATAAATGACTTACTTTTTAGAAGCTAGCTGTACAGTACTGATGTTCAGCCCCTGTTGAGCAAATGTTCGTGAAAGTGTTGAATGCAAACGGTGCATTATGGAGTACTAGGTACATTTAAGCCGCACATGCTAATATTTCCGGATCTTCAGCACCTAGGGTTGCCCACCTAGAAGACCCATTTTCTTGGGTAGTCTCTTCTGTAGTAATTATCTCATTGCTGACACGAAAAGATTACTCGCAAAACTTGGACTCCATGACACATACTTCATATTTTTTTTATACATGAAGTTAGATCACTTTAACATGCGGAAACCCTGAAAACATTTTGCAGTTGTTTTGTTGTTGTTGTTTTTTTTCTCCGAATGTAGGTCAGACCGATAAACGGGCTACCTACAGAAAAACAGGAAAGTTCGTAAATGTGCAGGGGGGATGTGCAAGACAGATGTGTGTGTGTGTGTGGGGGGGGAAGGGGGGGGGGGGCAAAGCTTATACACAATCTGCTGAACTGTTTTGTCAGGAAATTTAATTCTTCAGCTGTGGTTATAAAAAAAAAAAAACATGTTTAAAAGAATCATGAGAGTAATTTTCTATATTTCTTGGATTACACTTGTGGCATACTGATGAATGACAGAGTTACTTGTAACAATAAATACCCGGTTTATTTCAAAGTTTCAAACTCCAGTGTCACATATTACTAGCAATGGTTGGTGCACATCGATTACTAAGTATGGGCTGCTTAGTGTCTGCTATGTTCAGCTGTCTTCTCTGTGTATATAAGACATTCTCCTGTACAGTCCAGGCCTGTGTGTGTGCATGTGCATACATGTGTGTGTGTGTGCGCGCGTGTGCGAGAGAGAGTGAGTGGGTGTGTGTGTGTGAGGGGGGAGGGAGCTGATCAGAGAGAGAGAGAGAAGCAACCACCAAACTGAAAATCATGTACATTGTTTATCACATGTGTTGATGTGTTGACAAATTGACTTACATTCTATATTCACTTTGATAGTTATATATATATATACATATAAATATATTCTTCGTTCAACAAGAATGTCCGCAACATGTGACTCATTCAAAAAAAAAAAAAAAGAAGAAGAAGAAGAAAAACGGCTGCTGTTTGTCTGCGTGTTCAGAGTTACATGTTTTTCTGTCACTCAGCTTTTTCTTTCATCCTTTCCAAAGCATGTGTTGATCCATTTTATTATCATGTTGACCGTCTCATAAACAATATTGTTTGAATGAGTCGACATTTGAATTACACTGTTTATAACTGTGCACCTACATGTCGCTTTTCAAGATCCCTGTTTGCGCACGCTGTATGTGCACATGGTTACAAACTTCTCATATTCAAGATGGATCTAGGGCTGGTTGTGAGGTGGGCTGGAGGGCGCGGAAGGTTGATATTTTAGTGTGGTTGGGTTGAGGGGGGGGGGGGGATGAGGGAGGGGGAATGGGGGGGGGGGGGGATTAAAATGCCACAATTTCTTTTATTTTTTCTCTCTCTCTTGATAACTATTTTTAATTTCCAATACAGCCGTGGAAGCCAGAAACCAGACAAAAACAGCAGGCTCAAGTATCATTCCTGCCTCTTGGATGCAGTGTTGCGGGTTTCAGACCAGAGCACAGTCAGTACATTTGTACATTGGATAAGAAAAACTTCATTGCTCTCCAACAGGCAAATTTTCTTTGACATTCATATGAATATCTTCCTGAAATACTTACAGAATAGGGGAAAGTTTCAGTCATCTCGATTTATCAGGTGACTTCCTACATTTGTATGTACTAATGTAGGTTTTGTTTTGGTCTTTGTTGTTTCACATGCCAGTTTCCTTTGTTGTGATTTTGTTTTTCATGTATATTTGAATGGGTTTTTTTTTTTTTTTTTTGGTTGTTGTTGTTGTTTTCTTTTGTACCTCTTTAGCTTAATTATGTATTCGTGCTTCAGACATGCTTGGTTTCATTTGCTAAATGAGAATTACAGTATGTCAGTTTTAGGTGACTTGAGATTTGCATTATTTTGCGTTGTGTTTTTGTTCTTTGACACGTGTAGCTTACGGTGCATGTACACTGCTTTCGTCCAGTTGTTTTGTTTTTTTTCTTTTTCTCCCCCACAGTAAGCAGTTTGTCAAATGCTATGTATTTGAATGGTCCAAGGAGACATAATGCCGCTTTACAACGCAAGTTTGTTTTGTTATAGATTATATTGAGTCAGTTGCAGCGCGTTTCTGTTAAGTGTTGTCTGATGAAATCGTTAATACTGTAACAGTTGGCTTCTGTTTAGGAACCTCTACAGTTCTGTTCGAGTGTTTTATTTTGACCTTTGACAGATGTGCCACCCGGGCAAGGTAAGGTTCTGACCATTCCCTATCAACCCTGCATACTATCTCCCTTGCCAAAAGGCTGGTCATAACTAAGCATTTCTCGTGACCACCTGAAAATACTTAAAAGTCACACGTACCACATCTGTATATCAGTTTCATCGGTGATACAAGAAAACAGTGTAACTTCATTAATTTTGTATAACATTGAGGATCAACAAGACTTCATTACTGTTCCATCGTCATCATCATCGCATCGAGTCGGTCATCAGAACCATTATCGGATTATGTACATGTTGTTGACTGTTGTTTGTGGCTGATCCTTCGTCGGTGCAATTTTGTGTGCTCTGCATATGTTGTGTTATGGAGAAATGTGGCATTACAATAAATATGAAGCAAAACTAGCAGTGTGTGGTCTCTCTTTCTTGTTGCAGTGTTCCAAACACCCACACACACACACCACACACACACACACACCACACACACACCACACACACACACCACACACACACACCACACACACACACACACCACACACACACACCACACACACACACACACACACCACACACACACACACACCACACACACACACACACACACACACACACCCCAAAATGAAACAATACAAAAACAAGCACATTTTCAATTTGATTCCCAAACACGGACAGCCACACAATAGACAAACCGTTCAGATACATGGGCAAAAATCTTCCTGCAATGCACCTACTGATATTTCCCCCTGCACGATGGCATTTACCGGTCCACAATGCACTGAAAAAATGAGCGCATGGAGTTCTGTGCTGTGTGCATCTGAAACAAACTGTGTAGGCCGAATTCTCTGGAACAGGCAAGGCCTCATGCAGAAAATGACTACCTTTCCAATCGACAAAAAGGCAAAATGCTAATGTAATGGAGACATCACACCTTTCCTGCGAATTCTGCCCCATGTAGTCAATGCATTTGTACAATCTATTCATGAGTCATGACTCCTCAAACAGTAAAACAAGATTGGAAATCCTGCCCACAAATACTTAAAGCTGAACGTTGAATATCAAATCAGACAAAAAGGTGTTATGTGCCCTTGTAAAGGATATATAAATTGAACTCTGTGCTTAAAGGGCATTCCGCTGTTAGGCCGGTACGGATTCTTATTTGACTGGTTAAAAATGTAACTGCACTTGCCATAAAGATACTGACACGTAGACACACGAACAAACAAAATCATATTTCCCTGAAGTTGATTCATTTTGCCTTCTTATGAGATCGGAAATATATTATTTCAAATCATGTTCTTATTCTGGAGTGACTCTGCATTTAGGCAGATAACTCAATAGGGTGCGAGTTGAATATGTAGTTATGCAATCCGGTAGGACAAAACATAGGCACTGACCACATGTAACTCTCTGTTAAAGCAAGATTACCTACTGCACGTTGCTTGAAATTAAAGCTTTATGTACCCTACACATGTCAGTCATAAAAACTGCCTAGCATTGGTATACATGATGCACTTGTCAAACTTTCTGTGCGTAGCAGATGGATATATATATATATACACAAAATGATGGGTGATGCAGACAAAGTATTCCCCACGTAATAGGTCTACTGACACGGTCATTCCTGCAATACAGCGTCCAATATGGCTGGTTTTAGCAACAACTGTTTGTCCATCCATTGGTGCTTTTGACATGCTTTATCCATACCTCGCCCTGTTCAGAATAAATTCATAATGCACAAGCAGAGACAGGAAAGACACATTCATTCTTGTATGTGACCTATCCCCCCCCCCCCCCCAAAAAAAAAAACCCAACAAAACAACAACAACAAATACAAATTACAAACAAATAACAACAGCAACAAACGAAAACAATACAACTGCATGCAAACACATAATATACAAGTATCACTTCTTCCTGCCACATCTATACTGAAGGGAACATGGAGACCCAGTTTGTACAACTCATAGTAATGCACTTGTGTAGCTCAAACCATGTACATGTACTATGGGGAAAAATGCACACAGTTTCAGTAATCTGCAAAGCAGCATGCAAAGCAGCACTTGCACACACACGCACACACACACACACACACACACACAGACACACAGAGGAATGTTTTTTAACACTCCAGTTGCCACTGTAATATTACAGTAGCCAACAAGAACACAACCAAATGCAACTGGCAAAGCACTGAAATAATCATCACATGGCATCATGATAAATGGCACTACTCAGAGACATACTTAACACTTTTACCTATGTCTCTGCACTAACCAAACCCGGGAAAGACATTTCAGTAGGCTGAAGGTTTTCTCTACAAAAAAACAAAAAACAAAAAAAAAAATTAATCTGTATTTTGAAAATTAGCCTTGACAGAAATATATATATATACTGACTTGTAAGGCACAGTTCTAGCGTCTGGCTCGCAAACCATGTGTGCGTTGTGTTTAATGTGTGTGGAATTGTGATATATATATATATATATATATATATATATATATATATATATATATATATATATATATATAATGAGAAACACTGTTGTTTTTACTTACCCTTTGATTTAATTTAATCCAACTTAATACTCTATCTTGTTTTACTTTTATTTTTTTATTTTCATCATACATATTTTATGGCCGCAAAACAAATTGCCCTTTTGGGACAATAAAGATTATTGATGATTGATTGATTGATTGATAAGGCAAAAGCACTCCAAACGTTTGGAAAATGTATCCAAGACTTTAACCATAGGGGTGGTGTGGGTGGGTGTGTGGGAGTTTAACGTCCTTTTCCACCACATAAGGGTGATATCAAAGACAGGGCAGCGAGAAAAAGGCCAGCACAAATATTTGGCCCCAACCGGGATTCAAACTCACGACCCGAGCACTGAAAGTCCAACGTTCTACCATTCGGCCACCCCGGCTCCCCCTTCAACCATGGACATGCAAGTCTGGACTGATGAAAAGCAGTGAAATATGTGCTTTATGAAAAATACTGTGCACACATCCACATTGTCTCCCTTATACGTGCACATTATCTGGAAGCAAATTACACTTGCAAACCAGTTCTACACAAGCCACACACACACAAGTCTTCTTATAGTAATGTCTGGAGATCTGTATAATTATATATACATGTACTACCCATCCCACGTACACACAATAACTGAGAAATCAACAAGATATTATCTGTTTATGAAAATGTATACGGTATATAATTATGCACCATTAAAGATCAGCACTGACCAGAAAATGTGGCTGGTGTACAAACGTATTTGCCAAAATACAAAAATAGCAAATTTTGACATACTTCAAACATTTACTGATGCGACTAATACATTTAATCACAATGCAAAAAAAACAAAATCAAACAAACCAGGCACAGAGGGAGAGAAGAAAAAAAATGTGCACCATTTTCATTTGTCTGAAAATTTCTTTTTTCTTGTAAGAACTGTGGGTGGGCGGTGGGGTGGGGGTGTGGCTGGATCCGCTTACAAGTAGCGACTGTAAGTTTAATGGGACAGCCACTCAATCAAAAAGACTAATGCATAATTAAACACCGAAAACAAGAAAATATTTATAGTAATGGCACGGTTTTCCCTGGCAAGAGTAAATCAACGCAAAATAATCGTTGTATGATCTTGTGATCGGAGCCTTGAAGTAAAATGGCGCGAAACACTGTGAGGACTACGTCACTAGTTACCCGCGACTGGCAACCTCTCCGCCAATCACTCAGTCTGGACTAGGCTAGATAATTATCATTCAGAGTTGTCGCCTCAGTGCCTAAATCTACAACTTTTCACCAAAAGTCACGATCATAGTCTTTATTTGGAAGGAAGGGGGTTTGTTTTATTTAATCATTTATTTTTTTCAGTGTACTCAGTTTTGGCCGTTCCCGATTCACCTTACTGAGTTGGTTTATGTCCTCGACATTCCATTAATTTGCGACCATTGTCATCGCATCATCAAGTGTTTCTCAACCTGGGCAGCCGACAGCGGCCGGTTCCCGCTACCTCCCGTCCGGTCTTCATCCAGTAGCGACTGATCGGCTGTCAGTGGCAAGAACTGACTCGTCTTGGCCGGGTATATCTGTTTCTAGTTTTTATCCCCCAACCGCCCGGCCCTCCCTCCCCTTTCTGTGCCGTTTGTCATTCTGGTTTCGATTTTCGTCAGAACTGCAGTCAGTCTAGGGAAAATGAATTGTGTACCCTTCCGACCGTTACAACATGGATGATATAGTCCTATTTTCACATCTGCAGCCACGGGTTCAAAGATTGCATAGTCAGTATAGATCTGCTTCAAATGTCTCGTGCAGTTTACCGGCTTTGAACTGAAATCGTCTGAGGTGGCCTCCCTACTTACTACCTTTGGCAATGGCTATAGCGTGGCGGACCTAGAGTCGGTCCTCGCTACCAGTTCTTTTTCCTGTTAATCTGTATTATTTCACCTATAATCTTTCCGGCGTTTCCCTGTGTTGGGGGGGGGGGGGGGGCATAAATTACAGGCGAAAACGCCAGGGTCCTCTTACCGGCTTCATACTAAACAAAGTGAAACGCTTTTGGTACCATGGTGCACACAGCAAGTTAATGCACCTCTTAGCTCTACCCTGTTAACCAAATAGGCATTGAAAATAAAATGCAACAAGACTCGGACATTACACTGTGACTCACCTGGAAATAAAAATGAACTGCGGCATGAGTGCGCTAGTGGTGCTTACAGAAACTTCACGATGGCAGAGACATACATGTTATGTATGTCTCTGACGATGGGTACCCAGCCTTTAATACTTTGTGAATTGGGATTTTGCCAATGCATGTACAGTGTACTACTGATTAGTCAAAACTACAAACTGTCATGATTCAAAGAGCGAGAGAAACATGAGATAGAGGCAGAAATGCTTCATGGAATTGGCACATCAAAATTTGTCTAGGCAGCACCTGCAGTTGTACTGTCTGTACAAGCATTTAAATGAACAGGGACCACTAAAGAAAAAAAGGTACATATAACAATCTGAAACTGTCCTTAAGCATACAAGAAACTAGGGGTGCAAAAATACCACCCTGTGGGGGTAAACCAGGGGTCATTTACCTAAACTTGTAAGTAAGTCCATCACACAGTTCAAGCAAGGAAAATTAGCAGTCCACTTTAAGTAGTAACACTTTATGCTTTAAAAAAACCCAAAAAACAAAACAAAAAACAGTCAATTAAAAATCAACACTACACATACTCATAAACCCTCAACACACACAGGAAAAACCAATAAAACCAGCATACCTGTGTTAAAGTAAATGCTGTGTTAAAAATATATAAAAACTTTGTTTAGAAACATGACAAATATAAAATCAGGAGAAGATGCTAATAAAAAGCTGAGCTAATACTTTGAGTCTAGCATACCTTACATACTGCATGAGTAAGGATTTTTTTTTTTTTATGTTTATTACAACTTTTAGGGCAACTGAGAAATGAATCCAGAAAAATTCTCCTCAGATGACTCAATTTGATCACATTTCTATCAAATTTACCACTGAGGACACCTATCCTCCTTTAGCAACAAGCAAATAGTGTATGTGAACTGCAGAGAATGTATGCAGATACAATAGTATATAATACAAACTGGTTACCCAGTAACAACACACACACACACACACACACATCTCAAAGGCAATTGCTCTAAAAGCTCATGCAAAAACACACTGTCAAACAATTAAGCTGCAAATACAACTAATGCCATCACAGCCAGGTACAGAGAAGATGAATTATGAGAGACAACAACTGGTATGTATACTGGAGAAGGACAACTTTGGTTAGGCAGATCAATCCAGAGATTTAATATCACTAAAGTTCAGTTGGCAGTCCAAGTAAATGGAGAGGAATTAAACCATCAAATGAGTCCAAGTGAGAGATGGGTGTCTGAGTGAAAATTATATAATGTTCCAACTGTTATTTTTGGACTCTGTCTGGGATTTCATAAACCGTATGAGACGAGCATTAGTGTACTTCATCATTCAAGGGATGTCTTCGAGTTCTTGAAGGAGTCCAATTTGTTTTATAAAATCTAGTCTCTTAAAATTATGGACTTTCCTTGACTGACTTGTTTAGTTTCATAGACTTTGATGTGCAAAATCATTTATCTTATTTAAACCTGACATATTTTTAACATTATATATTTACACTTTGTTTTACGGAACAGCCTTTTATCTTTTTAACGATACGGCAGAAAGACTTTGCTTAGCCGCAAATTAGTCATTGTTGCTTGCGCGGCGTTAAGCCCTAAATAACTAAGTTACTAACTGCCCATTTTGTGGTAAGTACCAGTGCAGTTATAAAGTCATCATTAGCAAAAGCAGCTGTTTAACACTTGTTGAAGCTAGGCAATATTTCAGCTTATTAGTATATATTACTATAAAGTATTTAGTCTGTTTTTTCCAAAGCCCAGTTTCCTGGATTATGACCTTGGTCTTAATCTTATTCAAGCTCTCACAGAGATATATATATATATATATATATATATATTATATGTAGACACTTATGTCTCTGGTCCAAGGAGGGGGGGAAGCCAGAGAATCGAAAAAATCATTTAGTAAGAGGAGAGGTAACCTTTGGCACAGACAGTTATTTGATAAGAAAAGGACAGTCATTGCATAGACTCATTTTGTAAACAGAATACATACATGTAACCTATCTCAGACAAGCTTAGGAATGTTTAACTTCAACAAAAGGCATCCCATACACACTACAGTTCATGCTCTTTGCCATTTTTGCCAGACCCTCTGTCTCCAGGTGATGTTCGAAGGGTTTTTCTGGGAACACGAGACCTTTTTGGTGACAACTCGCACGCACTAACAATGTGCAGCCCCCTACCCCATCAATCGGCACCACTCGACCCTCTGCTCGCAAATCAGACAGCCACAACCGCTTCGTAGGCTGGTATCCTTCAAACATGACTTCATACTCAGACAGAGTTTCCTGGTGTCTCAGGGAGAGGGGAGTTTCACGCCACGTGTTCTTATCATACACACGCTTACGCTTGCCATCCATGTAAATACAGAGTGGAGCCACAACATCCTTCTTTGCTGACAAAAGCTGCTGTATGATGTCTGGAGGAAAATAGCCAATGTCACTGTCTAGCCACAACACCCAGTCTTGGTCCTTATATCCTGCCTTCAAAAGAAGATTCCGTGCCTGTGCCAGGTGCTTCCTCCGACGATATTGGTTTAGAACGGTGTGAACGTTAAACCACGTCCCCTCGACCTGACCACTAATGTTAAAGTGGAAAACATTCACTCTCCTGAAAGATTTCTTCAGTTCCTTTGCGATCTCCTCGGCCGCATGCAACGTGTTGTCATGGCTACTGTCCTCCCCTAGAGCCACAGATATCAGCAAATGTGGGTAGGTTATGGACTGCAGCAGCTGCAGGTATTTTTTCAGCTGTCCTGCCACGTTGTGAATGGGAGTCAAGATGAGCACTGTCTCGGTGGCTCCCCGCTTCGGGTATGCTAAATATTCCTTCATAATCTCCTCATCCAGCGAAGGCACGTCGTCACCATCTGACACTTTAGGCACAGGAGGAATCTGGTGAAGACTGGTGGAGGTTTTGCTCTTGACAGGTTCCAAGGTGTGAGTGAGCCAAGTGTCGATGTCATTCCTGCTTTCCTTCCTCTCTTCATGGGAATGATAGTTTCCTCTGTTTTCATACCGAGCATGTTCCGCACTGCTGGTAAAAATCATAACGTCGGAAGCTCTGCCTCGTTGACTGCGTGTCTTTAGCTGACTGCCAAGGATCCATATATAAAAGAGGCAGATGCCAGCGAAGTTGGCAACAGCAAAACACACCAGCAACTGCAGCTTGCGCATCCCGGTGATGTGGAAAAGAGAAACTCTTCTGTACTCTGGTTTTTCATATGCTGGTACGTACAGATATGTGCTGGCAAATGTCCACACTTTCAGCAACACTTTTATTTCTCCAAGGTCACATCTGCAAAATGACAAATTCAAATAACATTAATTCAAAGAAACACTAAGTTAGATATAAGACATGAGAAATGATTACCACTATTCAGTTAAAAACAAAAACATTTTGGCATTATCCTGTAATCTGGGAATTAAATTCTCACAAGAGACATACACTTCACAGGCTTCTAGATACTTTTCAAAAGAAAGGAGCAATCCAGGCACTCTACTGGGGAAAAGTTGAGTGCTCAAATGAAATAAAGGGAGCACATTGTGTTTTACAATGAACAATCAGTCCAAACTCCAACTGCTCAGTTTGTTAGTGCAGATAATGTAATGTAGGGCCTCTGCTAGCTACTGAACGGTTGAAGGGACTTGGCTAGCTGAATGCACCCCTGATCTCGGTGATGACAAAACAGCCACACGACCGAGATGTAAGTTGCGGCTTGTAACAAAGTAGAGATTTGCTGGGGAATGCTTCTGTCACTGAACAAAGGATGTCAAACCTTCTGCAGTACAGGAAAAAAGAAAAAGCAGGATGTACACAGAGCACGCTTAGCACAGAAGCTGCATGCCCGGAGCAACAGATGAAAGCTTTAATTTACAGGGGAGGGGAGGGGGAGCTGGCTGATGGACTGCTGAAGAGAGGGAAAATGAGAAATGGTGGTTGCCATTCCAACACAAAGCTCAGTACGTATTGTTGTGCGCGTTGTGTATTCCTTCACGAGATCTGACATTCAAAACGTTAAACGATGAAGGATTTGCGGTGAGCAAAGGGCCGTCCATTGCACGACTGCAGTCAACGGTGTATATGTCCACTGGTGTGTCAATTCAACTTCCTATGTCCATGAAAAGAAGTTTGCGCACAAAATAGTTGAAAAGCGCTGTGTGCGTAAACAGTTTTTCAACAACGACTGATTGTCGCCAGGCATTCAGACAACATTTTGTGAAATCTGTCAGCTGAAAGCCACGGTCAGATAAAGTTCTTACCTAGACGCTCAACAGCAGCTCAGAATAGCAGACGCCCAGAAAACACGGAAACGACCCGGAAGTAACCAAATGCATGATGGGTAGCAAGATGGCTGCTTCCGTACCAGGCAGACGAAAGCCCAAACAGAATGTGAAAGCTCGTCCGTAAACGTCGAGATCATGACTACCAGAACAGTCAAATAAACTTGAAAAGGCTGTTTTGACAACAGACTGTTGTACGATGCCGTTGTTCAAAAGGAAACAAGGTATTGCACTATTCTGTGTTGAAATCACTGTCTGTAACTTTGGGAGGCGTTTCTCGCCATTCAAGTGTAACGGCTTGCGCGAAGTAAACTTAGCATTCGACGACATAGTGTAAAAGGAAGTAGAATCGTTTAGTGTTAGCAGTTCGTATTTCGTTTTGCAAGACATATTGCATGCAGCCGTTGCACTCTGTGATAATGTTGCTTGCAGAAAAGCAGAAGCCTGTGACCCCACCCACCGGAGTGAAGGGGGGAGCAGCTCCTGTGAAACGCACACCATCGACACGCAGCAATCCCCAGTCTCCCGACTCACTCAACGGTGACATGGGTAAACTGTTACACCCTCCTACACAGAACATGGGATTAATCACATGTACACCACACGAACGACGAATGCAGGCTTTGGGAGTAGTGCTAAACCTTGGAACATACCCTGAAATTTTAACTGAGAGTGGGATGAGTTTTTACCCTCATGGTTAACTTGGAGGATTACATACATACATGTACATTGGAGAAGGGGGGGGGGGGACTAAACCAGCTTGATGTGTGGTAAAACTAAAAGTGCAAATTTGTTTTCCAGGTTTGCCTACGAGCCTGCTTGGTCCAAGAGAACCTGGCAGTTCTCCACAACTTGTACTGTCAGAAGAAGTGTTAGCAAGTTTGCAGGAACCAGGTGCGCTTTACTATCTGTCCGTATTAATGTTGTTGTTTTTATATTGTATCTGGACTTTGTGTTGCGTGATCTGTTCCCCCACCACCCCCCACACAACTTTCATGGCCTCACAACCCCACATCCACTCTTTGTTCAATTCAGGGGCAGTCGGTGGTCTAGTGATTAAGAGACTTTGTCACCAATGTGACAGGTCAGGTTCGAGGCCCACTTGGGGCAAAAACTTTTCCTTCTCATCAGTGACACTGTTCATTCAAACTGATCGTCGGGGGTTCTTCCTGGGTACTCCGGCTTCCTCCCCCTCTGCTTTGGAAATGTTCAGCCTACAAAATTTGAAAATAAATGCAGTTCTTAATTCCGGAACTTGAACTGCTGAGCTGACCCTTCGCACCACGTGACTGTAATGTGTTCACTGTCCAGTGTGTGAAAGAATGCATGTGGTTCATGTGAGCGTGCGTGTTGGGTTCAGCTTGCAGCGCTTTGAGCCAGTTAAGGAAACTTTATTGAGTAAAGCGCCTATACAATACTCAGTTATTATTAGTATTATTAAAATACTGTTGTCCTCATAAGGGAGGCATTTAGTTTGCAACTTAGACATCAAACATCATGGAGAACTAATTCATAAAACAGGGCTTGAGAATGAACATTAACATACAGAAATTACTCATGAATATATAGAATGTTATATTATAAATGAAATGATTTTTATTTTTTTTATTTTTATTTTTTGCTGACCCATCTCTTTTTGCCAGTTCCAGTGGTGTTCCTCCCAGGTCATGGATGGAATCCACGGAGGGCTCGGAAGCTGGGGCAATTTTTATTATGCATGACGATGTAGATGAGGATGATGGTAACATGATGCTATGGAGTCCGTGTGGTTTGGGACTGCGGCACAGGGCCGCATTCCACGCACTAACCAGGCTTGGGAACTACGGCACCTGCGGTGCCGGCCGTGTAATCATCCACATCATAAGACGTGTCATACCGAGGGAGGCACCCCTCCAAGTCGCACCCGTGAAGTGGGTAAATCTCGGCTGTGTGGCAACAGCCTCCCCATTGGGCCCATAGCACGCCCCCTCTGGGTAGGAGCCGACCTAGGTATGAAAAATCCTGCTTGCCTCGGTTGGGACTTGAACCCGGGTCTCCCAGTCCATTGTCCGAAGTGCTAACCACTACACTACGGGGGCCGGTGAGATGAAATATTTTGACTGCTCTGGTTATTATGCCTGTTGATCAAAGGTCTTGTTTTTTTACACAGCTGAGGCTGGCTCCACTCCCAAGTCTCCCATGAAGACGTCTTCGCGTCTGTCCAAAACTCTTCAGGAAATTCTCCACGACAAAGATGCCTTGCACTGCTTCATTGAATTCATGGAATCCCGGCAAGCAGACCGCTTCATCCGGTTCTGGCTTGATGCTAACAGCTTCAGGGCGGCCACACTCACTCGCATGCGCTCACACTCCCTACAGTCTGTCAGCAGCAGTGCAATACTGAAGCGTAGAACTGAGGGTAAAGGTGACGGAAGCAGTGGTAGTGTGGACCCTCAGAGAGACGTGGCTGATCAACCAGAAATGTCCTCAGAGAGGGTGGAGGGTGAAGAGAAGAACCTTCCTCGTGATCTATCTTGCCAGGACACTGGACAGAGCACTAGTGCAGGGAACAGATCAGAATCAAATTGCAACTGTGATAACCAGTCTAGTAGTTTCAGTAACAGTGGTGCAGTAGGCTGTGATAGTGATAGACCTTCAGAAAGAAGCAAGTCAGTTGAAGGAAGCACTGACCATACTGAAGCTGCCAAATCTGCACCTGACGGTGCAGAATACAACCACATCAGCTCAGAGGGAGCCTGGTTACATCCTTCCAGAAATCCAGAAGCTCACGTGACAGCAAACCCAAATACATCACCTCAGCTACGCCCACAACAATCAGCAGGACATCGTGCAGAAGAGGAAACTTCCAGCGCCGTTTCTCCTGTACAGTGTGATAACTCACTTCCCCATTCTACGCAGGAACATGTGATTTCTGGCGCTCACACAGATGCCTCGTGCGACACAGAGTCAGTAGACACTCTCACAGAGGAACCTAGCAGTAGCACAGACAGTGAGGGTCTCGCGCGTGGCGCCCAGTGTGAAGGTGTGAACCAAGCAGTACCTGTGATAGTCGGTGCAGACAGTGACATCAGTCAGTCTTCAGAAGGGAGTGCAGGTGATGGTACCGTGCCAAGACAGCATCGTGCAACACCTACAGAGGAAATCCAGGAAAAATTGAAGAAGAGTGAGTGTTGTCTCCATGACTGCTTAATAACTAATTTGTGAGGAGCAGCGGAAATTGCGACATAGGGCTTGAAGTTGAACTCATGGCTGCTTTTTTACGCGTCAGCTGCCATTATGTCCTCATTTTGATTACTTATTTTTGCCTCATGGAAAATTTAAGTTGCAGTCTTTTTTGTGCAGCTTGGCATTTTGGCCACCTTCATGCTCTCCTGTGGTGGTGGGACAAAATTGAGAACCTTTAGCAAAAATCTCTGTGAAGGACATGCCATGGAGGACAGGTTTCACTTTATGGCTTTGTTTAATGACAAAATCATGTCAATTTTCAATCGACACCAGTTGATAAAAGGTTACAAGTTGAAAAGGGGGTGAGATAAAGTGGCAGAAGTTTTTAGAATCTTGTGTTTGAACTGTACTTGTGGTTGTAACAATGACTGTTTACTTTCCAGGCATTGAAAGGGACGCCGTCGGTATATTTACCAAGTACATAGCAAAGGACGCACCTCAGCCAATTGGTGTTGATGATGATCTGCGTGAAGAGACCATTCGTACGTCCATTTCAGTCTTACTGTTAAATGTTTGTCTCTCATTTTTTTTATATCAGTATATCAGCCTTTTGTTCTTCATAGTACTTTCTACTGAATTCAGTAAACTGGTCATTTCTGTGAAACATCTAAATCAGGAGAGATACAAATTTTTTTGTTGTTGTTTTTCTATAGGTGGTGGACATTTTTGCACTGGCTGTAAAATGCTGTTTGTCTTTTTCTCTGAAGCACCTAATATCATGCCCAAAACTGCACAGAGTTCAGTCTGACCCCCCAGGGGCGGTTTCTTTGTTTTGGCTAGATCACCTCCCATAATGTAGACTTGCTTCACCCCTGCCCCCACCACCCCAATGTGAACGGGCAAACTGCGTGTACACTTCATTAAACATTCTCAGTAGACTTGCTTCAGCAGTAGTAGTAGTAGCGGTGGTGGTGGTGGTGGTGGTGGAGAAAGTGGTGTTCTAGTTGTACCGGTTGGTGGTTGTGTTGAGCAGTGTGATGTGTAATTCCTGTTGCAGGTAAAATCTGTCGGGAAGATGGACAGGTAGATCCAGACTGCTTTGTGGACTGTCAGGACTTTGTTGTCCGCTACATGGAGAAAGAGTCAGTATAGTTTTGTTTTTTCACCACTCCACTGTGCTTTTTTTTTTTTTTTTTTGCTTGTTTAAATCTTTTAAGTTATTTGGCTAAGGCTAGTAAAAGAAATGTTTGTATTAGGTTTTCACTTTTATCACATGTAAAAAAGCTAGGGCCAGCATTCTGTGTGTGTAGACGTGTGTGTGACTGTGTGTGTGTGGGTGTGGGTGTGTTGTGTGCAATCACATTGTGTGCCATCTTTTTTTTATTAGCTGTCATCTGAGAAGAAACAGGAAATTAGGGTGTGTGTGTGTGTGTCACTATCAGTTACTTCCTTGTCTTTACTTCAGGTACCACAAGCTGTTTTCAGACAGCGAGTATCATTGCAAACACCAGGTCCATGTCCTGACCAGTGGGAGAGTATATCTGGCAGATATCCTCTACAATGAACACGCTCTTTGCTACTTCATGGAGGTATTGCTTCAGCAAACGCTTACGAGTTTGTTTGTTTTTAAGAAAAACAAAAACAAAAAAACCCCGGCTTTTTACTGACAGACCTTGCTGCTGATAAACCGGGGCCCTGCTTCTTCTGCAGAAATTTTGCCTTCAAACAAGGCTGTAGACTTGATAGTACATAAACTCATTCTAACCCCTTCCCTCCCAGTCTGTAAAAGGGCACCCAGATTTTCTGAAAACTCTGTAAAGATTTGATTTTATTCTCTGTTTTCTGGGAGTGTCTGACAAACAAATGGATCCACAACTTAAGCAGTCTGATCGTAACAAATACAAGCTGAAACTTTTGTTCGTTCATAAAATATCTGCTTTGTTTGTGTGTGTTCAGTTCATGGAGCAGGAGGGGGCGAGTCACCTGATGCAGTTCTGGATGGCAGCGGACAACTTTCAGCAGCAGCTGATCCAGCAAGCAGGACAGTACGATGGCATGCAGGCTCAGAGCGATGCCATGATTCTCTATGACAGGTCAGTTTAACTCATCTCTGTTGTAGGCTCTTCAGGTTTAGGAAAGGGGACGTTTTGTTCTCCTATGTTTCAGGAAACCATGCAGTTACAGAGAGGTGACAGGCAGTTTCCATAAGGAAAGAGAGAGAGAGAGAGAGGAAAAGTGCTGGTAGTAGTGGTGGCTAGTTTATACATGGCCCATTAACTGTGATGTTCTGCTTTTATATCCCATAATACAGTAACTAGATCCGTCCGTTCCTGTGATACGACAGCTCTTCTGAATGTTTTACATATATTGTGTTTTATCATTACCTGAAGGTTGTACTTTGTATATATGTATGGTTGATCATTTGAGTGTGTGTGCGTGTGTGTGTGTGTGTGTGTGTGTGTGTGTGTGTGTGTGTGTGTGTGTGTGTGTGTGTGTGTGTGTGTGCTGCTTCGGCTCAATGTTTGAAATTGTAATGATTTTTTTGTTGTCAGTTTTGTCTGAGCAGCCAGTGCAATTTCCCTTCGAGGGACGAATAAAGTGATATCTTATTTCCAAGGTGTTGTGTGTGTTTCACAGTCTCCATGCATGTCACTTTTCTTCCCTGCACAAAAAAAAAAACAACTACAAAAACAAAACTTTAACTGTGACTCTACAAAAGCAGATCATTGACTGTTCTTCCCTTCTGTTAGTTGGTCTCTTCTCTTCTTCTCAAAACCCTCACTGATTGAATTCCCTGCAGGTTTTTCTCCTTGCAAGCCACCATGCCCCTGGGGTTTGATGACAAGATCCGCTTTGAGGTGGAAGGGAATATATGTCGTGAGGAGGGTCCTTTGCCAGACTGCTTTTCCAAACCCCGAGATATCGTACTGCAGGCTATGGACAAGGTGAGGCCTCGCGTATACATTGTTTTCACTCTGACTGTTAGTGAATTGCATATAAGTCAGCGTGATTTACTCAGCTTTGTAGCATTGATGTCTCTTCGTGCTTTCATGGGGACTTGTCAAACAGGTTCTGTCAATCTTGTACACGGCTGCCCTGGTGCAAATATTTGGCACAGTTCACCTACAGCATAACTCGCTGCAGTGTACTCGGGGCTTAAAATCTTCTACCTTTTGGCAGATTTCCACCTTTGGCTAACAATTTTCCTCCCCCCAAAAAGTGTTTTACCTCGTCTAGAGCATGATATATCATGCCAAAACACACCAAATTTCACAGATCTTTGCCTAAGTTTTGAAATTTTCCTCCAACAAAAGTGTTTCCTCCTCTGAAGCACTTAAAATTGTGGCAAAATTGCACAAATTTTAATATAATTTTTTTTTAAATTCTGGGGGAGCATGCCCTCCAGACACTCCTAGCAGAACATGTCTGCTTTGCAGAAGCATGCTCATGGCTTTGCCACTTCATCCTGTTAAGAAAGTTTGCATTTTCAGACACCCTCAGACACACAGACACGCACTGACAGACACCAAGACACGCACTGTCAGACCTGATCAGGGCTCATACCTAGTAGTACTAAAATATTTTTGTCTTTATTTTGAAAACAGGTGTATTTCCCTCGTTACCTTGGAGGGGACATCTATTACCGTTACATATCGGACCTGGTCAGCACAGTGCAGATGTCACAGGACCTGCCTGTCAGGAAACACAAGCGCCAAGGTTGGTGGCCTACATTGGTTCCTAGGAGTTGTGTTTGACAGGTGCATGGGTGACATTCTTGAATTTTGGAAACACTGAAACCCAGGCCAGGGAGCAAGGGCCGTGTGTTTTACAGTAGCCAAGCATCCAGCCAGACAAGAATTGTAGCAAGTTTAAAAGCATTTGGTGGCCTCTCCTAGCACCCTAAAAGTAAAATATGAACATGACACGTAGCCTCTGGATTGCTACTAATTGTACTGTCTGACAGAATTTCAGTCAGGGTAGGTTTAATTTACACTTTAAAAACAAACAAACAAACAAGAAGAAAACAATTTCAATCACTTGACTGAAAAGGTGTCATCCATGCAAGTGTTGTTGATTGGTTATGTGATTTCTTAGATAGTCGTGTACCCATCATGCACAGGCTAACAACACTTTAACAAGCCTTTAGCAGTTAACTGGTGTTGGTTCAATTCTTTATGGTGTGCTGGCCATCATCTCAGTGTTTTTACCTGTAATCATGTATTTGCTATGTTGATGAAAGTTAAAGTGACAGTAAGGGTATGATGTGAAGGTGTGTATACACGTGTACGTGTGTGTGTGTGTGTGTGTGTGTGTGTGTGTGTGTGTGTGTGTGTGAGCACTGGTTTTGTGCGTTAGTGTGTGTGTGTGAGAGAGAGAGAGCAGGCTCTGTGTAGGTATGACTTATTATTATCATAATTACTGGCAACAAATCTGCCACTCCTGTTGAAAGCAATATGTCATGATCATCCTCTTTGATCCATTGGTCTTGTAGCAAGTGATGCATCATCAGAACACAGCGCCGGGAGCCAGAGTCTGGGTGCCGAGAGCATCAGTTTCCGCAATACGCTCCTCGCCTCTGGCTCCCGCACAGCTCGCAAGTCAACATCGTCAGGATCCCTGTCAGGGTCAGTGGGCAAGATAGAGGAACAGCTCGGCACAATGGACACAGACTTTCTCAACCCTGACAAACTGTGGACACAACCAAAGAAAGGGTATGCTAGGGGATTGAGATATCTTTCCCTCCTTGAGTCTCGGGTTGAATTGTGTTTCACTGTGGAGAGAAAATGCTCGCAAAATTCAGCTGTGGTGGTGTGATAACTTTGGTGCTTTGACTTGGTCACTATTTTTGTTAACTTACGTTTTAAAAAAGAGAAAGAGAGAGGAAGACAAAGAAGGTTTTGCATTGTTTTTTACATAAACTTCCACCACAACAGCCAGCACCAACAAGTGACTGTAAAGAATTTTATGAGACCCTTTCTCTGCTAAACATGTACCACCTGATTATTTCCAGGCCTCTGAGTCTCGGCAAGGTGAATGCCTTCGGTCAGTTTGTGTCCGAGTTTGACCCAGATCCGGATGGGGAGAAAAAGAAAAGTGAGTTTAAGTGTGGAATGGTTTCCTCCGCTAGTGCGTATGGCTCAGTGGTATGACAGTATCAGAGTGTACGCATGTGTGTTTTTGAGAGAATGTTGAATGGGCCTAGGGCACTTTCCGCAAGGCAGCAGCTCCTTGACGCATTGCCAGAATAATAATAATAATGATGATAATACCAGAAGAATTTTTTTTTCCTGCAGTAAAGCACATATCAAGAACAGTTTGTCTTATTTATTACAGCTTTTAGTGCCTGCCTTGTTTACTGATAGCAGATGATGATTTGAGTTTACTAAAATTTTGTTCTTCCTTTTGACTTTAGGTGGAGGGTTCTTCAAGAAAAAGAAAGATAAAGAAAAGGTTAGTGTTTTCTGGTTAAGTTGTTTGTCTTTTTGGCTCCCTTGTGTAACAATGGGAGTCTATGTATTAACCCTCCGTCGTCTGTCTGTCTGTCTGTCTGTGTGTGTGTGTGTGTGTGTGTGTGTGTGTGTGTGTGTCCAGAAAACTTTAACGTTGTCATTTCTCAGAATCTACGAACAGTAGAGGCACCAAACTTGGCATGCTGATAGACTAGCACAAGACCTTTCAAAACATATCATTTTGAATGACCTTGACCCAAGGTCAAGGTCACTAAAGCTCTCTGTTTGAAAATTTTACATTGGCATTTTCTCGTAATGTACAAATGCCAGAGGTTTTAAACTTTGCATGATGATAGACATTGATAAGAACTTTACAGATATACATGTAGTCAGTGACCTTCTGTCAAGGTCAAGGCCGTACAAGATAGTTTTGTGAAACCTTAACATTGGCATTTTCTCAGAAACAATGAACAGCAGAGGTGCCAAACCTGGCATGCTGATAGACAGTGATAAGACCTATGCACACATACCATCTTAAATGACCTTGACTGAAGGTCAAGGTCATTGAAACAGTGTTCGGAAATTTTACATTTGCATTTTATCAGTATCTAGAAGAATCAGAAGCATCAAACTATGTGCGATGATTGACATTGGCAGCACCTTTACAGACATACCTGTGTTCAGTGACTTTTAGTCAAGGTCAAGGTCATGCAAGCGTTTTTTTTTTTTTTGAAACTTTAACCTTGGCATTTTCTTCAAAACAACAAACAGTAGAGGCACCAAATGAGGCGTGATGATAGACAGCAATGAGACCTACCTTTCTGAATGACCTTGACTGAAGGTCAAGGTCATTAAAGCTGTCTGTTGTGAATTTTAACATTACTGTTTTCGGAGGAACTACAAATGCTAGAGGCATCAAACTTGGCATGATGATAGACATTGATGAAATCTCTTTTGAATGACTTTGACCAAAGGTCAAGGCTGTACAAAACTGTTTTGGGGAAAATTGTAATATTGCCAGGAACTCAGAGCGCCAGACACATCACTTAGCATGATACTGGATAGTGATAAGAGCTCTACAAACATACTTTTGTGAATGACCTTGACCTGTGTCACAAGGGAGCCATGGAGGCTTCTGCCTCTCTAGTTGTTTGTTTGTTTGTCTTTTTGTTTGTTTGTTTGTTATAATTTGTTTGTTTGTTTGGGCTATGTTTTGGTTTTGTTTGGTTCTAAATATTGTTGCAAGCTAGCTATTTCCCTTTATTTAAAAACGAAATTCAGATTTACGTACACATCACCTTAACTCCCTCTTCTTTAGTAGATGTAATGGGGAGGAATCACCACCCTTGGTATGTGAAGAGTTAAAATGCGTTTTTTTTTTTTTTTTTTTTTTTAAACTACAGGAGCAAGAAGAGATGGCCATGCAGGTGGCGCAGATGATCCTCAGTGACGTGGCTGCCATGACACAGATGGGGGACGTGTGCTCCAGAAATGACCGCAACACCAACAATTCTAATGTTTCCACCACTGCTACCACCACCACAACATCTTTATCTGCTCCAGCCAGTGCAGTGTCTTTCTTCGAACCTCCACCCTCCTGACCTTGACATTGGTCCCAAATCTGACCCCCTGGTGTGACCTTCACATGGCAGGTTTTCAGTGTTTGGGAGTCAATTTTTGTTGTGTGTGAAGCAGTTGACTGGTGCTGTCTTGTATGTGCGAAGCTCACTGTGATGACATTCTCCATTATTTGTGATCAGAGTTCATATTGCTAAGGGAGAATACACGTGGCCAATCATTCTATATTCTTATGAAACTGGCTTTAGAAGCAAGCACAAAGTATTTGACAGGCAGATAGGTTTGTGGGTTAATTTGTACAGTATGACTCCAGTAGGTATATACCAAGAGCATAGGCTGAGCAGCTGTAACTCTCAGACTAAATAACAGACATTTAATGTTGAGGGTCCTAAAAAAAACCTTGAATATTGATGCATCTCAAATTGCAGCTTAAGATATATTTTTAGAGGTGATAGTCCGAAGGGTGTCAACCTTTCTGAGCGGAGTTTGCGGCCACAGCTGCTCTTGAGACCTGATTCTGAGAGCAGCACACACCTGGTATAGCTTGTTAGGGGTTGCAGTCGCCAACAGTTTTCAGGGATAAGTTTTTATCGAGCGATTTTTGTCTTCGAAAAAAGATGTTTCGGACTCGCTGACCTGATACGTTTCATGATGTTCAGTGTTTGTGTTGACCCCTGTCTCATCAAAGTATACGACAAGTCTTTGCTCAACCTGCACTTTCCTGATCCTCCTCACAAAGGCAGTTTTCGTATTGACTGTGTAGTGTTGATGGGTGCATGTCTAGGGTATATATGAAAGGACACGCCAGCAACACAGTTTCTCTTGCCCGATTTGATGCCTGAGGCTCAAGTGAGGTATTTTTTGAAGGCTCATTTCAGTATTTCTAACTTTTCAAATTCTCATTTCCGCCTGATATATTGTATTTGTTCCGAGGTCAACAGCTATTTCGAATTTATGTCAATGGTTGATAAAAAGTTAGATTAGAATTTCTTTATTTCTAAGGAATGTTTACCTCCCCCCCCCCCCCCCCCCAAAAAAAAAAAAACAAAAACAACAAACAAACAAAAACAGCTTTTAAGAATAAGGAACCTCTTTTGTCTTATTTGAGGATATATGTCATATAATAAATATTGTCAACAAGAACAGCTCTGAAACACAAAACTATCTGAATGTGTTGCATTTTTTAACATTAAGAATCTATCAGGAAAGTGTTGCCATGCGACCCCTAACACACAATAGCATCCTTGAAAAGTGGCTCGTTGGAGTGGAGAGGAAGTAAGTGCCTTGGATGTCATTTAGTCAAAACTGGCTGACAAGCAGTAACTGGCTGTATGTCATGTGAACCATCCTCACCTGCCAGTTTTCATAACATTGTCTTTAACTTCGCTGCTACGTACACTGTTTGCCCAACACCAGTGATGTTCAGTCAAATGCCCGCGGTTTGTGATTTTCAGAATCGTAACACATTTCATGTGAGCTCCAATGTCTTTCATAGGCAGCTAGTCGACTTCCCAGCTTTGGGTGACATGTTCACAATGTCTTGTTTTAGTTGCCGTGTGTGTGATTTCACATCGGGATACTTTGGAACAGTGTGAAAGTAGAAAGTCCTGCTATGTACCTGCTTCAAGTTATGTACTATACGTATGAACCAAGAGATTATGTATACATACTCTGTATATTTACTTCATCAGTTATATATAATTTGAATTTAAAGGCCGTGTTCATTTAATTTGTTAGTGTTGAAGCAGTTGGGGTGGGGTAGGGGGTTAATTAGTATACCCGATATATATATATACATTTGTGTTGAAACTGATGGAAAGCGTGTAACGTAAAATGAATGCAGAAACAGTGAGTTTTCTAGTGTTACACTAAGGTTACAGTTACGGATATTGAAGGTCACGTTTGTAATTGAGTTTAGTAAATGTTGACTGTATTGCCTTTGCCAAGTTTTGCCAAAAGAAAAAAATGTATAGCTCGAATTATTGACAAATTCAAAAGATTTGTGAAGTACATGTGCAATGGATAGATTGAACACATGTATTAATGTTTTAGTGTATATATTTTGTGCTTGCAAATGTATATGTGTGTGTGTGTGTATGCATCATTATGTGTGTAGTTGCAGCCGCTGAATTGTGTGTGATTGTATTTCTTTTCTTTTCTTTTTTCTTTAAATCCCCATGAAAACTGATATTGAAACAATACCATGCTAATACTGAATGTTGCAATGTTTGAAAATAGTGCGATAGTGTTTTTGCTTTGTGTTTAGAAAACATCACATTTAACCAGTAGTTTGTAGTTGCTGTTGAGGAAACATATTTTATCATCAAACACAGTCATATAATTTCTCTTTCAACATGTTTACTTTTGCTCAGTATTTGCACTCTAAATTTCAACCCTTAAGCCTGCTCTTAACTGGGCACAGCGCACGAAACACACATACGCCGCATCACAGTCGTTGCAGTCGGTGTGTCTACTAACCACAAAACTGAAGAGAAGCAGCTGTGTGATGTACAATCACGATACGATATCATCCAACGCCCATAGCATCCGCAGTGGCAAGCAGAGCTCAGAATCAAGCCATCCGGCCTCTGTAGTGCTTATCCGTGACATCCTGATCCAAAAGACATTTGTATCCTTTGAAAAAGTCTGTAAACTCTGAAGTCTGCTCAGGCGACATTGCAGTTGAGGATGCACTGTCCGCCATGTTTGCGCGCCGAGTGACGAAGTACAGCCAGTCAGAAGCTGTTGTGGGAACCCACAGTCACAGCTGGGGCTATTTGAAATCCCAGTAGCTGTGATGACACCACAGCGACGGAAACCCCCCTAATCACAACTGTATCATGTGTGCACAACACTGTGGCGCTCTGCAGTGCCCAGTTAAGAGCCAGCTTTACCCTGGTGATAAACCACTGTGTTGTCTGTGTCAGTCATGCTCTGCAGATACGGTATAAGGGAAATAACCCCATTCAACAAATTCTAAAGTCTCAACTGACTACTCTCCCTTCGGCCAAGGAATTGACCCGGCCTGTCAGCCACAAGCTAGCAGGCAAGAGTCAGTCCTTCATGTGAATTAATATCATGACTACCAGAGTAAGGATTAATACATGTACCAAATGTTAAACACAGCACACACAGTAGTGTTGCCTGATGGTTTCACAAATATTCATGGGAAGGACGGGTCCAGGATGACTGCAGACAACATATGGTGGCAGGCACAGTTTCTCTGTGATCGGCCTTGCTGGGAACTGGTTTGGATAATGACAAAATCAAATGACAGAAATTTTGTTTCTTTTCACGTACCGTAATTATACATGTATCACGTACGTCCGTGTCTCTCTACCAGATGTGTTTTGTGGTGACAGAAAAGCTACTGCTCACACTTTTAATGTACATAGTTTGTGATAACTCCCACAAAAGATACTATCAAATTTTGTGGAAATATCAAGAGCCACAAACTGTTATTTTGCTCTGTAAAATTTGATGATACATTTAGTGCTGATCCACAGGATATACAATACCAATATGTATGAATCAAACTGTTCAGCTCAAAACTTAATTGTTATTTGTACATACATACCGTTACATGTATTACTTGGTGCTGGTGTGAAGGTTTCATGGGACATAACCTACTTAGTCTTCCATTGTTGAGCACTTCAATGCATGCTGAAATGATGGCAGTGAGGTAAATCACTCTGTGGATACGATACCTCCGCAGCTAGAAGAAACCACTTTTGAAATGAAGAATGCAGTGATGTACATGTACTGTCAGATTAAAAGAAAATGGACTGTGTCAGTATGGATGTATGTGTGTATTATTTGTTAAGATAATTACTGCTTTTTTGTTTTGTTGTTTTTTTCCCCCCCATGTCGTAAGTTTATTTGAAATACACTGTAGCAAGCAGCTTTGTGTCATTAAGCTTCGTTGACTTTGTTTGGCTGGAATAAATGAGGCTGAAGGTTACAGTAAGTTCCATAAATGTAAAGGTTTTCTTCACTCAAAAGAAAAAAATGGAGGAACTGAAAAGCTTCACTTGCCATTTTTTTTAAATAAAATTATTATTATACACATTTTGTAAAAATATATGATTTTGTGAGCTATGTGTTTGCTTAGTGGCCACAGCCTTTATTCTAGTCAGTGTACTGTAGACTGCTTCTGTAGTTTTTGCTTTTTGCTTATTTTCTTGTAGCCAGGTGTGTTCAGGCTTGCTCTTTTTTTTTTTTTTTCTTTTTTTTTTTAAAAATTGTGTCTGCCATTGTGTGTGCGTAATCCGACCTGAAAGGGAGGTAGGGATTGTCTCATGTAGAAAGCAGATTGTAAAACACAAAACAAAACCAAAAAACACAGCCTAATAATTTGTGATGTTTGAAAGTGTTTTTTTTTTTTTTTTTTTTTTTAAAGACGTATTTTGGACTAGCTGACCTGATTGAATTTTCGCTGTTGGAACTACGCCATCATGAGCTGAGTGTAAATGAGAATGTTCGTCTGTTTGCAGATTATGGTTTTGAATGGCAGTGTGTATTTTGTCTGATGAAAAGGTGTGCAAAAAGATACCTGCAGTTACTTATGTGCGTTTTGAAACCTGCTGTAGAAAATCTAGTTTTTTTTGTTGTTTTTTTTTTTGTTTAAAGAATTACATGTGTACTTTCTGTGGCTATATATATGTGTAAATCTTTGTTATAGCGGCATTTTTTGTTTGTGGGTCGTAATTATTATTATTACCTTTTTTTATGAAGTTGATAAAACATGTTTAACAGAGGATGAAAAATAATACACAGTATTGTACAGCACCTGGTCAGTTCTTCAAGCAATAAACAGCATGGTGAACGTTAGTGCAGCAGAGGTCCGCCCCTCACAAAAGCGCTCGCTCGCTCTCTCTCTCTCTCTCTCTCTCTCAAAGTTTTCTTGACTCTCTCTCCCCCCCCCCCCCCCCAATCCCGGCTAGGGCGAAATATTTGTGCTGGCCTTTTTCTCGCTGCCCCGTCTTTGATATCACCCTTATGTGGTGGAAAAGGACGATAAACTCCCAAACACCCACCCACCCTCTCTCTCTCTCTCTCTCATGGGTTTCCTGACAGAGAATTCCAATGCTCGGGTCTCGAGTTCGAATCCCGGCTGGAGCCAAATATTTGTGATGGGTTTTTCATCGCTGTCCGGTCTTTGATATCACCCGTACGTGGTGGAAAAGGACGTTAAACTCCCAAAACCCCCCCCCTCCCTTCTCTCACTCCCCCCCTCTGCCTCTCTCCCCTCCCCCTCTCCCCCCCCCCTCCCTCCTCCCCCCCTCCCCCCCCCCCCCCCCCCCCCCCCCCCCCCCCCCCCCCCCCCCCCCCCCCGCCCTCCCCCCCCCCCCCCCCCCCCCCCCCCCCCCCCGGCTCCCCCCCCCCCCCCCCCCCCCCCCCCCCCCCCCCCCCCCCCCCCCCCCCCCCCCCCTGGCCGAGAGAAGTACTAATAATTGTATACGGCCCTCTTCGTGTTCTTGTCGTGGTGCATGCTGTGGGTACGTGTTCCCACTGTTTCGATGAGCAAATCTTCCCTGACAGTACTCCCAAATTTGACCTCTTTGATTCAAAGATGTTATTTCCTTTGACCCCTACTGGGGCATGGAGGAACAATATAAACAAACAAGAAATGCAAATGACAAGGTAATGTAAGGTAAACAGTAAATGTTAGCAAACAACAATCACTGTGAGGTGAATAAACAAGAGTGCTGATCAATATTGTTATCACAAACTACATGAAATAAAGCTGTCATGCACTTACAGCAATTCCAGAGACTAGGAAATACGAGAACTTTGTTCCACACAACTTTGCATTCTATCAGAAATTTAGCAAAACTAAGTGCGACTTTCCTGCCAGGGCAAGGATAGGAGATTACAAACATTAAACATTGATTTTACTCTGCGGAATCGGGCAGTGGGTAGTGTCGTTTCAACACGGCAATAGAATGAGTGAGGAGTACTGATACGGATGTTGCTGGCCAGCTGGTCACTGTCCCTTCAGGGGCATGCGTTTAGACTGAGATGTCAGGTGTCTTTTAGAGCATCCTGTATCACACGCAAATGATACTCAGCTGATTCACCCCCCAATGTGAAATACTTAGAGACAACCTTGGTCATTTTGTAGAAGTGCGTGTGTGTGTCAGTGTGTGTGTGTGTGTGTGTGTTGGGAGGGTTGGGGCTGGAGGGGGGGGGGGCTGGCACGGGATGCTAAGGTTCCGTATTACTTAGCTTGCCGTCTTTTGATGGCTGTGAACTTTGGAAAGTCTACAGGGTGTGAAAGTCTTTAACAAATTAAAATTCAAATAAATCTGTATTATCCCAAATGAGAAATTCGGTTATGGCAGACATGAAACGAACAAGCAGAAAATACAAGCAACATAAAATGAAAAAAAAAAAAAAACACACAAAGATTGATACTCAACGCACTTTGAAACTGGATAAAGATTTCTATTACGTATCATGTAGAGTAGTCCTTAATATTAATAATGCGCACCATTTAAAATAGCTAAGATACACCAAACATAAATTCATCACATTAATACACTATCACAGGTCTACAGAATCACAGTATGACAGTGAATCTAATATTAATCTGTGCTGGTCCTGATATATGGCTCCTAGAAGTCGGCGGGACCTTATAAGCAAAAGTTAATGATGATTTGATGGTAAAGGTTTACCACTGTGCGCCATGGCCTCAAAATGCCTTGTATTCCCTATTAGCCTCAAGCATCATAGTCGCCCCTTAAAAAAATGCTTCAATCTAGAAACAATGACTACCATGAACAGACCATTCAAAGGCACGCACCTGACGGGGGTTTAAAAACATCTGAATGTCTCCTTTCCGCTCAGGCCTCACTGGAGTAATGCACGTCTACTTTTCTCTTCCGGCTAGAGAGGCAGTTTCCACAAATCCGCTTGCCTCATTTGTGTCCCACCTCTGTGCAAAAAGTCCCAGCTTCACTGGCAGCTTGCCTCTTCTTG
>JACVVK020000153.1:750000-790000 GCA_018292915.2 Batillaria attramentaria
AGAAACGGAGAAAGAGAGATTTTTTTTCCTTACAATTTTTCCTGCAGGACTTTTGATCTCTCTGTAGTGTGTGTGTGTGTGTGTGTGTTTTGTTTTTGTTTTGTTTTGTTTGTTTGTTGGATTTTTTGGTGTGTGTGTGTGTGTGTGTTGTTTTTTGTTGTTGTGTTTTGTTGTTATTGTTTTGTTTTGTTTAAAGGGGGAGGGTGCTGTTTTTTTGGTGGTTGTTTTTTTGGTTTGATTTTGGTTTTGTAGGGTTTTTGGTTTTGTTGGTGGTGGTTTTGTTTGTTGGGGTTTTTGTATGTTGATTTTTTGTTTGTTGTTTAGTGTTTGTTTGTTTTTTTAGGGGGTGGGGGGAGGTGATCATGGGTGGAGAGATGGTTTTTTCCCCTACACAGACGTTGACTGCTTTTTGGCGGTGGTTGTCGTTAATTGTTTTGGCTTGTTTGTTTTTTCGCTCACACACACCAGAGACATACAGAGACCTCATATGTACTTGTGCATGTCTCTGCACACACACACACACACACGTACGCACGCACACACACACACACACACACACACACACACAGGACGGGAGAGAAGATGCAATTTCATTCCTAGAAAGAGAGACCAAAACCACGAATGCCAAAGAAGAACATCCTGGCGCGTGTACGTGGTGCTTGAGAACACTTTTATGCCTTCACCAGCCAATCAAGCGACTTCAGCGTGTTTCGAGAGGTCAGGCGAGGCACGATCCCGTTTCTGCCAGGAAATGGACGTGTGTGTGCACGCAAACGGTTCACGCGTGGAGTTGTCCGTGCTTCGGTCAGATTGGCAATTATCCACATCCGTGGCCAGCTCTCTCTCTCTCTCTCTCTCTCTGTGCCGCGGTGTGTGTGTGTGTGTGTGTGCGTGCGTGTAGGAGTGGTATATAAAGCGTCTCAGGAGTCCCAGTACAACACCAGTGCCCGTGTGACAAGTCCGGCCCGGCGACTATTGTTAGGCAATCATCGACTCCTGCGCTGTGACCAGTGTGTGAGGTGCGAGTGTCCAACAGGTGATTCACCGTCAGACTGTATTCTTTGACCGAACTCTTTCTGGTGTGGGTGTGTGTGTGCTATTTCGAGCGTGGCAGGACATTGCAGCTCCCAGTGCGACACCAGTGCCCGTATGACAGTCACTCAGATCACTATCTGGCACTATGATCATCGACTCATTACGCTAAGTAGCCAGTCTGTGAGATGCGAATGTCCGAAAGGTGATTCACTGTGAAAGGGTATGGCTTTGAACTCCGTCTTTCTGGTGTGTGTGTGTGTGTGTGCCAGTGTGTGTGTGTGCCAGTGTGTGAGTCTGCCAGTGTGTGTGTGTGTGTGTGTGTGTCAGATTGTTGGCAGACTTCCCGTCCGAAGATTGACCCTTTCGGACTTTAACCGTAAAACGAAGTTAGCGGCGTACACTGCTGGTTATTGCAAGCATCACTGTCACAGTCCTTGTAGCATATCTGACGTGTCGTTGACGAACTAATCAGGAACAAGTAGGTGTGAACTCCTTATCAGTTCGACAGAAAGTCATTACTAAGCATCATTTGCAAAAGTTAAGTTCTCATGTATGGTTGTCATCGTTCACCAATAATGTACTGTTGATAAACTCAGCACTTTCAGTTCTTACAACGACTCACAATCGGACCGAGAAAGAGCCAGACCACGTGATCGGAAGTGACGTCATGTCCAAGGTGGTCGTGCCTGATGGCGCTGGTCACTCGCTCCGTTTTCTGGAGGTGGATGGCTTCCGATATCCAGATTTCCCTCTTGAGTCAGTGCGAGGCGTCCGTGACTTTGAAATAAGGTCCGATGACGTCATCGTGTGCGCATACCCCAAGTCAGGTTGGTTCAATGACGTCACAGTCGCCTACGTGTGTTCTATGGAGTTCTTGCACATTACGTGCCGCAGAATGTCACGTGCGTGGCGGACAGCCTCGTGCTTTTCCAATGGGGAACGTTTTGTTTGTCCGCCAGGTATCCATAGTATCTCTATCGTCCTGGCCAGCAAGTGTACTACGTGATCCGTAAAGTGGAAAATAGCAAAAGGTTTGACGTACAATACAGTACAGTATATATTTATTGTCCTGAAAAAGGTGCGTGGGTGGGTGGGTGTTTGGGAGTTTAACGTCCTTTTCCACCACATACGGGTGATATCAAAGACGGGGCAACGATGAAAAAGCCAGCACAAATATTTGGCCCCAGCCGGGATTCGAACTCACGATCCGAGTATTGGAAGTCCAACGCTCTACCATTCGGCCACCCCGGCTCCCCGCCCTGAAAAGGATATTCATCTTGCAGCCTGCTGAACATTCATTAATAAAGAAGATACTATAAACTACACTGATTAATAAATTACATAAAACAATACATGTACTAAAAATGATGAACCTGAGACCCTAAAAGAACAAGACAAAAGAACAACAACACCAACAAAACCATCATCCTCTTCACATCTCACAACGGACTATGTGCTGTTGTTGGCTGTCATAAGACTAAAATGCGACGATTCCAGTCATTTCATGTTTAATACAGGGACCCACTGGGTTTGGGAGATAATCCGGTACCTCCTCGCTGTGGGATCACAGACAGGCAGTGACAAAAGCGAACAAGGTAAGAATCTGGATTTTATCTTTTCCCATATAGGCCATGAGGGAGGCTGTTTACAATACAACCCGGGTTCAGCGCGAGTTTACCTTGACTCGGGTTGGACTCGGGTAAATAGCGTTTACACTACCATTCTCTGCAAGTCTAACCCTGACAATGACGTAGGGGAAACGTACTTGGGACACGAAGGACACGTGAGACTTTTGATGTGTTCTTTAGAGGAACACATCATGTTTGAGCTTCAGTACTGATGACATCAAATGAAACTCTTCCGAGCGACATAATTATATTGCACAAAACTACACTCCACAGATTTCCATTCTGAATCCTGTGCAGGAAATGACGTCAAACTTCCAGTGCTGTCTCTAAAAGAGAAGGATGAGGGCATGCTGGAGCTGATGTCTCACGTGGATCTGAACGCGCAACCCTCCCCCCGTGTGCTCAACACGCACGTGTATTTTGAGCAGCTTCCTCGTCAGGTACAACCCTGTTCTGGGACCGTCGCTTCTCCAACCCCTGCGACGACGTCCAAATCGGGCTAACCGAGACCGAGCCGAGCTGTGATACCTAAGAAGGAAAAAAAAACAAACTCGGTGACAAGGAAAGTTGACAGTGCGAACAACTTTGAGGTCCTCGTGTTATTTCAGAGTGTGCACAGAACAGGCTGAAAATGTACTGTGCTGGTGAATGCGACAGTTTTCACCGCTTCTGTGCACACTGTGAAATAACACGGGGACCTCAAAGTTGTTGGCAACTGTCCACTTTCCTTGTCACCGAGTTTTTTTTGTTTGTTTTTTCTTCTTCTTCTTCTTCTTTTTCTTAGGTATCACTTAGCTCCGCTAGGTCTCGGTTAGCCCGATTTGGACGTCGTCGTAGGGCCCTAGAGAAGCTACGGTCCCGGAACAGGGTTGCGTCAGGTACACAACCCGCACCGAGTGTTTCCGAGTGTTTCTGATTTATTGAAAGGGCAGTTAAAGCATCTCAGTACAACATGATTGTCGGGAATTTCCTGTTCATCGTCTTTCATGTGTTCAGGTACAAAGTGGTTGTGGTCGCGTGGTGTGGTTGGTGAGGGACCCACGTGACGTAGCCGTGTCCTACTACAACCACCACCGCAAGCTGAGCGAGCTGTACGATTACCATGGTGACTGGGCTCACTACCTGCCCCTCTTTACCACCGGGCAGCGTAAGTCGTGTGTGCGTGTGTGTGTGTGTGTGTGTGTGTGTGTGTGTGTGTGTGTGTGTGTGTGGCATGGTGTGTGTGTGTGTGTGTGTCTGTGTGTGGTGTGTGTGTGTGTGTGTGTGTGTGTGTGTGTGTGTGTGTGTGTGTGTGTGTGGTTTTCCCTGTGTTTCTATCGCTATGCAGCCGGGATTTTAAAACTACATATTTTTGGTCGATCGAGGACACCTGTAAATTTGTAGTGTGTAATTATTCCGGATTATGTATGTACCGTCATCCAGGAGAAAAAAGTCTTGCGCCATGAATTAACAGGAACTTAAGGCCCTCTTCCAGATGAAGCTAGATATATGTGTATTGCTCCCTCAGTGGACTATGGGAGTTGGTTCGACTACCACGAATCTTGGGAGCGCGGCATGAGTCAGTGTCCCGACCTCCACGTGCTCAAGGTCACGTACGAGGACATGAAGAAGGTCAGTGACGTCAGTTTTGTTGTTGTTGTTGTTGTTGTTTTTAAACAAGTTTATTGCAATTTTTTTCTTTAAAAGTTTTGTGTGTGTATGAATAGGGCAGATTTCTGAACTCTCTGCGATAGATGTGTGTGTGTGTGTGTGTGTGTGTGTGTGTGTGGTGTGTGTGTGTGTGTGTGTGTGTGTGTGTGTGTGTGTGTGTGTGTGTGAGAGAGAGAGAGAGAGAGAGAGAGAGAGGTAGGTTAGATTTATGAATATCTTAAGGTATGCATAGTCGACATTATGCTATTAATTCTTAGGTCTTGCCATGTCTTGTGGGTCTTATGTTTTTGTGTTTCTTATGTGATAGCGTGTATTTTGGGCAAAGGTAATTTCCCTGTTAAGGATGAATAAAATATTTTCAGTTCAATTCAGTTCAGTTCTCTCTCTCTCTCTCTCTCTCAGTAATCTTTTGCCCTTGTCGTTTTCCGTAAACAACGTAGAAGACCTACGGTCATGTGGTGAAAAGTCTTACGTGAAATGGATTTGGAGATGAAAGCCTATCTTTTTGTTGTTGTTGTTGTTGTTGTTTCTGCCCCTAGTGCTCCAGTGAAGTTAACAAAAATAACAAACGCATGCGAGTTTTGTTACCCAGGGCTCTGCTGGCATACTAAAAGAATGCAGTTCACAAGTAGCTGACCACATTTTTCTTTTCAGGATTCCATGGCAGCTGTCCGTCATCTTGCAAAGTTTTTGCGGATCAAGTGCAGCGAGGACATCATGGCTGCCATTGACAAGGCGTGCAGTTTTGAGAGCATGCGCAAAGCGAAAGGTCACATCGAGGTGGACGAGAGCGGACAGCCAATCATGTATCGAAAAGGTAAGAAACTCCACCCAAGACCCTCCTCCATCTTGAAATCAGATAGCAAATCAGATAACCGTTCAGCTCTTGTTCGCTGCTGTCCGCATTGTGTGCTAAGCGAAGCCTGAAGAGGCTGACATGGCTTCGACGAAGAACAATTTTGCACGGTCTCACGAATCCTTCCTTCGCGAACAAGACTTGGGCGAGTGGGGTGGGGTGGGTGTTTGGGAGTTTAACGTCCTTTTCCACCACATAAGGGTGATATCAAAGACGGGGCAACGAGAAAAAAGGCCAGCACAAATATTTGGCCCCGGCCGGCGGGATTCGAACTCACGACCCGAGCATTGAGAGTCCAACGCTCTACCATTCGGCCACCCCGGCTCCCCAGACTTCGGCGAAGTTTCTCGCTAGTTAAGACACACCTTAAGGGAACAGGAGAGGGTGGGTGGTGGGTGTTTGGGAGTTTAACGTCCTTTTCCACCACATAAGGGTGATATCAAAGACGGGGCAACGAGAAAAAGGCCAGCACAAATATTTGGCCCCAGCCAGGAATCGAACTCACGACCCGAGTATTGAAGGGAACAGGAGAACAGTCCAGCTGAACACCATTCAGTCCAGGCAGACGCGGAGGGAGACGGGGTGGGAGGGTGACGGGGTGGGGGGAGGGGGGTTGGGGGGGTCTCTCATTCGACTGTGATGGACGTATTACGCAAGGGTGGGTGCGTGGGGGTTGGGGGTAACTTTAACGTCCTTTTCCACTGCATACGGGTGATACCAAAGACGGGGCAACGATGAAAAAGCCAGCACAAATTTTTCGCCCCAGTCCGGATTCGAACTCACGGAGCGAGCATTAGAAGTCCAACGCTCTACCATTCGGGCACCCCGGCTCCCCCGTATTACACAAACAGATCCAGTTATACAGTCAAAGGAAATAGTGCTTTGGTGCAATGGATGGGGATAGTTGGGAGTTTGGATAGTTAAAGGGTTAACATACATGGACATCTCTAAAGCTCAGCTATTTTTCCTAGTGTTGTTGTGAGTTTGACGTTTTCCATAGAAGCAAACTTGCACGATCTTTTCTTCTAGTTTTGAAAGAAACAAAATAAGAGTTCAAGTTTTTTTTTTCTCTTTTGATCCGTCTTTGGCTTAGCCACCCTTCCGTGACAAAAAGAACGTTAAACCGCTGCCTACCAACCAGAGTCTTCTCATATACTCCCGTTTAGAATGGGGGTGGGGGATCTGGGGAGGAGGGGGCGGGGAGGGGCAGGGAAAAATATTGAATGTTCATTAAGAAATACTGACAAAATGTTGTTTAAAAACAAAAAAAGAGCAACAACACACACACACACACACACACACACACACACACACACACACACACACACACACCAAACTGTATTACGGGTGTTTCAGGTAAAGTGGGAGACTGGAAAACGTGGCTCACGGTGGCGCAGGCGGAAGATTTTGCCCGCGTCTACCGGTCCAAAATGTCAGTTCCTCCACTGGCTGGCTCCATCGCCGCGTCCTATGACATGCGCACAGCCTGACGTAGCCAAGCGACAAAACGTCATCGTCCTACGAACTCTGGTCTAACTAGTGCTGTACGTTGCCCTGTAGGTGTGCGCCGTAGTGGACAAACGAATCATCATTCTGCACACTGTAGTGGCTTCGTGGGATCAGACTGAGTGCTTCCAAAGTCAAGTCAAGGCCCGTAGTGGACAAACGAATCATCATTCTGCACACCGTAGTGGCTTCGTGGGATCAGACTGAGTGCTTCCAAAGTCAAGTCAAGGCCGGTAGTGGACAAACGAATATATCATCCTGCACAGTGTAGTGGTTTTCCGTGAACAGACTGAGTGCTTCCCAAGTCAAGTCAAGTCAAGTCATTTTATTACAGCAGCATGGTGTTGTGTGTTTCCTATCTAGCCTCGCACTATGTTTGTTTGTAAGAGGTTTTTTTCTGTATTTGTAGTCGGGGGGGGGGGGGGGGGGGGGGGGGTCAACAGATCACTTCACTGGAGGCACGCGCCAGTTTTTCTTCAGCTTTAGATACTGCAAAGCTGTTGTAATAATGATTGCAGTAACAGTAGTAATAACGATAGATTTAAAATTTATTTGACATCAAAATCCCATCAACGGAATATTCAGCACTAGTGACGATAAAAATCCAAACCTATAAAGGTTCAGCAGAAAAAGTGTGAAAATTTGTGCAAATCTGCCCAACCACTTTTGGGAATGTTGAAAAAAAATCAACATCAACAACAACAACAACAACAACAACTAACACCCAACTGGTGGTAGGTCAAATTTATCGACTTTGAGTTTGAGATTTTTTAGTTCATTTTCGGGTCCCAAAACAACTAATACACCCTCTGTGAAAGTTTCAAGACTGAATGTAGCTATCAACCATGTTAACAAGGAACATATAATACAACCACGCCATATTCCCACGTCACACTTGCCCAGCCATTTTGTCATCTTGGCCAGGCGCGTAGGAAGATGCTGAGAGGAAGGGGGGCCCACTAAGTCGGGTGAGCCATACGGCCGGGGTGGAGAAGGGGGGGGGGGGGAGAGGGGAGGTGTGTGTGTGTGTGTGTGTGTGTGTGTGTGTGTGTGTGTGTGTGTGTGTGTGTGTGTGTGCCATTGGTGGGCCCCCCTCTCATCAAAAGCAAGGGGGGCCCAAAGATATTCGGGCCCCCCTTCCAAAAATCCAACGGGGGCCTGGGCCCCCAGGGCCCCCGTGGTTCCTACGCCCCTGTTGGCCGCTTTGCAAGGGTAAGTTTTCACCAAACAAATCTCATCCCTACAGAAATAATTTTAATTCCAAAAGAAAGCTTATTTTCTGCACTTTTCAGTGATGCCAATAACTCCATATTACCCCCAATCAACCTTTGTCCCCCTTCTGTGGAAGCACATGAAAATCCAAACCTGTGAATGTTCATCAACAAATATTCCAACATATGAATTTTCAGCACAAATTACATCAAATTCCAACTTCGGAATGTTCATCACAAATGACATCAAAATTCCTACTTCGGAATGTTCATCACACATGACATCAAAATCCCAACCTATGAAGGTTCAGCACAAATTACATCAACATTCAAACTTCGAAATGTTCATCACAAATGACATCAAAATCCCAACCTATGAAGGTTCAGCACAAATTACATCAGCATTCAAACTTCGGAATGTTCGTCACAAATGACACCAAAATTCCTACTTCGGAATGTTCATCACAAATGACATCAAAATCCCAACCTATGAATGTTCAGCACAAATGACATCAAACTCCCAACCTATGAATGTTCAGCACAAATTATATCCGCATTCCAACTTCGGGATGTTCATCACAAATGGCATCAAAATCCCAACCTATGAAGGTTCAGCACAAATTACATCAGCATTCAAACTTCGGAATGTTCATCACAGATGGCATCAAAATCCCAACCTATGAAAGTTCAGCACAAATTACATCAAAATTCCAACTTCGAAATGTGCATCACAAATGACATGAAAATCCCAACCTCAGAATGTTCATCACAAATGACATCAAATTCCCAACCTATGAATGTTCAGCACAAATGACATCAAAATTCCAACTTGGGGATGTTCATCACAAATGACAAAATCCCAACCTATTAAGGCTCAGCACAAATTACATCAGCATTCAAACTTCGGAATGTTCATCACAAATGGCATCCAAATCCCAACCCATGAAGGTTCAGCACAAATTACATAAAAATGCCAACTTCGAAATGTTCATCACACATGACATCAAAATCCCAACCTATGAAAGTTCAGCACAAATTACATCAAAATTCCAACTTCGGAATGTTCAGCACAAATGACATCAAAATCCCAATCTATGAATGTTCATCACAAATTACATCAAATTCCCAACCTATGAATGTTCATCACAAATGACATCAAACTCCCAACCTAAGCACAAAAATTAATTACATAAAAATTCCAACTTCGGGATGTTCATCACAAAGGACACAAAATCCCAACCTATGGAGGTTCAGCACAAATGACATCAAAATCCCAACCTATGGAGGTTCAGCACAAATTACACCAAAATCCCCAACCTAGGAATATTCGGTACAACTGACATCAAAATCTTACCCTTTGAAGGTTCAGTATAAATTAGATTTAAATTACAAAACCACAGCCTCAAAACATTGAGGACAAATTCCGAAACTACATTGAAGCACAAATTACATAGAACTCTCACCCTACAGAGGTTCAGCACAAATTACACAAAAAGCAACAGAAAACGCCAGGCTCGGAATGTTCAGCACAATTACATCAAAATCCCAGCCTATGCAAGTCAGGGCAAAATTACATCAAAATCCAAACCTACACGGATTCCACACCAAATTACATCAGAACTGATCTTATGAAGGTACAACGCAAAATTGCGCCAAAATCCAAACCTATTAAGGTTCCGCACAAAATTACATCAGAAAATCAACCTATGAAGGCAGTACAGTGCAAAATTACATCAAAACCCAGACTTTGGAAAGTTCGGCACAAATTACATCCAAATTCAAATCACACCAAAATCTCAACCTACGTTCAGCTCAAAATTACATCAAAATCCAAACCTATTAAGGTTTCGCACAAAATTACATCAGAATATCAACCTATGAAGTTACAGCGCAAAATTCCATTAAAATCCAGACTTCGGAAAGTTCAGCACAAATTACATCAAAATTCAAATTACATCAAAATCCCAGCCTATGTAGGTTCAGCTCAACATTACGTCAAAATGCAAACCTATTAAGGTTTCGCACAAAATTACATCAGAATATCAACCTATGAAGGTACAGCGTAAAATTACATTACAAATTCCGTCTCGGAAATTACAACAAAATTCAACCTTCGAATGTTCAAACCAAATTACATCAAAATCCAAACGTACACACACATGTCAGCTCAGCTATTTAAATTCCGGAATTTAGAATTGTATTTATTTTTTCAAATTTGGTTGGCGGAACATTTCCAAAGCAGAGGGGGAGGAAGCCGGAGTACCCGGAGAGAACCTCCGACGATCGGCCCGAATGAACGGTGCCACGTACGAGAAGGAACGGTTCTTTGCCCCGAGTGGGACTCGAACCCCTGACCTCTCGCACTGGTGACAAGTCTCTTAACCACTATACCATCGACCGTCCCAATGAGTAGCACAGTGAGTGAGTTTTTAGGGCTTAAAGCCGCGCAAGCCACAAAGACTAATTCGCGGCTGAGTGTGCCTGCACTACATGAAAAAAACAAAACAACACACACACAAAAAAAACCAAAAATGTAACGTTGGACAAAGGATGCAAACTGGTCTACGGGGCAATATAAACCTAGGACATGCAGGAGACGCTGCACTTTCATGCTAATTTCCAATAAGTAGCACAGAAAGTGAAATATGAAAATTATCAGTAGTGGTGACAGTCACAAATACACAAACGATGAGTTCAGCGAGGAAACGTTCGACTGAAAACAAAACATCAAGATCGCACCAAAGGAATTCCTATCAGACTGTCCCACACGAACACTCTCACCCAAAACAAAACAAAATGCCAGTCAAGGCTGAAGATGAAAAATGCATACATAAAAAGACACAAAATCATTTACGGAAAATGTGTGGTAAGCGATAAAATTGGTTGTGAATAAACTTTAAAATAAAATGAATCTGTGGCGTGACCTGGAACCTACAAACCTGTAAAAAAAAACCATGTATATATGTTGTACGTGTTTTAAGTTATATAGAACATACAGCTTTCACAGTGGACGACAGGTTTCACATTAAATGATTGCAGAGACAGCTCAAAACTAAACTGAAAGTGCCTCGGTCGGAAAGAGACAGTACTACGAACAAGAAAAACTGCAGACACCCTTTTCTCAACGAACAGTGACGTCGTTAACTTGTGTCGTCACTGCTGTCTTCAGACGACAGGTTCACAACTTCAAGCAGCGACACCTCTTCACGTACGTCATGACTCAGCTCAGCGAATGCCATCTGTCCGGGCTCGTGTTCTACCCGCTGTGCATGTCTTGCCTGTTCTCTCCCAGCACCTCCGATGGGTGTTTCCGTGGGAGCTGCTCTGTGGTTATTTTTTTGTTCTTCCAGTATGTTTGCCCCTTGAGCTTGCATAGCCGCTTCCGTGGGCTGAGCATCAAACCAAGCCTGCCGGTCATCCTGAACCGTTACACCTTGTAGCGTACGAGATGAACTCGCATCTGAACAGCTTGCGTTTGCAACGAGCAGATTTTGTTCGAATGAAACTGGCGGACGTGCTTGTACCGGCGACTCTGCGACGGCTGAGTTTGTCCAAACTGTTTTCCTGTCTGTATCACTGCGCGGAGAGGCAAAAGGTGGAGAAATTCTACCAGGGCGCCTGTGATCTCCGCTTCTCTGATGCCGAGAGTCCCGCGACTGTGCACCCGACCGATGAGATTCTAGCGTTGGCCAATTCGAGAGGAATAAATCGTTCTGATAGGTCAGGTGTGTGTTCACGTTTCGTGCGGTTTGGTCGTTCATAGATGTGGGCGTGGCGTGCGTATGTGCATGCGCAGAGCAAGGATGGGTCCCTCCACGTGTGTTCTGTTGTGGATTCGAGGTCTCACAGCCCTGCGAACGGGTTTCGCTACGCAGCACTCCCACAACAGCGGCGAGCACCTTGGCAGGGTCGTCACAATCCATGCAGATTTGAGTCATTTCTCTTTTGTATTGGTCATCTAGTAGCCCTCTGAAACGCATCGGTGGAATGGATACTGGTAAAATGCAACAATCACACCAATTGATTTTATCATTTTTCATCATTTAAAACTTATTTAAGACATTTAAGACAAAAATCCTCCTATAACGGCACCTTGCTGGAATGGACCCGCTTGCTGATTAAAAAAAAAAAAAAAAAAACCAACAGAAAATTTAACCCTAGAGCTAGTTTAGTTCGAGGTTAGAATCTAACCCGGGGCTAAACTCCCTAACCCCGACTTTTACATGCGGGCCCAGAAGGATAACAATTGCGTAACTTCACAATCAGAAAGTGAGTAATCCCTAGTACGGGTGTGGTCTCCTTGGAGAATAGAAGTTTCCCATCGTATTTCATGATATTCTTCGTGTGACATGGACATGTGTTGTAGACAAACTGCAAGCAGACGTCTCAAGGACAGAAGACGAGTTACCTTCGCTGAATCTGATTTTGTGAAATTTCCTCTACCACTATCGCCAGCTGTGCAGCATCCAGTTCCATCAGTCGTTGCTGCATCTGTTCTCGGCTGGTCGGGTCTGTGTCCGACAACTTGGTAAAATAAAAGAGAAAACTTTGAAAAAATACCATGAACACAATTAGAAGACTTGAATACACTGTTAAAAGTTCAAAGTGAAAACAGCAACATCTCTACCAACAACAACAACAACAACACATACACGCACATACGCGCACACACACACACACACACGCACGCACGCACGCACGCACGCACACACACACACACACACACACACACACACACACACACACACACACACACACACACACAACTAATGAAGCTGCTGACTGTACCTAGCGCCCGATCGGGTACCGTAGAGGGAGAGGGGGCGGGGGGGGGGGGGGGGAGGGGGGTGTCTTCATAACATTCTTCAAACAAAATGGCTGCGTGTTCACAACAAACCTCCACATCAATCGTTGTTTGATTAGTTTGATCGTTGTCACAAAAGCCCCAGGACGGTGATGCGCCACGAAGCGTGTGACAGATGTCCACTACACACCTCAGCACGGACGTAAGTGTAAGGTCGGCCGTTGGCACTGTCTCCAGACTCCATGTAAAACCTAGAGGGCTAGGGCTGCGACCGGATCTGCGACAGCCCGAGTTGTCACAGGTCACCACGGAATCCACCGGACGACACTAACGAAAAAAGAAAAAGAAAAAAAGTTACCGTTAAGTGAACGAACGATACGTATAAAAGAAATGCTGAGAAGTTCCTCTACACATTAAACCTCAACTTGACCCGCTTGGTGTAAGGGTCAGCACTTCGGACCATGGACCGGTAGACCCGGGTTCCAGTCCCTGTCGATACAAGCGGGAGTTTTCCTACCTACGTCGACTCGTACCCTGAGCGGGTGTGCTTTGCGTTGTTGCCACGCAGCCGAGACTCACCCACTACGGGAGAGCGACGTAGAGGGAGCTGCCCTTGTTACTGCACACATTTCATGATGTGTGCAGTAATTTGTGCAGGGAAACTCCCTGATGATGTGGATGATTACTCGGCAGGCACCGCAGGTGCCGCGCAGTTTCCAGACCTGGTTGACGCTATTATATTTATGACAGGAATCGTGGGATGCAGCCTTCTCTACAAACAACAGTCTTGACATCAACAGTGACAGCAAACGGGACAGAGATACCAGTACCTGGACGATGGCGTGCATGGGACAACCACTTCCCCTCAAAGTGTGCTTCCAGTGTACGCTCTCGTTCTCCGCTATCTCAAGGCGCATGTAAATTTTCGAGCCATCGAGTTCCGCCAACAGATCCAGTGTGTCACGTCCTATGACATCCCCTATTCCATGCTCCTGGAATGGAAACAAGGGGAAATGCAGTGCGAATAAACGGATGCTTTTCTTAACCTTTCCCAGAATATTGAGAAAACCTCAGCTAAAACTTAAAAAATTATCTAGAAGCTCAGAGCAGAATTAATAAAAATTAAGAAGTTTCTGTTGAGGACAGGCCAAAATGGAACCTATATACTTTAGATATAAATAAACCCATGATTCCACTTCCTAACTAATTAACAAAATTAAGTAGAAGCTTCTCGCGCTCTTGAGGGCAAACCAAAAAAAGGAAGTATTACATATCACGAAAGAAATAAACTGCGCATGACCCCACTTCCTTACTCAAATGCACGCGGGCCCACAACCTTTTGTGTCCTGTATCTTGCATCTATCGTGTTACCTTTCTGAAATCACTTATGAAAAGGCTCTTGTCTCCGATATGCACTTTGACACGAGCTGTTTGTCGTCCTGGCTGGGACCTCTTACGTTCTCCGCTGGCTATGATGGTAAGCGTTGGTGGGCGTTGCTGTAGACGACAGTAAGTGCAGACGTAGCCGCTGAAATGTTCGGTAGTTACGTACAACTGCCCATCAGAAGAAAGCTGGAAAGAAGCAGTGTCATCAGAGTCCAGCGGTATCAGCGTGCCGGTGGTACTCCACGCTGAATCAGATCCTCTTGCGGACGGCATTGACGCTGCTGCTCCTGGCTGTTCGTGTCCCTCGTCAGCATGATCATGAGGTCCCTCATTCTGGTTTGCGTCCGAGTCATCACCGCGCGGCATATCCGTGTTCACTGGCTTTTCGCCCGGGCGCAGTCTCGTCACCACCAGGTGCCCGTCATGACGACGTGTAACTCGGTACACGCGCACTAAGTGGAGAGGCGGATTTGGAGGCAGAGCATGGGGCAGGTGAATGCGAACGGGTCGTTTGAACCGGAAGTCGTGGCCGGCCCAGTATTCAACCAGAGGACTAGCTATGTACTCTTCCTCTGAAAGTTCCAGAACGCGGTACACGTGATCGACATTTGCGCACACTGCTACGCGCACTGTGACGTATTCGTCCCTCTCGACGGCGTCAGGAGGTACGTGCATAATGACGTCAGAGCCCCGGCTGCGTAACGACCCCCCTGTGCTTGAAAAACAGGCACTAGCCTGCCAGTGTGGACTGCATATTGGTAATGGAGCATCTTGCCCGTGATCAGCCTCGGTTTGGGTCGCACTTGCAGCAGTGTATGACGTCAGCAGGTTCTCGTCCAACACGCCCATGTCCTTGTCCAAGGACAACAGACGATCGCTAGTTTCGTTTCCAGCGGGCGTAAAGTCTGTATCGTCAGATTCATACTCTGTCTCAGTATCAGGGTCGCTTAGCGGAATGGTTAGTTCCAGAGAGATGGATCTTGGCGAAGGTGTGCTCAAACTGCTGGGTGCCGACTCCGCTTGCGCGACACACTCCTCGCTTTCGTCGGTACCCTCGTTTGGCATAATGTCCACTCCCGTATCTGACTCCCGTCTCAGACTGCCACGAAGCGCAGCATCGGAACTGGGGTCGGGGTCGGAAGTTTCTGTTGTTTCCGCTCTGACCTTTTCCCCGGCGTCATCGGCTGTTTCAACACCCTGTGCTCGTAGAGAACTATCCGGCGACGCCTGGTCCGTACTTGGCTTGGTTTCCGGGGACTCACGAGGATGAAACTTGAAGCGCGTGGAACCTGACGACGGACTGGGAGTCGGGTTCCCCTAGAAATGAGAAGATTGAAACTGCATACCACATAACTATTAGAGCTACTGAGACAGCCCCCCCCCCCCCCCCAAAAAAAAAAAAAAAAAAAAATAAATAAAAAAAATAAAAAAAATAATAATAAATAAAAGAAATAGATAAATAAAATAAATAAAAAATAAACAAAAACACACACAAAACAAAACAAACAACAACAGCAACAAACAATAACAATAATAACAACAACAAAACACGGAAGACACAAAGGCAGGCCTCCTATCAATGCTGATGCTGATCAATGATTAAAAAAAAAACCAAAAAAACCCCACCTCTTTTTGTACTTTGAACCCAACTGTGCATCACGCGAACAGAAAGAAGAAGAACGCTGATGAGAAGTGAATGAAAGATATGCATAATATTGTCAGGTAGGCGGCCGGTACCAAGCTCTGGATCCAGGCTGGCCTAATAACAAGCAACCGGGTGTACGTATCATCTCTGAGTGTATAGTGGCTGCTGGCCCAGAAAGGCAAAAGCGTTGCTCTAAACGCCTTGATTATTTTTTTTTCAAAATTAGGGCCCCGCGAAGTTCTATGCCATTGAGACCTGTGATAGTCTGCCACATGCAACAGGCCGTATCCCCCCCCCCCCCCCCCCAAAAAAAAAAAAAAAACCAAACAACCCCCCCCACCACCACACACACACACACACAGCACTGTAAAGACCATTAGGAAAACAAGCAATAAAACCTAACATATTCTCAACAAAATCAGAGTACATGTAATAGTAATAGTATCAGCTCAAATTTACACAAGCTATACTATCAGATACCAAGACATATCAGCACTCACTTCCCAAATGGTTTTAAATTAACTTCATAGTACAAGTTCAATTAAAAATACGTGCAATGTTATGGAGACTGGTTTAAAATAATACAAGTAGAAGATTATATGACCACCGACCAGCTGCTCGGCTCTGTCGATGATCAGCTGTGCGAGACAGCACGCCAGGTTTGCCTCGTTCTCGCCATACATCTCGGACGGGATTCTCGGGAAATCTCGAAGGTCTGGATAGCGCATGCGCTTGGAGGACCCGACAGCTTCATTTAAACTGTGCGCGAGGTTTTGAAGCCGAGCGTCTGAGGACAGTCGAGCCAGATGGAGGATGTCGGCATTGTGTGTCACTTTGAGCTGGTTGGCATCTCTGGTGTACAGTAAACCTGTTAAGACCTTTTCTGCAGCCTGTGGAGGAAAACATACAATTCAGTCATAAACACACCCAATAAAAACAGCATGGACTGTACGCGCACCGACAGAGCTATCATAATGTCAGACATAATGTTCTGTCATTTGTAACTGTCCGTGTTCCGGGTATGTGGAATGCGGTTCTAGACATGGAAATGAGAATACGAATTGTTTTTCACCAACTCGATTAAGTGCGGCGAGGTTAGACTTGCACTCAAAGTGTGTGTGTGTGTGTGTGTGTGTGTGTGTGTGTGTGTGTGTGTGTGTGTGTGTGTGTGTGTGTGTGTGTGACAGAGTGAGAGACAGACAGACAGACAGACAGACAGAGAGCGACAGACAGACAGAGAGCGACAGACACAGAAAGAGAGAGAGAGAGAGACCGACAGACACAGAAAGAGAGACAGAGACAGACAGACAGACAGACAGACACAGCGACAGAGAGAGAGCATTACCTGGTGTGCCAGGTAGCAAACCCAGCTGTACATCCCAGCGTCACCGCCTGCCAACAGGAACTGGGCAGCACGCAAATCCTGCACAGCCTGCCTCATCCACCGCCTCCCTTCTCCAGGCTGTCGGTTAGCTGCCCACGAGGAGAATGCATCGAAATGGGCAGAAGGGTAATAGTCAAAACGTGATTCCCAAGGAGGGGTGGGCCTGGCCGACTGAGAGTACGCTTTGCTGCAGTCTGCATACGACCTCCCACGTTTGTACATCCTGTCAAAGAAATCCTCGTACTGACGACCGTTTCCCTCGGCGCGGCCGAAGCCACCTATGTCCCAGTCGAGATCAGCGACAATCTGCTGGATGGACTGGAAAACCTTCGTGCAGAATTCCTCTCGTCCGTGGTTTTTGTCCGGATGCCATTTCAGTATGAGGCGCTTCACTACTCTCTTGCGATCTCTGACCGACGGGAACCCCAGTGTATCCTGCCACACATCCCGAAGTTGCTTGCGGAGGTCATCGACAACAGCCTCAAGATCATCGTCATTATCGATCATCGGTTCTGACTGTGAGCGAGTCGAATCACCAGCTGAAGGAAGCAGCGATGTATGGTGAACTCTTCGGATGATTTTGTAAAGTTCGCAAGCACCCACCTATTGTGGAGAAACAGAAGTTTGCATGATTCTGAATAGGTCGAATATATAGAATCAAAGCGCATGCTGTGCTATTCAAACCGAATGCATAAACTGTTTGAAAAATGCAAAAGGAAATTATGTTTCTCTCCTAGAAAGTCTTATACTGAGCTTCGAAATAATTTTTGTGGAAATGTAAGCTTAAGGTGGACAGGGAGTGTCACACACACACACACACACACACACACACACACACACACACACACACACACACACACACACACTTGAGATAGAGAGGGCGGGGATGGTAGGGGGCGGGGCGGGTCAGAGAATGCCGCACCTGTTTGAAACGACCTTTTCCGATGTCGATCTTGTATCTTCGGGACATCTGCTTTGTTCTGGCATCTTCGTGTGGTCTTTCCTCTGATTCAATGAGACTGATGACTATAGCAAAAACAACATCCATGTCTGAAGATTGTCCTCCCGAGCCTCCCTGGGGCTCATCATCATCATCATCAGCGTCGGAATCTGAGCTGGAAGACGAGTCATCCATGCCAAGGCCAGGATCATACAGCTCAAACCCCACATACTCTCCGACTTTAAAGTCATAGAAGCCGTTGTCCAAAAGGAAGTACATGTTCTTTGGAAATAACGTCCCAGGGCTGGGGAATACTTCGACGGACTTCCAATGTAAAGGATGGATTTCCTCCTGGTCAAGCAGATCCTGTGCACCATGCGGATCTTCTATGCACTGATCAAGAAGTTCTCCGGGATCTTCACCAACTGCCATGGTGACAGTCTTATGGAGCCATCTCGTAAGTTTTCTGTTTTTGCATTCAGCATTGAAATCCTGATCTGCAGAGACCAGCAGAGTGGTCTTAACTTTTCTTTGTTCTTGTCCAGCATCTTCGACCGTGCCTTGTTCCAGTTTAAAATCAGTCCTCCTTTCGGTCTTAGGCAAAACGACCCCATCCTTGGTGAGAATAGTGACCAGCTCTGTGGCCTTCAGGATGCTAATGGCCAGAAGTCGTTTCTCGGTATCCTTTCTGTCCTCGTCAGGGAAAGGTGTACCCTTGATCCGTCTTTTGTGATTGATCAGCCGCAACACGGCTCTCACAAACACAGGCTCTCTGAGTCGCTCTTGCAAGATACGGGTATCGTCGTCCTCAAATGCCAGAGTTCTGCACGAATCTGAAACCGTGTCCTTGACAACATCGTTCCACAGCTTCATCCGGTACACATCCGACAAAAGACAGTTGGTTTCCAAGTAGAGGTCCCTTCCTGGAAGTTTCAGGGCCTCAAAGCCAACAAAGACTGCCAGGTCGTCAATGACAGTCTTTATGCGTCTAGTTTGAAAGTCTGTTACTTCCAGAATCAGCTTACGTGAGTCCATGAGTCTCACCCGCCGAAAGCGATCTCTTTCGTCACTCTCTATGCCGATGAAATACGCCGGAAGAAAAAGGGTGTTGACTGAAAGGGAACTGTTTTCACCAGACTTTGCTTTCAACAGGTTGAACAAATTATCAACACAACTTCCCACCAGCGCAAGTTCGTTTGGGTCAAGATCTTTTCCTTCAGAGATGTGATGTAGTTTTTCGAGTGTCTTTGCATAGTGATCAGCAACCGGTTCCTCACATGTTCCCAGTCTTCGGAACAGGGGGAAAAATTTCCCCAGCTCTTCTGGGGCCTTCACCAGGTGACCGCTTACCTGCTGGTTTCCATAAATGTTGACAACCACCTGGTCAGCGTTGAACATTGCCTTTTCTGTTCTGTGGAAAATGACTGGTTGGGCTTTCAGGCATCTCAGTTCTTCCTCGTGGAAACCGTCCAAGATGGTGTACAGAGCCTCCATAATTTTCTGAAGCACAGACAATTCTGTATCTTCAAGTTCATTTACCAAACACTTGCCCTTTGGCGTTCTTCTGCTTAGCGATCTGCAGATGTTTTGTAGATGCTTTAGAACTGTTTCATGATAGGGATGTGGACTGAAACCGATCTGTTCGCACACATCTTCAGGCAACTTGTGCAAAAGTGGATCAGCGTTTGGGTGCAACAAGCACGCACTAGTCCACACGAGATAGGCATGTGTTGTTGAGCAGCCGTCAGCAAAAGACAACAGTGAGGGAGCCGGAAACCCTTGATGGATTTTCTGGAGAAGTATGCCGTCATCGTGTTCCCTAAGAGTCATGGGAAGCAGAAAACGGAGGGACTTCAGTTTCTCAAGGAAACTATAATCTTTCCAAAGGGTCCGCGTTTCCAGCAAACACCTTGAGAGAATTTTGGACTGATCTTTCAATCGCTGCGTGACCTCACTTTTGCCTCTTGTTTCGACCTGTTTTGCAAATGTGAGAAACAAGTCCGGCGACACTGTTGTGGTCAAGCCTATCTTTTCTAGAAAACTTCTCCATTCAAAGCCATCATAGGGATGCGGAGGAAAGTCATTTTTTGTCAGCATCGCCTGAAAGACTACATAGGAAGGGGTGTAAAAGGACGAAGCAGCGCACATCTTTCCGTCAGCCCTTTTGATGAAGGTTGCCTTGCGAAGCTGTTGCAGTAAAGGCTTTGAGTCATCTCCTTGGAGGCTGAATGTTTTCTTGATGTGCTTCATCTGGCGCAATATGGCCGCCGATGGTAAACAGGCAATACGAGGCAAAAGAAAATTCGTGTAAAATTCCAAGGCTGACGGCATCATGAAGTGAAGCTGTTCGAACAGCTCATGCAGTCTTTGTCTGTCTTTCAGAATTGTCACAGTACAGCCGCTCGCCCATTCACTCAGACCGTCTGTTGGAACACCGAGAGGTAGACACACAACTGTGCACCCATCTTCAACGCTGATCAGCTCTCCATCCGAGTTTTCAAAGAGAGGAAGGCGACGTACTTCCGTGCTAAACAGACGGCAGTCTATGCGTCTGTAGAAAAAGTCAAGTAGATAGGCAGCATCTGACAGCCCCAGACTATGCTTCTCTAAGGACGTACGTGTGAGAGCTGTAAGAAGTGCCCGGGGATTGTTTATTGAAGCAACAAGTTTTGTCGCAATGTTCTGTGGTGGCACCCAGTCTGTACTCAGCAAGTTCAGAGGAAGCTTCCGTAAACTCATTATCACCAACTTTTCAGAGCTCTCTGATTCAATCTGTGTTTCGGTGTCAGGGATAAAGACCACATGATCCCTTTCCCTGAGAGGAAACAGCTTGATTTTGCCCTTGTCATGAACTGGGATAAGACTCCACGAAGACAGACATTCAGTTACACCTACAGCTTCTTCCCCAAACTGGTGTAAAAACCGCCAGCAATTCCAGATCCATTTCATATTGGGTAAAGTCTCGCCGCCTTCTCGTAACGTGCAGATATTCCCTGATCCAAAGGTGACGCGACTCAGGGAGTCAGGGAGCATACTTTCAAATGCGGGAATGTCGAGCTGCTTGATAAAATGGGGACAGTCGTCTCCGGTGTGTCTGCGCACAAACGAAAGCAGATCCTCGTGTAGAAACACATCGCTGGATCCTGGCAGCAAACTGAAGAAGTCTGAACAAATGGTTGGAGAGTTTGGGTGAAAGTAGTGCAGGCGTCCAGACGAGCGAAGGCTCAGGGGCAAACCTCTCAGGGTTTGCACATGGTCTGCAATGAACTCAAACACTTTTGAGACGTTCTCCGTCGTCTGGAAAGGGGTGTTTTCAACTCTTTGGGGAAGATTTTTGATGCTGCAGGCGTCCGTGTTGCCGGTATCCGTACGGCAAGACAACAAAAACTCGATCACGTTTTCCTTGTTGACAAGGCTGACACATGTGATGTTGCTTTTCTGAAATTCCTCATAAATAAGACTGGAATGTTCTACAATGTTCATGTTGAGTCTTCTTAAAATATCCTTCAGAATAATCTGGTCATCTGGAAGATTCCAAAAGTAACCAGCAAATCCATGAGATTTCACCGCGGGGACCCACAACAGCTGACCTAGGTCCTTGCGCAAAACCGGGAAAACGTCAGCTTCAGAAGCGGCCAGCTCTTGGTACAATGTTGCCACCAGCGACTGCCAGAATGCATCCGAGTTCTGCATTTGGACGGGAAACAACCTGCTGTACTGTCTCATTGTCGAATCCAAGCGGTTGGTGTGAGCAGACCTGAGCTTGACATCAGTTTTGGCTTGCTCCGCTTCAGTATCTGTGGCTTTCTTAAGTTTAGGTGACTTTCTACGTCTGTTCCGTCTCCTTCTTCCAGATGCTTTCCCGCCCCCAGATGCTCCTTCACAGGGTTGCTGCTCTTGAACTTGGGCTGATTCTGTGGTTTCAACATCGCTGAGTTCTCTGGAGAAGCAAGTACTCCTGATCTCTTTCAGGGCGGAAATGTAGGCTGGCACAATAACTCTGCTCGCCAACAAGTGGTTCCATGCTGCAAGCCCGCTGTCAGGCCGTGTGTCAATGTTAAGCCGAGTTTCGTGGTCAAGGGCAAAACGGCCGTTCACGTGCACAGGAAGGCCAGTGATGACAGGCAGTGGAAGCATACAGTATGCGTGAAATGGCCGCATCCCCTGAGCATCATCCCTCATTGATGGCGTCTTGTTGTGGGCAAGAGGTGCTGTCGATGTTTTGGCCGTGCTCCTAGAAGGGGCGGGCAGGGAACCTGACAATGCCTCTTTTGTGGCCGTGGCCTGACTTTCAGTTACACCTGTCACAACGTCTTCGCTCGATTCCACATCTTGATTAATGTCCGAGATGCAGATCGCCACGCCACCTATCGGAAGCAACCGATGTTTCCGCACAAACTTTGACTGCTGCAGTTGTTCAGGCAGAGATCCAGTGTTCGCCAGTCCGAATCTGTTGACAACGAGCCAGTCCTCCTTCAAGCCTTTTGTGTCCGAGAGATGCACGTGCGCCGTGATTTCCCTGAGCTGGAAGTCCATCAAACCTTGACCCTGACCTTTTATCTTCAGTTTGTCCGCTTCGTGACGCACGTGTTCGCTGAAATTCATGTTTTCCTGCACAGTCCGCTCGTCGGCAGTGAGATGCGTTCCATAGTCCTGTTCGACTACACCGTCTGCGCGAACGGAATACACTCCTATCTTCTTCACATTGGTCAGGAAGAGCAGGCACTCTCGCATGTCCAGCTGGAAGTCAGAGAGAAGTTTCTCGATTTCGGTTTCTGTCACTCTCGACTGTTGTATGCTCGATCGCATGGCCTGGTCACTCGTTCTGAGTGGAAGTCGGAATACTGTTCCAGTCTGTGTTTTGGTGTTCCCTATGAAGGAAAAAAACCCACACAGATTATGTTACTCTCTCTCTCTCTCTCTCTCTCTCGATGCTCGAGTCGTGAGTTAGAATTTCAGCTGGGGCTAAATATTTGTGCTGGCCTTTTTCTCGTTGCCCCGTCTTTGATATCACCATTACGTGGTGGAAAAGGACGTTAAACTCCCAAACACCAACCTAAACCTCTCTCTCTCTCTCTCTATCTATCTTCATTTTTTTTTTCTTTTTAAGGTAATGTAGCAACGTTTGAAAACGGTCTGTGTATAAATTTAACTAATTTCTTCCGTTGTAAATAAAGGATCATGATCGTTATCTCTCTCTCTCTCTCTCTCTCTCTGTCGCACACACACACACACACACACACACACACACACACACACACACACACACACACACACACACACACACACACACACACACACACACACACACGAAGAGAACAGTAGGGTACCTTGTCCTGTCAGGATGAAGGGCCGCAGCATGTCGGAGTAGTCTGAGTGGAACCGGTCTGTGATGTGTAACCTCATGCCTGGTTGTCTGCCCTGTCTGACCACAAAACGGTTGGGATCCAGAAGACACACTGTCTCCCCCTGCCCGTCCACGCGAGTCCAGAAGCAGGGCGTGTCCGTCAGGTTGTAAACAGCATTGAATCCCACTCCGTACCTTCATGAAATAATTATGACATACGACCTTAAAGGTCTGCAATCTCAACGAAAAAGCCGCAAACATTTTTGTTTGTTTGTTTGTTTGTTTGTTGTTGTTGTTTTTTGCGACTCCTGCGACTGTGCATAATACAGGCAACTCTGTCACAGTTGCAGACTTTTCAGAGCTTCGGAGACCCTTATAAAACCAGGGCGTGAGTTTGAGTGACTTCATTGTGCTTTTGGTCAATCAGCGAGACACATCGTTACAACATCTAGCGGGTGTTGTGTGCTGCACGAGAAGACTAGTCACTGCGATCTTTCTCGCTCAATGTCAAGATGCAAACTGAGCTGTGAAATCAGGCTGCCCGTGGCTTTCACTGAAAACTCTTTAACTGTGGCAGAGTTGACTGTGTATTGTGCACATAGTTTAGGGGTTTTTTTGTTGTTGTTGTTGTTGTTGTTGTTGTTGTTTTAAACATACACACTGTTTGAGGCTTTTTGTGGACATTGCAGACCTTAACCCATTTTCGCCAAAGGTCACATGTTTGGGACATTCTGTAAACAAAGAAACCTCTGTATGTGTTTTTTTGTTTTTGTTTTCTTGTTGTTTTTTTAAAGCTACTACTTCTACTGATTTAAAACTAACAAGAAGTGGAAACTTCAAGGGAAGTAATGTAATTTTTGCCTCGTAGGCTATTATTACAAGGATATAATTTTAAGGATATAATTGGCACTTGGTACTGCTGCTGAGCAAGTTACCCTCCCCCCTTACATCCCACCCTTTCCCTGAAATAGTTAGGACACGGCTGGGGAAAATTGCTGCCGTGATACGCCATCTCTCTGAAAAGGATAATGCAGTACACATTTCTTCAGGACTGATTCTGCCTGGCTCCTCTCTCTCTCTCTCTCTCTCTCTCTGTACCTGCCAGTCTTGAGAAACTCCTCTTCCTTGCTGCCCTCCCCGAGAGCCTGAATGCCCTTCATGTCTTTTTGCGAGAAGCTGGCGTCGTTGTAAACACAGAGAGCTGGCCCCATGATCTCTTTCCATCCGTCGTTCAGCACGCGCTCCACTGGGTGCCTTCGGAAGTCTTTCACAAAACGCACCTGAAAATAGAAGAGCTTAAAGGTATGTCCAGTAACGCGACCTTCTATTGAGTTTCCTATTTTGCTTGATTTTTTCCCGTTGATTTTACTTTTTTTCCTTTTTTTCGGGGGGGGGGGGGGGGAGCAATAGGCAGCGCATCTGACTAGCAGGTACCCTACTGAACGAATATGTCTAGTGTCGAATCATTGCGGTTTCGTCTAAAAAGGCGAGAAGATGAACAGGCCTTAATAACAGTTTACACCACTCGCCTCGATGGTTTGATATTTTTTGCGTAGCTACCTCGCCGGAGGCTCGGTAGCTACGCATAAAAATCGAACCATCTCGGGGTTAGTCTTTCGCTGTAAACCACTCGGCCTAATCATGTAAGCTCTATTTGAATATTGACATGTCTAACCTCAGTGGCTCCAGCATCGTCTGCGTTTTGCAGCAGCTCTTTGAAGATCGTGCAGTCCCGCGTGTAACCCTCTAGCAGACGGTTGATTCTTCTTGTCAACGGCTCGCACTGTCCAAACTCACTCGTGAATTCGTCCTTTGCACCAAAAGAACACACACACACACACACATACACACACACACACACACACACACACACACACACACACACACACACACACACACACACACACACACACATTAAGGCTCAGTTGGTGTAGTTCGCCCGTTAGGGGGTGCAAATGTATACCAGTCAGATTCCGTCGATATTTCGCATAAAGTCAAGTCGCAGAACGAAGTCAGCGGCCACGTGACTTCACCTCGCCAGACCCCGGAGTACATTTGCACCCTCTCCAGCTTTTTCGGGGATACAGTCGCCAAACTGAACCAAACTGAACAAGGGAATAACGATCTAACAAAGTTTAACCTTTCTGTGTCAATGAAATTTCCTTTCTGCGAATATAAGCACAACAATCAGTTCTTGGCAGAACTTAAAAAAGTATCAGCATGTCGACTGGACAACCTCATCGTGCTGACGTTTGGTCCGCACGCCAAAAACAACCGCCAGATGCTCTGAGATCATGGGATGCAGAAAATGCATGGAGGCCGACTCTGTGACCCAGTCACAGTCATCCAGACAAAGGTCACTGACTGGACGCAGCCGCCCGTGTCTGTCAGGCAAGTGCACACGGAGTGTCTGGGCGTCGTCCAGCGATGGTTTTCTCTCTGAAGCAAGGGCTTCCGCCAGCAGAAGGGCTAGGTTGTTGATGAGCTTGACGTCCTTCTCTGCCAGGTCTGAGGTTTTGTCCAGTCGAATGCTTTCGAGCACACACAAGGCATCCTCGACAGCAAACCTGAAAATGGTACAGAATTTCAAACCCCTTGGAATGGTGGCAGTCACGCGAAAGACATTAATTACTGGTCAACACCGTGAACACTAGGGAAGTTGCAAAAATGGATGCATAATAATGAATTTCCTAGAAATCAGGAAATGTTTGTTTCATGGACGCACCGCTTGCTAAAAAAAATTGAATCGGTATGAAAGAGAGAGAGAGAGAGAGGAGACAGACAGACAGACAGAGACACAGAGAGAGACAGAGACAGAGACACACAGAGAGACAGAGACACACAGAGACAGAGAGAGGGCACCAACTTTTCTTTCACGCCCAGTTCTTTTAAGAAGGTCCGGACGAGCCGCGCGCTGCTGTCCAGTGAGAACAGGTATGGAGTGCAGTCATGACTGACATAGAAGGCCGTCTTGTCCGCCCTCTGAAACCCATGTTGTGTCCACACTACTGCCTCAGTTTCCAAACGGCACAACCACTCCCGAAGGTCTCTGCCTTCTCCCTTCGTCTCGCAAACCGTATTTAGATATTTGTAAATCTTCTTGCATGTGTTGTCCAGTGTTCGGCGAGAATCTGCTGACAAATCGCTGGCACTCTGAGAAATGCGGATCAGCTGCTCAGTCACTATTTCAGTCAACAGAGCAGTGGTTTTGAAGGCGGACGTGGTCACGCCAAGCGTTTCTAAGCGATGCATGTGTGTAGGAGACAGCTCCAGACGCTTTTCATCAATTACAGCCGCTTGGCAGGCGACCAGCTCCAGCAGGCTTTTCCCGTAAGCATTGCGGGGCTCCACAAAGTCTTGGCCTTCTCCAAACCACGGGAACGGCCATTCCTTTGGCCTTGGCATCACTGGCAGAAATTTCACCGTGGACAGAGCTTCCTTCTGAGGTCCAGACAATTCTCCCGCGACATAAACGAAATAGTTCACCAGCGCGTCGCACCGCTTCATGGCTGTGTCACGGTTGGTGATAAAGACTGCTTTAACTGAATTGGCTCTTTCCAACAGATCCTCCCAGGGAAGCCGGTCCTTTACCATACCCAGACGGTGCAATCTGCTCAGAGCACTGTGGCTACAGAAGTCGACACCGTTGTCTTTCTGTGGAAATCTACCGTCGTCAACCTCAAAGAGCTTGGCTACAGATCCGTAAGGATTTACGAGGCGACTCGGGAGGTTCAACGAGCCGTCTGGCTGACATGGGATACACGGGTGACATTTGACCAGATCCTGCAGCTGCGCGTTGTCAGACATAAGGGCGTGGAGAACCAGCAAGTTCCGGTCATGGACGTCCAAGGCAGAACCTTCGTCTCCGCTCAGTCTTGGGAAGAGGACTTCAGTGAAGAATTCAACCTCGGTGATCTCACGCTGTTGCAGAGCATCTCTTTGTCCGGAATCTCGGATGTTCTGGACAATGTTGTGAGGAACATCCACCAGAACTCCCCATGTTTTCCACTCGGTCTCCCTCCAGAACTCCTGCAACACTCTGAAGGCCACCTTGCCGACGTCTGTCTCCTTGAATTCAGGATCAAAGAACCAGGCTGCCGAGAACGCCACCCACCCGTCTTCATGCGGGAAAATCTCGTAGTCTTCAGTGACGAGCAGGGCGTAGAAGTGGTGGGTAAACTGTCTGTAGAAATTCTGTTCCTCTGTCATCATAGACAACCGATGTGGCCAGAGGCTGTAGTAGTCAGGTCTGTTTGGGTTAGCACTTTCCAGCTTGTGTAATGATGCCAGGTATGCCCTTGGGATCGCATCAGAGAATAACGCTGCGTTCCACCTGAACAGACCAAGACACATTGTCGCTCACTTAAATATTAATAATGTCCCAAGCTGTTCAAACCTTTGTTGGTACGAGCAATAAGTGAGCACTGATGAAAATTCCGATATCGAGAATCACAAAAACACCCATAACGGCCTTCACACCTTAAAATTTCGGCAAACGGGTTGCCTTCATAAAAACGTCAAACTGCATTTCCGATATGATCAAATCGTCAGTATTCCAAATGATGTTCAAAATAAATAAAAGAAACATTAAATGAGTTTCTACCGGTTTGATTCAAACGATAAAACGAGGATAATATTACCATGAAATTGCAGAGGGTTCTTTCACTGAATGATCAGTTCAAACAAAAATTAGTTAAACTTATTCATGACGATAAGAAGGGTTGGGTAAGCGGAGTTCAAAATCGAAGAGTTTAGGGTTTGAGCTCAACATGTATAAACATTTTTTTTCTGTTTAAGTACAGTCATGTTCCATCAGTCTACGTACCGAGCCCCCAGCAGCTGTGTGATGTCGTCCTCTGTCTGTGTCAGCAACCTTCTCCTGTCTGACGTCAGAGCAAACGGAGCGTTGATGTGGACGGGGAGACAACTCGTGGATGCTTCTTTGGCCAGCGGCAGGAAACAGAACAAGTGACCAGTCCTGTAGAACCCTGCAAACATTATCAACCGATTTGATTTAACTCTCTCTCTCTCTCTCTCTTCATTTCATTTCTCTCTCTCTCTCTCTCTCTATCAAATCACCCCGCGTTTACTTCATAATCTGTGCAGAGATGATAGTTCCCAGGAACAAAAGAGATAACTCTGCCTTGCCCCCTTTCCAATAAAGATGGCGCCATGTGTAAATCGGCTACAAGCTTTGCCAACATTTTACCTTCTGGGCATTGTAGAATCGGCAAGACTCGATACTCATGGTCCAGGGGCACGGCAATGGCTGCCAACGGAACAAAACCCTCCTCGCGTTGAGTACGAACAATCTGCCACGCCTCGCGAACGCCCGTGGCCCAGACGATGTGAAACCGACATTTTTGTTCGTCAGACTGGTTCTGGTACTTTCCCTTCTTCTTTTCTTTCACTGGGGTTTGAACCGTGATCGACACGCGATCGACTACATTCTGACTCACAGAGGGGGCATCTTTCGGACCAGTTTGCTTCCACCTTGACAAGAAATGCCGCAAAATGTTCTGGCCAGGATGCTGGATACTGAAATCAGACTGTCTCTCTACCACCATCTGTCTTATGGCCTGCGAAGGTTCCTTGCAATCTTTGGTCAGGCGATACAGCTCCAGGCGTTGGACGTTCTGCAGAAACAGCATCAGGTTGCCCGCCTTAGACATGAGACTCTGGATAAACTCGTCCTGCTTGTGTTTGGAGAACGCTTCCTTGCAGATCTCACTTCTTTCAGCCTGTGCTTCTGTTCTCAATGGAAACCGGAACAGGGTTCCTTGGAAAGGTTTATATTCAGAGTTCAGGACATCACACCCAAAGATCCCCTGGAAAGGGCGGAACTGGTTGGGCATGCGCTTGAGGAGGACTTTATTCATGAGATGGTTGAAGTTCATCTTCTTGCCTCGTTTTCCCTCCAGGTAAGTCTCGTGGGGGTCCAACATGGCCATGGTCGTCCCCGAGTACACAGTGGGAACCTCAGTCAGGTTGTAAACTGCGTTGAAACCCAGCCCAAACCTGCCAACCTGTTGAGAGGGTAAAACAAAGAGTTTAGTATACTGTCTTTTAGATATGTACGATTTCTCGTATCCTGTTCATGTTTTGATACCTAGTCATACAGACCGCCTAAATAAATAAATAAAAAAGAACAAAACCCGCCTTGCTACAGTCTTCCTTCTTGGTGGCTCCCCCCAGTTTACAAATGTTGGTGAAGTCCGTGTCAGTAAACATGGCGTCGTTGTAAGCCCAGATGGCCGGACCCTGCAGACTGGACAGTTCTGGTGTGATGAGACCGCTCCGCCAGTCCGGGTTTTCCCGTTCATCCAGTAACAGCTTGACAACCCTCGCTCCCGCATCATCAGCGTTTTGAAGCAGCTCCTGAAAAGCGAAATTTGTGGTTCAACAGCTTCCGGTGAGTAGAATCCTCATCCAAACTGTACCTTTTCCCAACCCCTACCCGGTCCCCACCACCTTCTGTTGTCAGCAGTACACGGGACACAGGACAAACAAAGTCTTCATTTCCGCGAGTCTTATCAAATTAAAGATGAAATAAAGAGTACATCTTTATAACACATACTAGTATCAGATCTCGCAGTCTCAATGAAACTGTTTCTGAAGCGAAACAGTAGGCTAACTCACCTAGGTAACTGGGAGCAAAATCTTTATACTGTTACTCACCTTGGGCACACAAAATCCGTCAGTATATCCCTCCTGCAGCAAGTTCCGTAGACGTGTTGTCAGTGCCTCTCTTTGGCCATACTCTTTGTCTTCAAGGTCAATGTTGTCCACGCCTGTCAGCGTCCTTGATCTTAGGTCGATAGCTCCAAGTGCTAAGGCGACGTCCTTGTGCTTGTGAAGGTCAGGATGAACAAACACCAGTCCCTCCTCCTCACTGAGCAGCTCAATAGTCTGTGGATCAGGAGCCACTGTACATTCTCTGGCCGGCCTCAGGATCAGGGTGTTCTTCTGAGTCGTGTAAACAGGCAGCAGCACCTCTCCGACTTCGACGTCTGCGTTCTTCTTCAGTGTCTCAAGGATCTTCACCACAAGCTTGAAGTCCTTGCGACAGTCTTCCTTACTGCACGACGACTCCTGGTACTTTTGCTGTATCTCGTGCAGGACATCATTCAGCATGGCAGAGTCTTGGCGCTGGCGACATCCGCATGATAGGAAGAAATCCTCTAGATCCTCGTCACTTAGAGATGAGGGCAGAAGAAAGCGGTGCGGTTTAAGGTCAAGGTCATCAGCAGCTTCTCGTGCCCAAAATTCCGAGGGCCGATGAAAGGTACCGGCTCTCTCATTCAAGATACATCTCATGTTACTGAGCTGTCCATGCACATCCATGTCTTCGCTGGTCAGCTGTGTGTAGATACGATATAAGATGACACTGAACTGGCGAGTCTCTGTCTTACTGAACTTTGAGATCACCATCTGGAGGTGCGCTATGATGTCCTCGGGGCAAGGCTGTGCCAGGAAAGTGTGTGGCAATGTGACTTCTTCCACTGCAACAGGACGAACAGAACCAACAACGTGAAGAGCGGAGAAATAGTTCATCTCACGTGGTCGAGCAATAGCCAGCTCACGGTAAGGTTCTGGACAAAGCGGGACGCTTTTTGGATAATCCTGTGGCCTGTCATTCCCTGCACTGACACAAGGCAGACATCGATACTCTGAAAGTGCTTCAAGCGTTTCTTGGTTCATCTGGCTTCCGTTCTGTTTTAGGTATCTCCACAACGCTTTGGATTTTCTCAAGGCTGCTTTTCTGTTGACGCTGGTCTGTTTGGTTGTGTGGCAAAGTCTGTCAATAGACATGGCCGTCTCAATCAAATGTGCAGGCAGAATACTCGATCTACCCAGCAATCCAAGCTGCCTCAAGTTTCTCAGAACTGAAGAGTCAAGACGAAAGAAGCTGTCTAGAGGAAATCTGTCCTCTTGCAGAAACAACTCCTGTAGCAGATCATCTTCCGGGTCGTACAACTCATCTGGTCTCCTCATGTCTTTGCTCTGTGAGCAAGGTACGAATCTGATCTTTTTCGCCAGTTCCTTCAGTCTAGCGTCATCAAATGCCGGACTCTGAATGAAGACGGACATGAACTGTATAATCTCATCCTGAGGAAACTGAATGTGACCAGCGGCCCTTGTTGATGTACACAACGTTGTCAGCATCTCCCTGTAAATGTCACTGACTGAAGTCTCACGAGCGCCCAGTCTTTCGGCGAGTCGTCGGTGGGAATTCTCGCTGCAGTCCAGCAGTCTGGGTGCGAAACTGACAGTGCGAGGAAGGTCTTGGCTCTTGACTTCCGGTGTCATACGCTTTTCTTCAGACACGCTGATGTGTGTAGTAGCCAGGTCACTCGCCCGTCCTTTCTTTTGTTTCTTTGTGTTTCCTTTTCTGTTCTCTCTCGTGTTGTCCGGCCATGCTGGAAACAACTGCAGAAGGCTCAGCAGGGTTCTACTTTCATTCCAGTGAGCCTCTTGACCTCCCTCAACAGCGCATTCGACATGTAAACAGTGGACGAGTGCTTGTCTTTCTTCAGTGCTGGCTGCGTGGTTGAATCCATCCGCTATGACATGCACACTGGAGCAGCCCTTCGCGACCTTGGCTAAGCATTTGACCAGTCCCATGTGGCTAGCCGGCTGTACGCGGGTATGAAGGACCTCATCATGGTGGAGAAAGTCAGGTAGGGACGTGATGACCGTTATACCCAGGTGACGCAGAGCACGACTGAGAGATGGAGACGCAGGCGGAAATCCTGGCAACTTCTCACAGATGTAGTTTCCTTGTAGTGGTCGGAGTTCCAGCTGATCTTCCTGTACACACGGCAAGAGGGGCAGGTGATCGTACTCCGTCAGGCTTTTGTCCTGAAGATAATGCCAGACAAGACGAATCCAGCGGTCCTGGAGTGGGAGGAGAGCAGTTCTACTGCGAAACGTCGTCCTGATACTCTGCTGGAGCAGCTTGGGAAAGACAGCATCGTCTACTGGCTTCATACCTATCCTGCCTGTAAATGGAAACAGTAGGTTGGAAACAAAATACAAAATCTTTGATTAACATATGAGAGAGAGAGAGAGAGAGAGAGAGAGAGAGAGAGAGAGAGAGAGAGAGAGAGAGATACAAACGGACAGACAGACAGAAGCAGAGACATAGAGAGAGAGAGACAGACAGACAGACAGACAGAGAACAGAGAGAGAGAGAGAGAGAGAGAGTGTGTGTGTGTGTGTGTGTGTGTGTGTGTGTGTGTGTGTGTGTGTGTGTGTGTGTGTGTGTGTGTGTGTGAGAGAGAGAGAGAGAGAGAGAGAGAGAGAGAGACCTTCGCGCGCCAGTTTAAGCAGTAGGTCATGCAGTCCCTCAGGCTGGGTCACAAAACACAGACGATCCTCCAGTCCAGGCAGCAGTTTCAGGTCACGTGAATCACGACACACGTGCACTACATCATCAAGGCGCTTGCATGGTTTGCAAAATGTCCCATCAACCAGTGGAATTATTTCCAGCTCATCCAGTAACCTGGGCTCACCATGGCGGCAGAGGTAGTGGAGAATTTTGCATTTATCTCCACTTGAAAGCCTACGCCATCTGTCGTCTGTTCTCATGAGGTCGCTTACGTGTTCAGGACAGACAACTTCATATTGATCACCAGGTCTTGCTGTTGAATACTTTCCAGCAGGGAAATCACTTTGTTTCGGGGTGAAACCCGCCTTTTCAAGGCCTAGAATCAGGTAATGTGGAAGATGGACAAGGTTTCGTTCGCATGCCTCGTACACTTCAGTGATAGCGGCTTTGGTCTCGTCTGTCTCTTTGCCAAAGGACGCCACCACAGAATCTTCCAGTCTTATCCAAGCACCTCCTTTGACGCTCGCGAAGAAAACTTCGCTTGAAGCGAGCTGTCCGTAGACAGGCCTAAGGAGCGGTTTCCAATGGTAGTTGATTCGCTCAGGATTGGGACAAGCGCCGTATACTAAACTGGGAGGATATACCCCGTGGACAGGATGTTGCGTTGTAGGCGACGCGTGTGAAGCCGGAATCCTGTCCGAAAAGAAAATTATTTTTTTTTTTCTTTATATACAGAGGTTCTCTCTCTCTCTCTCTCTCTCTCTCTCTTTCTCTCTCTCTCTCTCTCTCTCTCTCTCTCTCTCTCTCTCTCTCTCTATATATATATATATATATATTAATGACCTTCCCTTTTGTTTATCTAGTCCCAACGTGTCCTGCGAGTTATTTGCAGATGACACAACACTACACACATCCGACAAAAAAGAGGAAACACTCCAGCAGAGCCTCGATGAAGTATCTGAATGGTGTACCCAAAATCATATGATAATCAGGGTCCCCAAAACAAAGAGCATGCTAATAACTACCCGCCAAAGACACCAGCAGAAGCCTCTAACTCTCAAACTATCTCTCGGTTCAGAGCCCATACACCAAGTGTCAACGCATCGCCTTTTGGGCGTTACAGTGGACGACCAATTGAAGTGGGAGCCGCACCTAGAAAAACTTAGTAAAACTCTGTCTAAAAATCTTTTTCTCTTAAGTAAACTTAACCGCATAGTTAGCCACGACAGTTGCAAAATGTTATTTCACGCACATATAAAAAGTCATACAGATTTCGCCTCCAACCTCTGGGACAAATGTGGTGATATTCACTTGAAAAAGATCAATTCTCTCTATAAACGTGGTATAAAGCTTTTACATCCTGGGCCCTTACCCACAGAAGAAAAACTTAAAGCGCTCGAACTCCTCCCCCTTACCAAGCATCTTGAGTTCAACCGATGTGTTTTCATGCACAAGATAGTCCACTGTAAGGCTCCTCCATATCTGACCACGATCTTTCAACCAAGTCAGCGACACAACGCAAGAAATGGCCTATTCCAATTACCATTACCTAGATTGGACATTTTTAAAACAGCCTCTCATTCTCTGGGTCACTTTCATGGAACCAGTGGCCAGCATACTTACAATGTACCCCGAAGCTTCATTCATTTAAAACTCAACTTCTCAGATACTTACGTCCGTCATAGATCCATGAACAATATCTGAACCATGCTAAACTACTCGTTATCTATGACATGTTACCTTTTTACAAGTTATGTTGTATACTACAATTTCAAGCACCATGCTATCTACATCTTCACCTATTTTCCGATGTGTTTCCTTAGAATTTCTTGCGCTTCTTTCTGTCTTTACATGTTTAATTTTTTTCTATTTTATTATTAGATTTACTCCTTTTGTGCCTGGTATACTTTTTGTCATGTTAGCCTTTACTTTTTAGTGTTTCTAGATTAGCAGGACAGCTTGTAAGATAGGCAGACCATGCCTACAAGTCTTTATCCTGAAATAAACGTTTCAGTCAGTCAGTCAGTCAGTCTCTCTCTCTCTCTCTCTCTCTCTCTCTCTCTCTCTCTCTCGGGAGCCGGGGTGGCCGAATGGTAGAGCGATGGACTTCCAGTTCTCGGGTCTTGAGCTGGGGCCAAATATTTGTGCTGGCTGTTTCATCGTTGCCCCGTCTTTGATATCACCCGTATGTGGTGGAAAAGGACGTTAAACCCCCCCAAACACCCATGCACACACCCACTCTCTCTCTCTCTCTCGGAACTTCGCTGTTTTGAAAGTTTTGTAAATAAATAATTTTGTGTAAGGACTCGCTTCTCCTCACTCAACACACCGGCGGCCGGTCATGTGTAGCAGACGATCTACTTAGCAGTTGATAATAGTTGTCTCCCCTGCCAGAGGGCACGCGACCCGAGACACAATGGCTAGCCAGCGTCTTCTCTCACTGCAGTATTTTGCATACAAAGTTTGCCTTTAAATACAGCCATGCAAAGCTTTTTGAACATCCTCTTATAATTTATGTTTATAGGCACGTTCGGTCAGCATCCTCTTTGAAAAGCAGCCTTTTAAAATATACCAACAGCCAATAGTGATAAGAAAACAGATACAATATGTTTACATATATATAGACACATACTAGTTCATACATGCGGTAATGTGTGTGTGTGTGTGTGTGTGTGTGTGTGTGTGTGTGTGTGTGTGTGTGTGTGTGTGTAATGTTTCATGTTCCACTTGTAAGTATCATAATATATTCGAACGTTGAGTTTTGATTTTTTTTTATTTCAAACGCCAAGTTTGAAAATTGGTCAGAAGACCAAAATTTCCACCGTTTTCAAATAAAGTTATTTCAATTTCAGGTTCAATTTCTCTCCGAACGCGACAGAGAACACAAAACATTTGCTTACTGTATACTAAAAGAGGCAATCACACAAATGGCCGTCTTTGATATCACCCGTATATGGTGGAAAAGGACGTTAAACCTCCAAACACCCACCCACTCACACAAATGGTGGTACATTGTAGTGTGGAGGTACCATGCGTTTTTAGCTGCAATGTTGGCGTTTGTTTGACTTTGGTATAGTTTCTTTCTTTCTTTTTTTTTAATCAACGAACTCACTGTGTCCGGTGTTCCCTTGGATCTAAACAGACCAGTTTCTTGATTAACGTGACGTAGGCAAGAGGCAGAACTTCGCTAACAAGAAGCTGGTTCCACAGCAAGGCGTCATCACTCATTGCCGGCTCGTCTCCCGGGTCTGATTCTCTCCCCTGACCTGAGCTGGGCCACTTGACTTGCCTTCGGTTCTGGCTCAACTCGAAGAAGCCGTTGACATGAACTGGGAGACCAGTGGGACTGACCTTCTCCGGGGGGAGCGGTAGGAAACAGAACAACTGGCCTTGAAGGACTTCCGGTTGGCTGTTGAGTCTTGCGGCAACACCCACGTAGGGCCGGCGAATTGGGTTGCTCTGTGGATGAAACAATTGTGCCATTTTACCTGTACACGAATGGGAGGCTCCGCTGCCCTGGTGAGTCAAGTGTCGATGTGAAACGGTACGCACTGCTTGCATTGCTGTCGCTCTACAAAACTCGTAAATCAGGTCGGCTTGTGGGAAGGAATACTGTGGATGAACAGCACAACAACAGCGGCTATGTTCGCGTGGCGCACGTGCAGTTTTCATGTCTCACCGGGGAACCGCAACAGTCGAGCGCATGGAGCACTGAGTTGTAAATGCTTGGGTCGTGAGTTCGAATTCCAGATGGAAGCGATTTGTACCGACTTTTTTTGTGGCCCCGTCTTTGATTTCAGTCTTACGTGGTGAAAACGGGCGTTAATCCACCACACAATCAACCAAGTACTGTCGTTTCCCGACTCACCAGGCACACATTTTGGTCAGGTTTTGGTCAGCGTGTGACCGCCTGGAAAATTCGTAGACACATATCGAAAGGGTGAATTAGCCACCATCTCACGTATCACTATTCACTTGTGAATCTGAACATTTTGAAAAATCATTTCGATAAACAAGTAAGTAGGCAGCGTCTGTAGTAGGCAGGGCAGGGCTACCCGTGTGTGTTCGTGGCCTCCACATCGGGGACGAAAAATAGTTCCAATCGCACAGGGGGGCATAAACACACGTAGGCACGAAGATCATCAATCAGTAATAATAATAATAGTGAATCGTACTTATATAGCGCAAAATTCTCACAAAGTGACTCAATGCGCGCATTCATACACACACACACACACACACACACACACACACACACACACACACACACACACACACACACACACAGCAGCTGAATCAACAGGATGTAAGCGGACCTAGTCGAAAGCCAGCCGGAACAGATACGTTTTCAAGTCAGACTTGAAACGATCTATGTCCGACAGGTCTCTCAGATCGGCAGGTAGTGCGTTCCAGAGTGACGGGGCAGCGAAACTGCACGCTCGCTCGCCTAGTACTGTCTTGAGGTTGCGGCGAGGAACTTTCAAAAAAAAATATTTTTTTTTCAGAGGAAGAACGGAGAGTGCGTGCTATTTGGTGGACTGTGAGGGAGTCTGAAAGGTAGGCCGAAAGAGTTCCTTCAGTATCCCAAGAACTGAGTTACATATATATCCGAAAAGCATTGGGAAATCGGACAAGTGGTTGCCCCATACAGTCCTGACCTAAATAAAACGCATACATGTAAACTACTTGGTATAGTACACAACAGTACCTGGCAGAGAGTTCTCAGTTCCGGCGACATATCATCCAGCCCGTGGTGAAAGTTCACCACCATCCACTGGTCCCTGGTGGTGTGGATATCGCCATCGTCCGTCTCAATTTCTAGGAAGCTGGCAAACGCAACCTGGAACAGAAAGAGAACCAGCGAAGCGACTGTGCGGGTGCTTTTTGTTTGTATGTTTGTGTTTTGTTTGGTTTTTATGAATGTTTGTGTTTCGTTAGGTTTTGTGTATGTTTGGGGAGCCGGGGTGGCTGAATGGTAGAGCGTTGGACTTCTAGTGCTCGGGTCGTGAGTTCGTATCCCGGCTGGGGCCACATATTTGTACTGGCCTTTTCATCGTTGCCTCGTCTTTGATATCACCTGTATGTGGTGGAAAAGGACGTTAAATTCCCAAATACCCACCCCACCCTTGTGTATGTTTGTGTTTTGTTTGTTTTTGCGTATGTTTGTTTTGTTTGTTTTTGTGTACGTTTGTGTTTTGCTTGTTTTTTGGTGGTTTTTTTTTCGTGTATTTTGCGTATGTTTGTGTTTTGTTTGTTTTTGCATATGTTAGTGTTTTGTTTGTTTTTGTGAATGTTTGTGTTTTGTTTGTTTTTGCGTATGTTTGTGTTTTGTTTGTTTTTGTGTACGTTTGTGTTTTGTTTGTTTTTTTTTTTTTTTTTTTTTTTTTGGGGGGGGGGGGGGGGGGTTCGTGTATTTTGCGTATGTTTGTGTTTTGTTTGTTTTTGTGTATGTTTGTGTTTTGCTTGTTTTGTTTTGTTTTTTCGTGTATGTTTGTGTTTTGTTTGTTTTTTGCGTTTTTGTGTTTAGTTTGTTTTTGTGTGTTTGTGTTTTGTAAGTTCATGTGTACGTTTGTGTTTTGTTTGTTTTTTGTGTACGTTTGTGTTTCGTTTGTTTTTACGGCTGAAACTCGTGTCTCTACTTGAGTTTACCCGGTGGCGGGGGCGACGGCGGAGAGGAGGGGGGAGGAACTCGGAAGCCGGGGCTGGCACAGCGTTAGTCCGACTCATCAGAAAGATTCCTATATTCACAAAGGCTGTTTCGAGCCTTGTGGGACGGCGGGGATTTTGACCGTGTGTCGGTTGGGTGTCCAAGTGTGACAACTACACGATCTAGTCTATAGAGTGTGTAGCATACGAACTACATGTAGTACAGCGTTGGACTTCCGATGCTCAGGTCCTGAATTCGAATCCCGGCTCAGTCATACATTTGTGCTGGCGTTTTCCTCGTTGCTCCGTCCGCGATATCACCTTCGTGGGTTGGAGAAGGGATGTAAACCTCGCAAACGAGCAAGCAAACTACGTGTCACAGTGCTGGATTTCACGCTTTCTGTCTTTGATGGCCGCAACATTTTTATTTTTAGCTAGACACTGAGCTAGTGCAGAGGTCTACGCGTCATTTTTTTTTTTTTTTTTTTTTAGCAGGCGATTTCCACCAATCGGCTACATTTGTTTTACACTAGTAGTAGTAGTAGTAGTAGTAGTAGTAGTAGTAGTAGTAGGCAATTTCCACCAATCGGCTACATTTGTTTTACACTAGTAGTAGTAGTAGTAGTAGTAGTAGTAGTAGTAGTAGGCAATTTCCACCAATCGGCTACATTTGTTTTACACTAGTAGTAGTAGTAGTAGTAGTAGTAGTAGTAGTAGTAGTAGTAGTAGGCGATTTCCACCAATCGGCTACATTTGTTTTACACTAGTAGTAGTAGTAGTAGTAGTAGTAGTAGTAGTAGTAGTAGTAGTAGGCAATTTCCACCAATCGGCTACATTTGTTTTACACTAGTAGTAGTAGTAGTAGTAGTAGTAGTAGTAGTAGTAGTAGTAGTAGGCAATTTCCACCAATCGGCTACATTTGTTTTACACTAGTAGTAGTAGTAGTAGTAGTAGTAGTAGTAGTAGTAGTAGGCAATTTCCACCAATCGGCTACATTTGTTTTACACTAGTAGTAGTAGTAGTAGTAGTAGTAGTAGTAGTAGTAGTAGTAGGCAATTTCCACCAATCGGCTACATTTGTTTTACACTAGTAGTAGTAGTAGTAGTAGTAGTAGTAGTAGTAGTAGTAGTAGTAGTAGGCAATTTCCACCAATCGGCTACATTTGTTTTACACTAGTAGTAGTAGTAGTAGTAGTAGTAGTAGTAGTAGTAGTAGTAGTAGGCGATTTCCACCAATCGGCTACATTTGTTTTACACTAGTAGTAGTAGTAGTAGTAGTAGTAGTAGTAGTAGTAGTAGTAGTAGTAGTAGGCGATTTCCACCAATCGGCTACATTTGTTTTACACTAGTAGTAGTAGTAGTAGTAGTAGTAGTAGTAGTAGTAGTAGTAGTAGTAGGCAATTTCCACCAATCGGCTACATTTGTTTTACACTAGTAGTAGTAGTAGTAGTAGTAGTAGTAGTAGTAGTAGTAGTAGTAGTAGTAGTAGGCAATTTCCACCAATCGGCTACATTTGTTTTACACTAGTAGTAGTAGTAGTAGTAGTAGTAGTAGTAGTAGTAGTAGTAGTAGGCAATTTCCACCAATCGGCTACATTTGTTTTACACTAGTAGTAGTAGTAGTAGTAGTAGT
>JACVVK020000153.1:795000-992500 GCA_018292915.2 Batillaria attramentaria
GACGGGAAAGAAAAAAAAAAAAAACACGTTCGGTGACAAGGAAAGTGGACAGTTCTGAACAACTTTGTGGTCAACGTGTCATTTCACGGTGTGCACAGAGGAGGTGAAATTCTGTCGCATTCACCGGCACAGTACATTTTCAGCCTGTTTCAGGGATTTTTATCCGCATGAGTTGTCTCTCCTGAATACACAGAGCCGCAGCAAACACGCATTTTTCTGTGCTCTGTCACGAAAAATGCATGCTTGCTGCGGCAGGGTTGAGTAGTCACAACAGTGAAGGGTTAGGTTGGGTGTTTGGGGGATTAACGTTCTTTTCCACCACGTATGGGTAATATGAAAGACGGGGCGACGAGGAAAAGGCCAGCACAATATTAATATCTGGCATCAGCCGGGATCCGAACTCACGACCCGAGCATTAAAGTCCAACGCTCTATCATTCGGTTATCCTAACTGCCACAACAATGGAGGGAACACAGCGAGTGTAGGAAGCTGAGTGAGATGGGGGTGGGGGGAAGGGGGGAGGGGAGGGGGAAGGGGGGTAAACGTGCTGAGCTTACCACGGTCAATTCTTATTGGATTTAACAGTGGTTAACTGGTAACTATCTGTGGTTGTTTTTTTTTCTGTTTTGGGGATTTTCATACACATATTCGAGTCACCTCATACATGAACATTAACAGCACAGGAACAACATCAATACAAATGCAAGTCGCTCCAACTCAAAGAAATACACTACCTGGAGGAATCGGTTCGTGAAGACAACGTACAAATTCTCGAGAGGAAAAAAAGAAGAACTGAGACTACTTGGGGAAAAATACATTGATGGTATTAAAAGAAGGCAAAGGGCAAAGTGAGTTCTAGAGGCGAACAGGGGAGCCGGGGTGGTCGAATGGTAGAGCGTTGGACTTCTAATGCTCGAGTCGTGAGTTCGAGCCCGGCTGGGGCCAAATATTTCATCGTTGCTCCGTCTTTGATATCACCCTATGTGGTGGAAAAGGATGTTAAACCCCCAAACACCCACCCTCTAGAGGCGAACAAAACTCCAGATATTTTTGCAGTCTGGAAGAGAGAAATTTCGTTGAGAAATCCATGCATTCTGTTGAAAGTGATGATGGTGAATTAGTTACTAACCCTGAACAAACTAAAGTTGAGACAAAAACATTAGGAAAAGCTCTATGCATCAAGGGAAGCAGATATTCAGGATGTCGATTTGTTTTCAGTAGTGAACGGTCCAACATTGTCACAGGAAGAGAGAGACTCCATACAAGGAGTATTACCTTAGAAGAAGCCCTAGCAGTCCTTAAAGATCTAAGCTCCCAACAAAAAGCTGTCCGAAGTGCGAAAATTTTTTAAAGAGTCGACCGTCAACTCTGTCACAGTTGCAGAGTTCACAAAGTGTCCAGAAACAAACCGTGCCGAAGAACTGCCCCCACTTCCTGTCGGGCTCCGTCCACGCTACTGTGCATATCCCCGTGCAACCCGGCTCATTATGTGACCACGCGGCCGCGGATACGTCAGTTTAAACGACTGAACGATGTCGGATACGGCGCAAGCCATGCTATTACCGGTAGCACGGTAGATACACGTATTGGAAAGCAATTTTGTTTCTTCTTCGTTTCAGCTCGAGCTTGCAGAACGAAAAGTAAAACCGCAGTTTTGAGATGTTTTTGCCGATAAAACGCGCTTGGCAAATCTAAGTGCCCGCGTGCTCCATTTCTCACAGAATTTGGTCAGTGTCGCTCGTATGCCGTGCTGTCGCCGTCAGAATGGTGCAACAAACGTTGACGGTAAGTTTTTTGGGGAATGTGTGTGTGTGTGTGTGTGTGTGTGTGTGTGTGTGTGTGTGTGTGTGTGTGTGTGTGTGTGTGTGTGTGTGTGTGAGTAAATAATAAGCACCGCCATGACATATCATATTCCGCCCGCGAATTTGCTGAGTTGTGTTGTGTGTGCATGGCGGGGAGGCCGGAGAGGGGGAAGGGGGAGGGGTCTGTGTGCGTGCGTGTGTGTGTGTGTGTGTGTGTGTGTGTGTGTGTGTGTGTGTGTGTGTGTGTGCCGGTGTTGGAAATACTACTCTGCCGGCCGTCCCAGCCATACTCCGCCGTTGCTGGGCCACCTTAATCGAAAAACCACTTGTACATGGGCCTCGAGTCCGTATCAGTACCCACCTCCTGACAGGACACCCGGTGAACAACTTGCATATTCAGCCATGTTCTTCAGCTATACCCGACGATTCCACTACATCACTGGCCAAAAACTCATCGGGTACGATTCGCACTGCCAGATAAATGGCGGCAACACAAAACCGCACACGAACATTGCGAGCTGAGGAATGCAGATCAATAACATGACGCATATGGTGCATTTGTTTAATTCACAGCCGGGTGCCCTACGCAGCCGCCGGTGTTTTTCATGTCAATCACTAGTGTTCAAAGAGACGTACGGCCAACCGGGAAAGGAAAAGCAGTGCACAGCGCGTCGTGGCTCGACACAGAAAACAGGTTTGGAAATCCCATCGCGAAATGCTACTTTCGGTTTTGTCGTGGACTGTACCGTAACCCGGCTACGCCCAAAGTGGTGTATGTTGTACACACTCCGCCCATTGACAACGACATACAACAACTATATCATCGTGTCAGTCGACCCCCCCCCCCCCGGCCTCCCCCCCCCCCACTCGCAACCCCCAACCCAGGTCTTGTGAGTGCCAGTGCAGCACCCTGCGGCGGAGGGGGTGGGGGGGGGGGTGTCAGCCGGTGTACGGTACTGTCCATGGAATTCATCAATCAAGCAAGCTAGCAAGAGGTCACTCACTCACTCACTCACTCACTCACTCACTCACTCAAGCAAGCAAGCAAGCAAGCAAGCAAGCAATATTTAGTACTAAGTACTGCCTCTGTAAGGTCGGAAAAAGAGTGGAGTGATTTTCCGAGATTTATTTCCACCAGATTGTGTTCGGGCTACATCTGAGTAAGCCTACAGGCCGGGCTGATGATGTGATCCATCTAGTAATGTTTTCTGGTCAGTCTCCCTGTTTGGAGGTACGTGGTGGAAAAGGACGTTAAACTCCAATTTTCCGAGATTTTTTTCCCCGCCGGTAATGTTTCAGGCGTCCCCATGAAAACTGACAGCCACCAATTTTGATCGTGGTGTGAGTACTCTCAATAATATTGTCTTTTCTTGTGGTCATGTTTGAGTTACGTGGTGGAGAAGGGCGTTAAGTAAGTTAATCAGGCCTAGAGTCACTCAAGATACTTTCTTAACCCCCAAAAGAAATCCGTATCACCACTAACTTTAACGTTGTGACATGCCCCCCCCCTCGCCCCCCCCCTCGCCCCCCCCCCCCCCCCCCCCCACACACACATACAAAATACCGGGCGTACAAACTGATCCGCTCAGAGGCTGTAATTAGTATCACCCCGACCCCCCCCCCCCCTCACACACACACCCTAGCCCCCGCCACCCCCACCCCCAAACCGACACACACACACACACACACACACACACACACACACACACACACACACACCCGACCCCGCGCCACCCCCACCCCCACCCGGCACACCCCCAAACCGGCACACACACACACACACACACACACACACACACACACACACACACACACACCCGACCCCCCGCCACCCCCACACCCAAACCGGCACACACACACACACACACACACACACACACACACACACACACTTCTTTAAAATCCTGTTTACTTGCCGCACGGACTCGAAAGGAGATTTTCCGGAAAACTGAAGTGAAACTACGACACTTTCTCCTAAACCCTTCTGTCTGCGCATGGGCACTGAAAGGTCGTTGGCATGGTAGCCGTACATTCATTGGTCACTGAGTATCGCTGACAAACCGAAAGAAGAGTTCCGGGGTCGCGCGACAACAACGCACCCCTACACGACAGTGACACGCCAGTAGTAGCTGTGCCCAGGCAGCAAGGCTGGAGAATCCGGACCGGCCGCTGAACAAGCGCACTGACTTACAGTATAGCGGGCTGTGGCCGGTTTCAAGGCTTACTGCGACCATCATCGGCAAACTCAGTGGGAGAACGGAAATGTGAAAGCAAAATTTCTTTACTCAGTTCGTCTCTGTGAAACTGTGAACGTCTGCCACAGTCAAGTCGGCGCTGATCGGACACAGCTCAACATGTCTGCAGAAACGCTTGGTGAGTGCTGAATATGCCGCCTTCCGCTAAACTGTACATGTACTGAACGTTTTTAATTCCTTGTTGCCCGGGGAAGCCGCGATAGCCCAACTGTTAACGTTAGACTTTCAGTTCTTGTGTCTTGAATGGGTTCCACGGAATCTCAACTAATTTGGAGCAAAATGATTGTGCCGGCTGCTGTTTTCCTTGTTGCCCCGGCGTTGGTATGTCACCCTCGTGTTGTGGAAAAGGACGTTAAACCCTACTCGGCCACCGACCTTGTCAGTTGTCTATATAAGAAGAAAAAAAAACAACAACACCATAATCCGTAAGTTGTGAATACATAAATAATACTACAGCCTGAAATGGATAGATAGTACATGTAGCCCCCGATTTCCTAAATTACAACAAACAAGTTTGTTGATTTCGACCTGCGAAACTTTAACTGTGAGTTTTAACGATCCGTTGTTCGGTCGGTGTAATTTGGTTAATTGGGTGGTGTGGTTGGGTGAGTGTTTAAGGATTTAACGCCCTTTTCCACCACATAAGGGTGATATCAAAGATAGGCAAGGAAAAAAACAAACAACAACAACAACAACAAAAAACCCAAAAAAAAAAAAAAAAAAAAAACAAGGAGGAATGGCCCATCCCATAAGGTTGTGTCTCCAAATTTCATTCCATTTTATCTGTTTTGTTGTTTGTTGTTGTTTTCGGTTGTTTTTCTTTCTCTCTTGATGTGTGTAAACCTACCAAAGACACTAGACCCGCAAGTAATTTTAGTTCTTTTCCTTTCTTTTGCCTTTGTAAGCGCGGCGTTAACATGTATACTAGAGGGTGGAACCGGTACGATTTCTCAAACCGGTTTTTAACCGGTTTTTCCAATAGAAAACCGAGGTTTAAAACCGGTTAACCGGCTATGTATACGTCATCTATTGTTTCTAACGCTTCCCCAAGAGATGGAAGGGGGGAAGGGAGGGGGGTCTCCTAGTACTCCGGCTTCCTGTACCCCTGCGTTGGAAATGTTCAGCCAACAAGGGTGGGTGGGTTTAACGTCCTTTTCCACCACATATGGATGATATCAAAGACGAGGCAACGATGAAAAAGCCAGCACAAATATTTGGCCCTAGCCGGGATTTGAACTCACGACCCGAAAGTTGGAAGTCCAACGCTCTACCATTCGGCCACCCCGGTTTCCCTGTTCAGCCAACAGCAGCAACAACAACATGATGATGATGATGATAAGAAGGAGGGGGAGGAGGAGGGTGTCTTGTAACGGGCCGAAAAACGACGAGTGATGTCCCTTAGAAAAACCGCGGTTTTCCGGTTTTTTAAGGCCAAACCGGTTTACCGAACCGTGAGAAAGTCGGACCGATTTTAACCGGAAAACCGGTAAAACCGAACACCCCTAATGTATACATGTAACTAACTAACTGACTGACTGACTGACTGACTGACTGACTCTTCTAGAGTAAGCAATATACGCACGGTAGAAATCGACAACAGTCCATGTGTCCACTCATGACTCACGCATGAAGTCTACACTGCAACCTTCAAACGGCAAGGTGGGTGGGTGGGTGGGTGGGTGGGGGGGGGGGGGGCTGGGGGATTAAGTGTTGAACGTCCTTTTCCACCGCGTATGCTTGCGCGGCGTTAAGCCCTAAATAACTAACTAACTAACTAACCACCGCGTATGGGTGATATCAGAGACGCGGCAACGAGAAATAGGCCTGCACAAATATTTGGCCCCAGCCGGGATTCGAACGCAAACGCCCGGCAGATAATGACTGAAGACTTTATGGTTCGCTCCAGGTAACCCACCTGACGACACTGGGCAGTGACAGTAGTACTGTTATGTGTTAGTATATTTTTGTTTTTACTATTTTTTGTACTACATGTCCGTACATGTACTCCGTAAATCAGGGGCCCATTAGGTATATGTAATCGAATTCTTAGTCTCTATTGTTGCACAGACAAATAATGATCATTATCAGTTTCGTAGGTGCTCTTTCCAAACCTCGTTATCGATCACGCTTATGAGACTATGGAAGGACGTACGTATGTACACGAAAGTGAGATAACATCGAGTTCATAATAAACCTCTCCAAATCACGCACGCAGGTCTGCTGAGTGTATGCGTGCTGCACGCGACTTGTCTCGGTCCGGTCTGTGTTTGAAGAAGTGTGTGTGTGTGTGTGTGTGTGTGTGTGTGTGTGTGTGTGTGTGTGTGTGTGTGTGTGTGTGTGTGTGTGTGTGTGTGTGTGTGTATGTTGTCTTCAAGAAACGAAGGTTGTCTATGACATGTGTTTGGTTTAGCTTCGGAAGATATCGTATATACCGTAATGCAATATTTAAGATATCGACTGCAAAAAAAAAAAAAAAAAAAACCCAGTACAGCCCTCAGCTTTGACTGGCGCAATAAGGGTCACACTTGTTTTGTTGCACCTTCTCGCCGAAGTTGGGTAGTTTACTACCGCTGGGTAGTTTAGAGGATTATTTTCCTCTGCAGACTGTCTCTTGTACATGGCGCATCCTACAAGATTCCCACTTGAATTGTTTGGTTTCATTTGCGGTAAAATTCACTGGAATGTTTTGTAACATCCCATTACTAGGACATTTGACACGATCCCTTACCCCCCCCCCCAGCCCCTCCCCTCCCCCACTTTGGAAAGTGCATTTTTCACTGGTAAGCATGCATGATGTTCACCATTTTCAGGCCCTCCCGTTTGGAAGAAGATTTTTCACGCACGCACGCACGCACGCACGCACGCACACACACACACACACACACACACACACACACACACACACACACACACACACACACACACACACACACACACTAAAGATCGCGCGCGCGCACGCACACAAACACACACACACACACACACACACACACACACACACACACACACACACACACACACACACGCACGCACGCACGCACGCACGCACGCACGCACGCACGCACACACATATGCATGCAAGCACGGATTTGATATTTATGCATGCGTGTGTTCGTCACGAAAGCAACAAAAGCACCGGAAACGAGTCTGCACGTAAATGTGACTCGATCTGATGAGGGAAAAACACAACCCAACCACACCCCTACCCACGAAGGGATATGAACCCGATACCTAGTTACCCGCAGACCGGCCGCCTTGACCACCAGGTCAAATCCGCTAGTTCCTTGGTTTTTAATTACTGCAAATTTGGAGGAGAGACAGTTAACCACATAATGTACATATATGGTTAACTGTCATGTCCGCTGTGCCCTTGCCATCTTTTAGTTTAGATTTCTTAGTTTAGTAGCATAGTATTAGACTTAGACATCACACATTACTTTAGGATCTGTGTTTAATATGCATGGATTTATATGTCTAGATAAATTAATGTAGGGGTGTGTGTGTGTGTGTGTGTGTGTGTGTGTGTGTGTGTGTGTGTGTGTGTGTGTGTGTGTGTGTGTGTGTGTGCGAGCCAGAAGAAAATTTTCTGCCATCGACAGACAATAAAGTTATATTGAATTGAATTGAATATAGTTTTACAATCGGAACTTTGAAAAAAAAAAAGTGCCGTCGAGCACAGAAGCAGACAGAATGAGCCAGAAACACAGAACATGATGATGTGCTAAATGACTGCCAGTTGTTGCGACGAAATGACACTGCATTAGCTGTTATTCCCCATCAAGCTGTGGGATACCGACGAGTATTTTGATCCAAGACGCAAATCAACCCTGAGCTTTAGCGAAGGGTTGATTGCGTCTTGGATGAAAATACGAGTCGGTATACCACAGCTTGATGGGGTGTAACTGCTTTATCATCATTTATGGGGCCAATTTATGGTATATTTTGAACGTTTATCCTAGTAAAAACTGACAGTCGACAGTGGCTGCACATAGCAGACGAACGAGTGTGTACGTCGGCAGAGCACGACGCCAACAGAATAAAGTGCGTCTTTTCATGCTGGCAAGACGGTGCCAATTCACTCATGAACTAAAATCCAAACAAAAACACAAGTTCTAAACTTCGACTTTAAGACACAAACAAACATGCTAACGCTTTCAAGGAAATGTAAATTTGCGAGGTGAATGCGAAACCGATCAAGCACGGCTCAGTCTGTTCACTCTTTGCACGATTAGGGCCCGTTCGAGCGGGAGTCTTCCTGTCGCGATTCTTCACGAAATATGAAGCTTTGTGAGTGTTTATTTTAATGATTATTTGTAGTACATGTACACCGATTAAAGTGTCCTTCCACCAACAGCTACATTATTTAACTGCATGCATGATTCAAACAATTCAAGAAGCTTCTGTTCAATCGGAGATCTATCTAGATAACGAATCCGCTGCCATTCACTGCGCCGATAGCAAACAATGCAGCGAGTCGATTCTGTTCAGCTTTATGTCACAGGTTTAGGGTTTCAAAGCGTAGAAACTCCTTTTGATTTGAGTACGCAGTGCTTGTCAGGTCTAGTCTGCTGCCGTCTCGAACTTGAGCAGCGGCGGAGGGCTTGTCACGGTCAGGCAGATCAGTAAACAGCATACATGTCGGTGAGGCGCCAGCTTCGACTGAACTTTTTGAGAACGGCTTTTGATAAGTGTTGGTTAAAACTGTCCGAAATTTGAGTAAGGAGTGCTTGCTAGGAACAGGTTACTGTTGTTTTGTACTTGAACGACGTGTTCATGAAGTCGGAAACATCGATATGCCGAGTCAAAATGTTTCGTTGTCGATGGTGTTGACATAGGGAGCGATTTCTCCCCCGAAGAATAGTAATACATGTACTTGCCCATCGATGACGATGTTTTTTGTTGTTGTTTTTTTGCCAAAAAGGTTGTATCTCTGTTCTTTCTGTCTGAAAGAAAGAACCTTTTTGCAGGGAACCACACCTGATTGTCATGTGATGTCGTGCTCTGTGTCACATGATTTCTCAAGTACTAGTACAATACGGACACTTATTCCACAGGAGAGATCAAAGAAAAAGAGGCCGCTATATGGATGATAATGCTCTTTTACGTTTCAGGCGTGAATGACGTCACTCCAGGCGATGATTCCGAGGGCGAAGCGTCTGATGACTCAGGCGGGGAGGGTCGGGGCGGGGGTCACGTGGTCGGCTTTGAGAGACCCAGCCTACTACAGGACCTGCAGAACATTCTGCACGAGTACCCGGATGATGGACAGATCTTTAAGGTGTTTGAAGAAATTGCGTGCCGCATGTCACACACACACACACACACACACACACACACACACACACACACACACACACACACACACACACACACACACACACACACACACACACACTGGAATTGTCGTCATCTATGAACTTTGACTTTGAGGAGAGATCACGTAAAGAGTTATGCTTGGAAGGGCCTGCAACTACAGACTATATGAATACTGTTCTATCAAGTTTGATGATGTTGTCTGTTTGTGATGAGAGAAAATATATCTGCAAAGTTTGTCACACAAAGGTCGATAGAAGTGGGTTAGACTCATTTTCTTTACACACATTAATGTTGTAAACTGAGCTTTGGCGATAATGCAGGCTACACAATACAGATACGAATTTCAAAGAAAATTCTGTATAAAATTATGCGTATTAAACATAACGCTGCGCATGGCGCCCTAGAAATGCTTTAAATTTCACCCCCCAAAATCAGAAGAAAAAAAATCCAGCAGGCAAAGACGCATGTGCAGGGCAAATTTAAACACAGCCCAATATTCCACTCTTTTGCAATGCTAGCAGCGACCACCTACCACCTACCTCCTCATTCCTCTGTCGTCTGCTAGCCTAGCTCTTGTGCCAGCCGCGCATGAATAGAAATAAGCCATAGGCCAGGCTCCCCCCCCCCCCCCCCCCCCCCCTGTTTTTACTGTTGCCTGGCTGAAACTTATTTACAAAGCCAACAAACAGCCCCAGATTGCCATTGTTTACTCTGCACACAAATTTGAGAAGGGGGGGGGGGGGGGTCTGTAATACATTTAGCGGAATTGCGACTACATGCCCTCGAAGCTAATAGTGATGTATAACCAGCAATGTATTATCACAATAATAATAATAATAATGAGTATTGTATAGGCGCTTTACCCAATTTCATGAATCGGCTCAAAGCGCCGCGAACTGAACCCACCACGCACGCTCACGTGAATCACACGCATTCTCTCACACACTGGGACATAAACACATTGCAATCACGTGGTGCGAAGGGTCAGCTCAGCTATTTTAAATTTCGGAAATTAGAATAGTATTTATTTTTCAAATTTGGTGGGCTGAACATTTCCTGTACAGACGGGGAGGAAGCCGGAGTACCCGGAGAGAATTTTGCTTGCTCGGATGATTAATACAAGTACATGTATCCAAATTATAATCAGCCTGCACTGCAAACTGTAATTTATGCAGTAACTGTAATTTAATTTATTTGAAAAAATAAAAGAAAGCAGAAAGCAGAAAGAAAGAAAGACAAAAAAGGGAAGATGATGATGGAAGGGAAAAAAGGGAAAAAGAAGATGAAGAAGAAGAAGAAAAGAAACATAAGAACCTTCCAAAACGGTCCAATCTGGACCCTCTTCCTGATTCCCACCAAAAAAAAAAACAAAAAAACAACTGTAATTTATGCTGATCAGGAGATGATCCAAAATGCCGAGGATGCTGGCGCCACCACCGTCAGGATTTTCTCCGTCGGTGGGGAGGTAGACCAGCTGGCAGGAGGTGCACCAAGTGCACCCTCAAATTCAGTGCAAGCGAACACCGCTTCAGGAACAGATACAGAGCCGGGAAACTGGAGACCTGCATTTCTTCGCGTCTTCTCGGTAAGATGGAATTGCACATGTTCGTAAAATCTGACCACCATGTAGTGGACGACCCCGCTCCCGTCAATCGAAAGGGGCGAGCCCCCGGAATTCAACCAATCGCGTCCCGCGGCATAATGAGCACAACACATGGCATGGTTGGGAGGGAATCACGCACGTGTAGTTTGATATGACTGAAACATGGACAGAAAGCAGTCAGTCCATTGACGTCATTACGCCAATCTTTTTCATCTTGAAATGACCCCTTTCCCCCATACCATGACGTCATGCACGTGCTGTAGTTTGCCAGTGCACAGCAGAGTAAAGGGGGCGGGGCTTTGGCGTCGGAGCTTGCCGTGTGGAGTCGTCTATACGCCTGTACCCACGTCCACTGACTAAAACGAATCCTCCGTGGCAACCGCACGCAGCTCACGCCTTTTTACCTTCTGATCTCTCTCTGTCAGACACATACTCTGACACGCATAGCAACAGGTGCGGGTTATCTTTTCAGAGTATTATACGTGTACAATTTTTGCCCTTAGCAACACCTTGTGTGTGTGTGTGTGTGCGTGCGTGCGTGCGTGCGTGCGTGTGTGTGTGTGTGTGTGTGTGTGTGTGTGTGTGTGTGTGTGTGTGTGTGTGTGTGTGTGTGTGTGTGTGTGTGTGTGTGTGTGTGTGTGTGTGAGATCGCGCACACTAGGTATAAGCTGCATTCATGTAGCACCATAGCTTCATTGTGATGATCGAGTACATAGAAAATAACTCTTATTGGAATCTTTTTTCTTCCTCTTCCTCTTCAGAGTCCAGGTCTGTGCGTGTATAACAATGCCAAATTCACCAGTGACGACTGGTCCGGTATTAAAAAGCTACATGAAAGCGTCAAGGCCAAGGACCCTCTCAAGGTTGGCAGATTTGGTCTCGGGTTCAAGTCCGTCTTCCACATAACAGGTGAGTGAATACAGCTTGTTTGTTTGTTTGTTTGTTTTGATCGGCCTCAACTCTTTGCCATCACGCCACCTGCGGTGCCAGCCATGTAATAGTATCACATGATGTGTCGAGATACCCCCCCCCCCCCCCCAAAGCTTCACCCGTGAAGTGGTTACATTTTAGCTGTGTGACAACAGCCTCCCCTCTAGGCCCTCAGGCCCGCTTGCCTCAATTTGGATTCGAACTTAGATCTCCCAGTCTGTAGTCCTAGGAACCGGTAAGGTTTTAGTATACGCGTGTAGCGTATAGTCCAGGTACACTTGAGGAATAATCTTCTTTATCCACAAATTACATTGTGCTGCCTTAAACGCGCTATTTCCGTGGTTATATTGAGCCAGCATACGTCATGGAACAGTTTCGCTCGTGACGGCGTCTAAAAGCTCGAAATACACTACTCGAACATTTAAATCCTACGACTGTTAATAGGTACAACACTCTCGCTCAGCGTATTAGCCCCGTCAGTGAGTGAGCCTCTGTTGGCTCAATGCCAGCATATGAGATGCTGTCACTGTGCAGGTGTCTAAGTGCTGTGATGTTAGACACCACGAAAAAAACAGCTACACCCGATCTGTGAGTATAAAAATCATAAAGACTGCGCCTTTAACATACGTAACTGTTTTAGTCTTGTACATGGTTTGGAATTGGATCATGCATTTTTGTTGGTGGTGGAGCAAATGCGCGAGGTCTCAAAATGCCTATATATAAATTGGTCCGCAAAAGTTAAGGGCCAGGAAAACATTCCTCTCTCAAAAGCAAACCAAAACAAGAAAACACCTTCGACTTATAGAATGATTTAATTTACATGTACCATTAAAGCCATCGATTGATACAAACATTCCATTGACATGTCAAAATTCATTCGATTTACATCCGTCAGAAGCACCCCACCCCCCTTCTGAAAAGTTGCAAGTCCGGTCAGTTCGTTCATAACTGGTGTGGCCACCATTTGCTGCCAGACAGTCCACCGCCACCCGTTGCCGCATCGAGTGGACAAGGTTCTGCAGCATCTGTAGCGGGATGGCGTGCCACTCCTGCTGCAGGAACTGGAATAACTGAGCAGCATCTGTGGGGTGGGGGTGATTGTCCACTACCCGGCGTCCCAGAATGTCCCACAGGTTTTCAATGGGAGCCAGGTCTGGGGATCGGGCTGGCCAGCCCATGCGGACCACTTGCTGCCGCTGCAAGAAGTCCCTCACCACCACAGCACGATGAGGGGTGGCGTTATCGTCCTGTAGACAGGAGCCACGTCCCATGGCCCGCAGAGTAGGGATGATGATCGGCCTGACAATCTCATCTCTGTACCTCACGCCGGTCAGGTTGCCTCGGATGAGGTACAGAGGAGTCCTCCCATGGAGATGAAAGCCTCCCCACACCATCACGGACCCCCCTCCATACCGGTCGTGCTCTTGGACGCAAACATCGATGTATCGCTCGCCTACACGTCGCCACACGCGCCTCCGGGCATCACTGTTCGACAAAGTGAACCAAGACTCGTCGGTGAACAGGACTCTGTCCCACTGCTGCCTGTTCCAGCGCTGGTGGTTGCGGCAGAACGCCATCCGAGCTCGGCGATGACGTGGTGTCAGCGGTATACGGACGGCAGGGACCCTTGAGTGGAGGTCCACTTCGTGCAGGCGTCGCTCGACGGTGTCCTGGGAGATGATAATGTTGGTGGCCGTCCTCAGGTTGCTTCTGAGGGTCCTGGCAGTGACGGTCCGGTCACGCAGCGCCAACAGCTGAAGGTAACGGTCGTTGCGCCGGTTCGTTGCTCGTGGGCGTCCGGAGCGGGGCCGTTCATCCGCACTTCCGGTGGCCTGGAAGCGTTCGTGCAGACTTTCGATGACGGAGTGGCTCACTCCAAAGCGTCTGGCGACTTCTCGGCCGGAAGTTCCATCTTGAAGCCATCCCAGCGCCCGTCCACGATCGTGTTAAAAGTCTCTGTCTTGGAGGCATGCTTATTGAGAGCCCTGGTTGCCGCGATTAAATACCCATTCGTGTCTAACTTTTGCTGAGCAGGGTTCACTAGGGACATGGCATGCACGTGCAATATGCCAGAATCCTGCAGCGGCACTGCTTCTTCAGCGAAAAACGACAAAACTTGCGTAAAATTCTCGTGAATTTGCAACATTTTCGGCGCCGCTGAAAACACTGTTGCTTAACTGCAATGTCTGCAAAACAGGTTTGGGCACGTGCAGCACTAAGCAAAGTTGCAGCGTAGCCCAACTTGAGTCATTTTCAACGTCGTTGTGTTAGTGTTAAATAAATATATGTAAAGCTACTGAAAACAAGGGCCGGCCCTTAACTACAGACCTAAGCTACAGACCTAAAGGGTCCACTGACCCCCAGTTCAAAATTTTAGGGGGTCTTTGTACCTCCACTTTCAATTTTTTAAGGGTCAGAATCATTTCTCAAGTTTTTAGTGCATGGAATTATAAAAACGCCGTAGTGGCCGCCGATCTGCCGCAGTAGACGGTTAACGCCTGCGAGCGTTAAACAGAACTAAAAACAGAACCGAACTGAACGCGGCTAAGGCAAGGGAGAACACTCACTCGATCACGCCTATAGACTCCAGAGTGCAGTCCCTTTTCGGCGGGGCGTGAAAATGTGTATAGTGAGGTACTTTCCACTGAAAGACTCTGTGCCCCAGAGAGTGTCACGCCTATAGGCGTACGCACGGTAGTGCAGAGGTAGTGCGTCAAGCTAAGCACAGATCGAGTTCATAATGCTTCAACGTAGCCCCTCGAATTTTTTTAGGACGTAAATTTTTACTTTAATGCATAAATTACGCACAGACGCACAGTTTAGGGAGCCCTGCCCATTAGCCTCAGGCATCATGGTCACCCCTAACAATGCTTCAACCTAAAAACAAAAATTACCATGCAAAGACCATTCAAGGGAACGCACCTGAGAAGAGTTTAAAAAAAAAAATGAATGTCTCCATTTCCGCTCAGACCTCACTGGAGTAATGCTAATCTACTTTCTGTTTAAGCTAGAAAGCCGCTTCATCCAAATCAGCTCACGTCGCTGTTGCCACTCTCTAGCGCAAAATGTCCCAGCTTCACTGGCAGCTTGCCTCTTTTTGCTGCCCCCGGGCATGCACCTCGGCCTATACAATACAAAAATCACGAAAATCACGCTTTCTCATGACAACAAAAATCATTACAAACTAGCACACTCGCCAAACAGGGTTCCCCAAATATACACCAGACATGACTCCATGCTCAGTTTGTGTCCTTACGCCTGTAATGCCTGATGCTTATGGAAATGTTCAGCCCACAAAATTTGAAATAATAAATGCAGTTCTAAATTCCGAAACTTGAATAGCTGAGCCGACCCTTCGCACCACGTGATTGTAATGTGTTTATGTCCAGTGGGTGAGAGAATGTGTGTGATTCACGTGAGCGTGCATGTTGGGTTCAGTTCGCGGCGCTTTGAGCCGATTCATGAAATTGGGTAAAGCGCCTATACAATACTTATTATTATTATTATTATTATTATTATTCAGCACCCAGTTATACTAATGCCATACTTGTAAGTGTGCATGATCTGTTCTTGAGTTTAAACCCTCAGTTCAGGTGTCTAGCATACGTACCATATTTTTTCCAGACCACCCAGTCATCTTCAGCGGTCACACCGTGTTGTTCATGGACCCCTTCAGACACGAGAAGAACGCCATCTACGAGACGCCCCTGGAATCCTTAACGACAGAAGAACACCAGGCTCTGAACTGCACCCTGGCCGGCGTGTTGCACGTGCTGCCCAAGCATTGCTTGACCCGGAAGCGGTTTAAAGGCACACTGTTCTGGTTCCCGTTGAGAGAGGCACCCTCTGAGCTGTCGGGGACCGTGTACAACCAGGAGAGGGTGCGCCAGCTGAAGCAGGCACTGAGGTCAGAGGTCAGCGTGCTGCCCCTGTTCCTCAAACGGATGGAGAAGATCGAGGTGTATTCAGGTCACGGGGAATCACACACAAACCCCACCCTGGACTTCTCCGCCAGTCTGACAGACGACTGTCTTCAGGCCGTGCAAAAGGAGAGGAAGAGATTCATAGCTGGCATCACCACGGCTGACAAATTATGCCCGACCAAGCAGGTGTGTGATCAAGTCAATTCAACACACACAGATAAAATGAATAAAAAGTATACATACGAATATAAACACCACTGGAGAAATACACGGGGATGGGGTTGCTAAAGCCATTAACTCTTTGGATACCTCTAATCCGATGATACTTACATCTATTCTGTCGAGGCTTAACAGTCGCCTGAAGTTTCTTGACAAAATCTACCATGGACATTAACAAATGCAATTGTTTTTGTGAACTATACTTTGCAGGTGTCTGAAGCCAGCTTTCTGGATGTAGAGACGTGTGTGAGGGAAGATGGTGGAATCAGGGTCACCAGGGACCAGTGGATGGTGGTGAATTTTCACCACGGGCTGGATGATATGTCACCGGAACTTAGGATTCTCTGCCAGGTAACGCTGAAAGTGAAAATTGTGTAGGCATTTCTCTGAAATCTACCAGGAAAAAAATGCCACGAAGTGCATGTGAGTGATATACTAATGGTATAAGAAACAACAAGTCATACTTCTTTTCTTTTTTTTTTCTGTATTTATTGGTACAGTTGTCACGTGTAATCCACTTTGTGTCAGCAGTGGTATTTTAATTTTTGTTCCAGCGTCACTGTCTCACATATCGTCCCTACGTGGGGGTCGCCGCCAAACTCCACAACCCAACGGAAGTTTTCCAGGGTCAGCTGTTCTGTTTCCTGCCTCTCCCCCCGGAGAAGGTCAGCCCCATGGGTCTCCCAGTTCACGTCAACGGGTTCTTCGAGTTGAGCCAGAACCGACGGCAAGTCAAGTGGCCCAGTACGGGTCAGGAAGAAGAACCAGCAATGAGTGATGACGCTTTACAGTGGAACCAGCTTCTTGTCAGTGAGGTTCTTCCGCTCGCCTACGTCACTCTCATCTCAGAAGTCATCGAAAAGGGCATGCCGCAAGCTGGGTCTCAGTCGTAAGTAGTTCACTGTCGGTTGCTCGGTGTATTCTTATGTTTGTATTGTTGCAGGTTCTCCTCTTCGTGTTGGATGCATTACACCGTGTAAAACATGATGCTTTTTATAACCGTGTTGTATGCTATACATTGCTACCCCTTTGGCGCAGTCCAGGTTGATACCCTTTAGGAACTTACATCACCAGGGTGCAGCATCACCTTTCCGATTATTTGGTTTCCCTTTCACTATGCAGTTTGGTTTCTGGTTTGTAGATGGCGTATTATTTCAGTTCTTGCGATATAACGAACAGGGTATTTTCCAGATCTGCAAGCTTCTGCCCACAGCCATCGCAGGTCCACGAGCTGTCACATCAGCCGGACCTCGTTTACGGCATTTGTCCCAACCCTAAGCGAGTGACCTACCACTGGGAGCCACTTCTCCAAACCTTCTATCAACAATTCGCTGGTCGTGACTTCTTCTTCACACGAGTACGTGGCGGTAACTGGTTAGCACTGCAAGACGGAGTCCTCATGACGCCACGTGACGGGGAGGCAGATGGGGCCATGCTCGCTGTCACCAGAGTGTACGAAGCTTGTGAAGAGAATCTTGTGAAGCTCCCACATCACGTGATCTGCGGCCTGCAAGATGCCTTTAAAGAGGACTGGACATCACGGCACCTTCCCGGATCTACTGATCGACACTTTGAGGTAGTCAGCCCTGAGCATCTCAGCAACATGATGAGGGGAGACACTAGATGGCAGGATCTGTCTGCAGACGACAAACGCCTCGTTCTCTACTATCTCTGTAGTCAGGACGACCTCAGCACACTGGATGACCTTCAGCTGATCCCTTTGGCCAATGGAACATTCTCTACGTTTCCTACCCCTGTACATGTGTGTCGTGATTTACGTGATCTGGAGCTGCTGCCTGGACTGGAGGATCGTCTGTGTTTTGTAACCCAGCCTGAGGGACTGCATGACCTACTGCTACAACTGGCGCACGATGGTTATACTCTCTCTCTCTCTGTCTCTCTCTCTCTCTCTCTCTCTCTCTCTCTCTCTCTGTGGTGGAAAAGGACGTTAAACCCCCAACACCCACCCCACCCACCCAATCTCTCTCTCTCTCTCTCTTTCTCTCTCTCTCTCTCTCTCTCACACACACACACACGCACACGCACACGTGTTTGTACTTGATCGTAAATCAATACGTTGCCTTTCATGCTCCGTTTTCTTAACTATTGACTATAGATTGTCTCCCCTTAGTTGCCCGGTTCCATGCTGCTGAAATCAGATGATGTGTTGTGTCAGGTGCTAAATGAAGTTTTTTTTTATCGGTTTTTTTAATGATCATAATGATGATGTAGAAATACCTTGTGGTCTCTGGTTGTTTCTTTTTGTTGTTATTCTTGTTGTTTTCTCAATATTCACTATTTTTTCACGGCCTCTCTCTCTCTCTCTCTCTCTCTCTCTCTCTCTCTCTCTCTCTCTCTCTCATATGTTAATCAAAGATTTTGTATTTTGTTTCCAACTTACTGTTTCCATTTACAGGCAGGATAGGTATGAAGCCAGTAGACGATGCTGTCTTTCCCAAGCTGCTCCAGCAGAGTATCAGGACGACGTTTCGTAGTAGAACTGCTCTCCTCCCACTCCAGGACCGCTGGATTCGTCTTGTCTGGCATTATCTTCAGGACAAAAGCCTGACGGAGTACGATCACCTGCCCCTCTTGCCGTGTGTACAGGAAGATCAGCTGGAACTCCGGCCACTACAAGGAAACTACATCTGTGAGAAGTTGCCAGGATTTCCGTCTGCGTCTCCAGCTCTCAGTCGCGCTCTGCGTCACCTGGGTATAACGGTCATCACGTCCCTGCCTGACGTTGTTCTCCACCATGATGAGGTCCCTCATACCCGCGTACAGCCGGCTAGCCACATGGGGCTGGTGAAATGCATGAGTAAACTCATTGCTGACTGCTCGAGTACAACTGTGAAAGACATCGCGGACAGGTTCAACAACACTGCAAACGTCGAAGAAAGAAACGCGCTTGTCCAGTGTTTGAGCGTGGAGCAATCCGCTCTTGAAGGAGTTCCAGAGAGTGAGTGGAATACTGCGAGAGATTTTCTGAGATGTCTGCAGTTGTTTCCAGCATGGCCCCCCTGTAGACGAGATGTAGGAGAAGGCAGACACGTCGCCGAAAGTCAACCTGACGTATACATTTGCGTTTGTGAAGAAAATCAAATGACCCCTGAAGTTGGAAGCTATGATCTGCCTCCTCCCGTCAGTTTCGCACCCAGACTGCTGAACTGCAGCTCGAATTCCCACCGACAGCTTGCTGAAAGACTGGGCGCCCGTGAGAAACCAGTCACCAACGTTTACAGAGAGATGCTGACAACATTGGCAACAGGAGCCGACAGTGACATTCCTCGAGATGAGGTCATACAGTTCATGTCCTTCTTCCTTCAGAGCCAGTTATTTGCTGACGCTGAGCTGAAGACACTGGCCAAACAGATCAGTTTTGTAGCCTGTGCACAGAGTGAAGACCTTAAGAGACCAGACGAACTGTATGATCCGGGCGATGAACTGCTACTGGAGCTCTTCCACCTTGAGAACAGGTTCCCACAGAAGTCTTCAGATGTTGGAAACCTGAGGCAACTTGAATTGCGAGGTGGATCAAGCGTTCTGGCTTCACATTTGATTGAGACAGCCAAATGCATTGACCGTTTTTGTCAAAACGACGACAGCAGAGAAGCGGCCTTGAGGAAGTCTCACGCCTTGTGGAGATTTCTTAAGAAGTTTGGCGGCCGACTGGCACAAGAAACCATTGACGAGTTGAGTGATTTGCGATGTCTGCCATGTGTCAGTGCAGAGAGTGAGCGGCCAACCGACTATCCGAAAAGCGTCCCACTTTGTCCAGAACCCTACACAAAGCTGGCAGCTGCGCGACCCAGTGAGATGAACAACTTCTCCGATCTTCACGTCGTCGGGTCCATCCGTCCTGTTGCAGTGGAAGAAATCGACATCACATTGCCACATGTTCCCCTGGCGCCTGCCTGCCCTGAGGACGTCTTAGCGCACCTGGAGATGGTGATTTTTAAGTTCAATAAGACAGAGACACGCCAGTTCAGTGCCATCTTACATCTTATCTACGCTCGGCTGAACAGTTGCTTGGCCCTTGGAGATGTTTTGGGGAGGCTTTGCGGCATGAGATGTATCTTGAATGAAAGGGACGGTACCTTTTATCAACCATCAGAATTCTGGGCACAGGAAAATGCCGATGACCTTGACCTAAAGCCGTACCGCTTTCCTCTGCCGACATCTCTAAGGGAGGGTCTGCAAGACTTCTTTCTGTCTTGCGGGTGTCGTCAGCGACAAGATTCTGCAATGCTGAATGACGTCCTGCAAGATATAAAGTACAAGTACGATCAAACACCGTGTGACAAGGCAGATTACAGCAGGGACTTCAGACTTGTGGTGAACATCCTGGAGACACTGAAGACGAACGCAGACTTCAAACACGGTGAGGTGCTGCTGCCTGTGTACACGACTCGGGAGAACACCCTGATCCTGAGGCCGGCCAGAGAATGTACAGTGGCTCCTGATCCACAGACTATTGAGCTGCTCAGTGAGGAGGAGGGACTGGTGTTTGTTCACCCTGACCTTCACAAGCACAAAGATGTTGTGTTTTGCCTTGGGGCAGATGACCTTAGGTCCAAGACCCTGTCGGGAATGGAACCCCTAGGCGCTGACGATGAAGAGTATGGACAGAAAGAGAAGTTGACGACACGTTTGCGGAATTTACTGCTGGAGGGATATACGGACGGCTTTTGTGTGCCTAAGGTGAGACAATAAGATTTAATCTGAAGACTGCACTCCCAGTAACCTCTTTGAATCTGATTTGTCTTTTCCCCCTGGCAATACAATGCTGACTTCTTCGTGAATTGCTGTAGTCAGGTTTAATGATGAGACTTTCAAGGGGCTCAAAGTACGCTTAGAAGACCACTGACAAAAGAGATTAACTCCCACGGCTAAGTAGCTCTCTTGAGGGGACAAGATGCAAACGCAGAGATAGTGTTACTTATCTCACACTTGAATTCAGGTTACGTGCTGTTGTGGATGGGGTGGTGAAAGAAAAAAAATGTCCACATTATGGTGATCTTATTAATTCTGACTTTTTATAGATAATTGTTGTTGAAAGTTCCATCTCAGAGTCGCCAGAATGGAAGGTAAGGGTCAGTCCTCACAACATTACTAATTATTCCAGGAGCTGCTTCAAAACGCTGATGATGCGGGAGCGAGAGTTGTCAAGCTGTTACTGGATGAACGGGAAAACCCGGACTGGCGGAGCGGTCTCATCACACCAGAACTGTCCAGTCTGCAGGGTCCGGCAATCTGGGCTTACAACGACGCCATGTTTACTGACGCCGATTTCGCCAACATTTGTAAACTGGGGGGAGCCACCAAGAAGGAAGACAGCAGCAAGGTGGGTTTTTGATTTTTTTTTTTTTTTTTTTTTGGGGGGGGGGGGGGGAGGGGGGGGTCACTTATACAGGTCGTCTGCATGACTCAGGTATCAAACTGACACTTGGGACGTAAGACTTCTTAACAACCAACCAGTGACCTAAAGGCATCATGCTGATTTGTTTTTCTTTCTTAGGTTGGCAGGTTTGGGCTGGGTTTCAACGCAGTGTACAACTTGACTGAGGTTCCCACTGTGTACTCGGGGACGACCATGGCCATGTTGGACCCTCACGAGACTTACCTGGAGGGAAAACGAGGCAAGAAGATGAACTTCAACAATCTCATGAATAAAGTCCTCCTCAAGCGCATGCCCAACCAGTTCCGGCCTTTCCAGGGGATCTTTGGATGTGATATCCTGAACTCTGATAATAAACCTTTTCAAGGAACTCTGTTTCGGTTTCCACTCAGAACAGAAGCACAGGCTGAAAGAAGTGAGATCTGCAAGGAAGCGTTCTCCAAACACAAGCAGGACGAGTTTGTCCAGAGTCTCATGTCCAAGGCGGGCAACCTGATGCTGTTTCTGCAGAGCGTCCAACGCCTGGAGCTGTATCGCCTGACCAAAGATTGCAAGGAACCTTCGCAGGCCACACGGCTGGTGGTGGTGGAGAGAACGTCAGAGTCTGATTTCAGAATTGACCACTCTTCAAGCATCTTGGGTCATTTCTCGTCACAGTGGAAGGAAACTGTACAGCAGAACGTCACAGCGTCAAGTCAAATGGTTGTCGAACGCGTGAGGATAACGGTTGAAAAGTCAAACAAAGAAAAGGAGGATGACTGCATGTTCAACGTTGCCTGGGCAATGGGCGTGGGTGAAGCCTGTGACATTGCACGTGGACAACGCGAGGAGGGTTTTGTTCCACTCGCGGCCATTGCTGTACCAGTGGACCCACAGGGCAGTGTCCTGCCAGTTGCTGACTGCGCGGAAGGTAAGTGCTAAAGCTTCAGTGTTCAGTTTTATGTTCTTACGTCCGTAAACAGTTGTGCGATTCTGTTGTGCAGTTCACACATACTGCATACAATCTGCCGCTAGGCCATGCATGCTCTCCGCACGTTTTCTGGTGGTTTCCCAGACTGCTATTAGTGTACTGCTAGTTGTCCAATACGCAGAAGGTATAACTTGTATACATTCAGTCTTGTTTAATATATTTTTCAAGTCTCTCAGTCCAGTAACAAATGATTTCGCTGGGCAGTCCTCATTACACACCATTTTGACTGTAAACTAAACTGGCAGAGGGGTGACTGTTCTGAATCAGAGGGTCTGGAAAATCTGGATTAAACAAATTATTGTAATGCTTAATCGATGCAATGTTTGCAGGGTTCTACAGGACTGGTCACTTGTTCTGTTTCCTGCCGCTGGCCAAAGAAGCATCCACGAGTTGTCTCCCTGTCCACATCAATGCTCCATTCGCTCTGACGTCTGACCGGAGGGGGTTGCTGACACAGACAGAGGACGACAACAGACAACTGCTGGGGGCCCAGTATGATAATAATAATAATAATAGAAATAATGAGTATTGTATAGACGCTTTACCCAATTTCATGAATCGGCTCAAAGCGCCGCGAACTGAACCCAACTCGCACGCTCACGTGAATCACGCGCATTTTCTCACACACTGGAGCATAAACACATTACAGTCACGTGGTGCGAAGCGTCAGCTCAGCTATTTAAGTTTCGGAATTTAGAATTGCATTTATTTTTCAAATTTTGTGGGCTGAACATTTCCAAAGCAGAGGGGGTGGGGGGGGGGGAGCCGAAGTACCCGGAGAGAACCCCCGACGATCGGCCCGAATGATCGGTGCCACATACGAGAAGTAAAAATTCTTTGCCGCGAGTGGGACTCGAACTTCTGACCTCTCGCATTGGTGACAAGTCTCTTAACCACTATACCACCGACCGCCCCGATCAATAATGAATTTGTCTTACGCCTTCTGTTTATACCTTAACCCTTTACGTGGCCAGAAAAACAACGAAAAGATTTTCATAAAATTAACACGCCATACCTGATTACCAATCAATGGTTGAAGGAATCCTCTATAATGATTTGATAGTTCTTTGAAGTTTTTCCTTGTTTTTGACACGGAAGGAGATGTGATGAAAGTATTAAAAATTTAAGCGTGTAAATTTTCAGCAAATAAAAGCGACATAAAATGGACAGAAACCACTTTACTTTGTAAATTTTAATTCAACGCTAAGCAAATTCTAAAATTCAAACACTACTAACCTTTTTCAAACAAAATACACAGGTACAGTATATATTTTGTGTATACTTTTGACCAGATGGAACACAGCCTTATTCAAGGATGCAATTCCACGAGCTTACCTGACGTCCCTAGAACAGCAGGGGAAAACACACAACGACTCTGACATTTACTACAGTATCTGGCCAAAACACTCCTCTCAGATGACACAAGAACAAAATTTCTACACACATTTGATCAGGCAGTTCTACACCGTGCTTGTCACTGAAGACTACAAGGTTTTCCCGCATGAAGACGGATGGGTGGCTTTCTCATCAGCGTGGTTCTTTGATCCTAAATTCAAGGAGACAGACGTCGGTAGGGTGGCCTTTGGGGTGCTGCAGAAGTTTTGGAGCGAGACGAAATGGAAAGCATCGGGAGTTCTGGTGGATGTTCCTCACAGCATTGTCCAGAACATCCGAGATGCTGGACAAAGAGATGCTCTGCAACAGCGTGAGATCACCGAGGTTGAGTTTTTCACTGAAGTCCTGTTCCCAAGACTGAGCGGAGAGGAAGAGTCTGCCTTGGACGTCCATGACCGGAACTTGCTGGTACTCCACGCCCTCGTGTCTGACAATGAGCAGTTGCAGGATCTGGTGAAAAGTCACCCGTGTATCCCATGTCAGCCTGATGGTGTCCTCAAACTTCCCAGTCAGTTGGTACACCCAAAGGGTGCTGCTGCTTCGTTGTTCACAGTGGACGATGCGAGATTCCCACAGAAGGCGGATGGAGCAGACTTCTGTCGTCCTGATGTCTTGACCAGACTTGTCAACATGGGTATGGTGGAAGACAAGCTTCCAAATAAAGAGGTGATGGAGCGAGCACAGTCAGTGGAGAAAATAGCCAACACCGACATGAGTACTGCAGTTCAGCGTGCCGTGGCTCTCGTTCGCTACCTGTCACCTGATAACCTGGGTCAGGATCTACAGTCTGTCACACTGACACTCTCTGAGGTCAAGTTTCTCCCTGTGTTGCCAAAGCCCACCAACTGGCCGTTCCCATGGCACGGTGACGGAGAGAAGTTCGTGGCGCCTTGTGAAGCGTTTGGGAGTTCCCTGAAGGATCTGGTGGCTTGTCAGGCTTACATACTGGACGACGTATCCAAAGCAACCTTGGGTCTGCAGCAACATGAGAGCACGCTCCAGAGTTTGGGTGTGACAGTGTACAAAGCACGCGGGGGTACGAAGCTTGTCCAAACTGTCATGGCTCAGTTGATCACCATTTCAAGGTCAGTTACCGAGCTAACTAAACAACCCACACGCCTTGTAGGCACAGTCACCACAGAGATTTACAAGTTCCTGAACAGGTCTTGCGAAGACTCGAAAGGTGTTGGGAGTTCATCACTGCTTCAGCCAGGGACCTTTGAACTGCTGAAAGACGAGGCTGTGGTTTGGACTAAGTTTGGATTCCAAGAGGCACATAGGGTAGCTTTCTCCTGCACCCCCGACTGCTCACCTTATCTGATTGCGCTAGACAGCCATACGGCCCAAAACGGACGACGTTTCTTCGGACAGCTTGGAGTAAAGGAAAGGTAGGTTTTCCTGTATATTTATAATTCTTCTCCTTTACTCAGTCTTTTTCCGTGGTGATTGTGACACCAGTATCGATGTAAATAACTGTATATTCCATATCCCAGGAAATGTGTTCCCCTTGTTCTTTTGTTGTTGTTGTTGTTGTTGTTTTGGTAGTCCCCCAAAAAATTACACCTGAGCAAGTAGGTCAAAATGTTCTGCTTGCAAACCAAATCAAACCCCCCAAAAGTCTATGTTTCTTGGTATGTCAAAGATTTGATACGGAGGATGCCTTGGGTGCACTGGAGCGAATCCGGATTGACAAGGGTTCTTCAGCCTTGAGTACAGAAGATGTCACCTGTGTCACTTACGTGGCTGCGCTGCTTTCCAGTGTTCTGGGCAAAGAAAAATTGGATGAAACTCGAGCGCAGCGTGTACACTTGCCGGACAGACATGGTTGGCTGCGTCCAGTCAGTGAACTGTGTCTAGATGACTGTGACTGGGTCACGGAGTCTGCCTCCATGAAATTTCTGCACCCGAAAGTCTCGCCTTTTCTCGCAAGCGTATTCGGCGTGAGAACCAAACGTGAACATGATGAGGTATACATATTAGTTAAGGGTGTTTTGTTGTTAAGTTGTTTCTCTATAGAGAAACAACTTTATGAGACGGGGCAGATTTTGCTACGCGCAGCAGCAAGTTTCAGTGATACAAAACAAGACTGTGACGTTTCTCCACACAATACTTACTTTCACGCACACAGTGACGTAACGAAATCTGCGTCATAGACACCTTACGTGCACACTTTGCTGCTGCGTTCTTTTTGGCGGGAATGACGTGTGTGTGTGTGTGTGTGTGTGGACGGATGTAATGATGGCTATCTGCTAAACCACCTCGCCGGGTGGCTTTTTACTTTGAGATAAAATGGGCAGTCATATTCTCCAGAGCTATTTTTCACGATTTTTATCCTGCCGCATTTTGAGAACAGTTATCGCCGATTTGAAAAAAAATCGGTCATGTTACGAATTTTTTCGAAAAAAATATGTTCAAATGGCTTCATTTTCTGAAATTGGGAAGATCATCCAATTATACTGCCTGTTTTCGTAGCACAGCTCTGTAGCTCTGACAGGTTTTGTGTAAGAAAAATATTTCCGAGGTAGGGGTGGTTTGCATATAAGGCCAAATATCTATGAAAAGACTCCTTCAAATTACTCATCATTCCGGTATTTTTGTCACTTGTGACAACTGCACATATGACATGAACTATTGCACTATTATAGCTTTAGTATTAAGAATAACAGAGCTTTTAGATAAACACATTTTTTTCACAAATAAAAGCGACACAAAAGGGACAGAAACTGTTAAGTGGTTTCTGTCCCTTTTGTGTCGCTTTTATTTGCTTAACTTGTAACCACTTCGCAGTCATTACCGTTTCCGTTTACATTTTTTCACGTTTCTTCGAGAAGCGCCGGTCAAAAAAGTTCCAATTTTGCAATTTCGTAAGTACAATCCAAGGCACTTTAAGTCCACGTTTCATCAGCTCTCTAGATCTTCCAGATTTTATGTCAAAATTAATTCAGTCCCGGAAGTCACAAAAACAACAAGGAAATCACAAGATATGAAGAAGTATCATCTGTCAGACGAGCAGCGTGAGGCTGACGGCAAATGTTTGGTTCACAGACAAAATCTGCAAGTATCGTCACTGCTTCCGACATTTCATCAGCCCTCTACATCTTCCAGATTTCATGTGAAAAATAATTCAGTCGGAGAAGTCACAAAGCCAATAGGGAAATCACAGGACATAAACAAGCATCCTCAGACGATCTCAGTGCTGGAGGCTGACGCCAAAAGTTTAGTTCACGGAATTGACGTCATCTCTCTCTCTCTGTATGACGACCTGCTTGAGGCTGACGTCAAATGTTTAGTTCACGGAACTGACGTCTCTCTCTCTCTCTCTCTCTCTCTCTCTCTCTCTCTCTCTCTCTCTCTCTCTCTGGGGAGCCAGGGTGGCCGAATGGTAGCGCGTTGGACTTTCAATGCTTGGGCCGAGAGCTAGAATCCAGGCCGCTGGGGCCAAATATTTGTGCTGGCCTTTTTCTCGTTGCTCCGTCTTTGATATCACCCTTATGTGGTGGAAAAGAGCGTTAAACTCCTAAACACCCACCTACCCACCCTCTCCCTCTGCCTCTCTCTCTCCCTTCTTCCCACACCCGGCCCCACCCCCAGTCACGTGGCTAATCGGTCGAGGTCGTAGAGGATCTAGTGTCATCGGTAGAACTTGGAGAGGGGAGAACCGGCAACAATAACAACAAAACAGACAAAATAAAATGAAGTTTGGAGAAACAACTTTGTAGGACGGGGCCGTTCCTCCTTGTTGTTGATGATGGTGGTGGTGGTGGTGGTGGTGGTGGTGTGTGTGTGTGTGTGTGTGTTTGTGAATTTTTCACTTGAGTCACAAGAATCTCATGCTGGTGAGGCACTGAACAAGTTCCAGTACTTACTTGTACTTCTGGAAATAAAGTATCCTTTCCTGCTTGTGCAGCGCTTTGAGCCTTTAAGTTTCATTCGCTCGGTGATGACTGCCGACTGAACTGGAGATCAAGCCAAAGGATGCATGGCAAATTCTCTAGATTCGGTGTCACTTCGTTATCCCGTTTGGGAAAGAAATTAGCAAGTGCTGTGCAGCATCTCCATTTAGATATTGTTTTTCTTCAGCTGGTTTTTTTTTTCTTTCTTTCTTTCTTTTGCAGGATGATTTCACAGAGTCATTCGGGCAACAAGAACAGTTGACAAACCGCATCAACCGCCTGCTGGACGGCTACACACGAGATGAAGCCATCTTCAAGGAACTTCTTCAGAACGCAGATGATGCTGGGGCCACAGAGGTGAAACATTATCCTTCATTTGCCCACTGTGGGTGTGTTGTTCTCTTTTAAAATCCCACGCAAAAACTGCAATTTTACTTGAAATCTTCAGATCACTAGGAACCAATTCAAGATAAAACAGTAATATGTATTCCTTTTCAGGTTCTTCTTCGTTTCAGCTTGACTTTGTTGCTCCCTGCTGCACGTACTTGGTTACGTCCCGGACAGAAGTTTTCCAAGCGTGTTTGCGCAATAGCGAACTGGAAACTCTAGTCTATAGAGTTTGGAGTGTACGAACTAGGCCCACACGCCACACGCTGATCGTCAGCTGTAGAAGAGATAAAGACGTTCCGGATTAACTAAGCGATCTGTTCCTGTTCATGACAGGTTTGGTTTGTGAAGGATTTCACCAACCGTGAAGGAGAGAAGCTTTTGAACGACAACTGGAAGCAGATTATGGGCCCCGCTCTCTGTGTTTACAATGATGCCAGCTTCACCCAGGAAGATATGCAGGGTATTCAGAACCTGGGCCAAGGAAGTAAGGAGGACGATCTGCTCAAGACAGGAAAGTAAGTAAATTAAACATTAAACATTATAAGAGTTGCAATGCATATTTATTCATTTGCTATGAGGTCAAGAGCTTTTGCAAGGCGCAATACTTTAAACGTACGCCATGCTGTCTGTAACCCATCCAATGTGTTTGACATCTTTGTCAATAACAATTGTTACTGCAGTGCAAACCTCACCTGAGAAAACAGGTAGTCATATGAAAAGAACCGAACGGCCATATTAATTCTGCTGCTAACAAGTTTTGTCAACATAATGAAAGTTCCCATCATTTCCCAGTTTTGGAAGTGTTTATAAAAGAACTCATAAGTTGTGAATATCGCACAATATTTATCAGGTACGGAGTTGGTTTCAATGCCGTCTACAACCTTACGGACACGCCATGTTTCTGGACTCGCGTGGACGGAGAGAAGGAAAAGGAGAAGATTTGCGTCCTTGACCCCAACTTCTTTGTTGCCGGGAGACGAAGGTTGCCTGGCATCCGTCTAAAGGTGGATGACCGCTTCCAGTCCGAATACCCAGACATGTTGGCGCCTTTTGTCGTCAACGGACAGGGTGAGGGACAAATAAACAAGGACACTTTCCATCGTATAGGGATTATTAAAGTGTGTGTGTGTGTGTGTGTGTGTGTGTGTGTGTGTGTGTGTGTGTGTGTGTGTGTGGCTTATTCTGTCTGTCTGTCTGTCTGTCTGTCTCTGTCTCTCTCTGTGAAATGGTGCTACTGGTGAACATCTTGATATTGGCGTCTAATCATCCTTTTTATATCAGGTAACACAAAAAACCAGAGTGGCACAGTGTTTCGTCTTCCGGTCAGGACGCGTGGCGGAGCCAAGCGATCCAAAATCAGACAAGATGCGATGGATCCCAGACACCTGGAGCGACTCCTGCGTGAGTTCCAGCCCAAGATGGGCGAGTGTCTGTTGTTCCTGAACAACGTGAAGAAGGTCGGCGTGTACAGCATCCAGCAGGATGGGACGCTTCACAGGGAGTACGAGACACAGCTCACTACAGACAAACGCAGCGCGATATTGAGGAAAGACTTTAATGAGCACGTGAAAGACGAGGCCGGGAAGCTGAAGACAGAAGGTCAAGGTCACAGTCTGACCAAGTTCCGGCCCAGAGAGGTGGCGGTGCACACAGAGTTGTCGGACACGCTTGGAAAGAAGGAAGAATGGCTCGTGGTCAGCAAGTTCGGCATGACAGAGACAGACGCCTCATTTAAAACTCAGGCCCAGTCAAGGGACATTCACAAACACAGGCTGCTTCCCCTGGCTGGCGTTGCTCTCTGCATTTCTGGGAGAGGTGACTCTGCACCTGCTACACAAGGAGAATGGGGGAAACATGCTGGAAAAACAGAAAGTACGGCCGCAAACCAAGAGAAGACAGAGTTCCAGGCGTACTGCGTCCTCCCGCTACCAGTGGACACAGGTCTGCCTGTCCACGTGAACGCCCGGTTTGCCTTGGACCACGAAACGAGGCGCAACATTGAGACCAAGCGAAACACTCTTCTGGCAGAATGGAATCGGCTTCTGGCGAGAAGGCTCATAGTACCGGCATACATCAAGGCGTTACACGAGGTCAAGGCTACTCTTTTTTCAGAAGAACAGAAGTCTTTGACTCCTGAGCGACAAGACGAACAGGGGGACAACCTCAGAGGGAGGACAGAGGCTACTGGCCCTGGAAAAAAGAGGCGGAATGTCAGTCCAGCCTTGCGTTCCAGGAAGAAAGCTAAAATTGCCACAGTAGGTGACCACGGAGACTACAGCAGCTTGGAGAGGAAGCTGAGTATCTTCAACAGTTTCTTCCCTGACGTTTCAGACAACGTGGATGCCTTCTGGAGGTCGCTTGTTCAGGAATTATACAAGCAGCTGGCACAGAACGAGGCCGACGTTTTCCCTGTTGTACGGGAGGACCTTCAGCGTCTTCTGTTTGTACCGGCAGTCAGGTCTCAGGGCTTCCCCGGGTTCTTTTGGGACGACTCGAAGAAAGTGAAGAAATCCTTGAAGAACATTCTGCTGAGACTGAACATGAACATCATCGAAAGTCCGTGCAGAATCTACATAGCTTTCCTGCACAGCAAAGTGGGTGGAGTGAGATGTGTTGACGAGCAAGCTGTCATCCAGTTTCTTAGCTCCTGTCAGCAAGAAGCCTCAGAGCCGGACAGCAGTTGTAATCTGAAGGACCTACCAAAACGTGTGGAGGACACGTCGTTTCAAACGGCGAAAAATGTAAAAGAAGTGTTTGAGTTCATCAGTGGCGAAGTCAGCAGCCTGGACTGTCTTCCTCTCAGTCTTCGAGTGTCCGGAAAACTTTATCTTTTCGGCAGTTCAACGCCGACCATCGTCTCCTACTTCGCCGACTTGCTTCCTGGGTCTAGTGACAGGTTCCTTCTCACTGACCTGATACAGTTTGCACAAAGGCACGGAGGCAAGTACACTCAAGGTATCCTGGAGAACCTGAGCATCTCTAGGCTGGCTTCATTATTACCACATTCACTTGACAAGAGGTTCGGTTCAGGAAAAGTCTGCAAGCTGGCAGACGCTGCTGACGCCGATTTCCAGCTTCCCAGTGTCAGATGGATTCGCCGCTTCTGGGAGTTCTTGAAGGAAGAACTGTCTTATCACAGTGCAAACCGGGAGTCAGTTGATCAATACATCCAGTATCTGTCTGACTGGAGCTTCATACCGGTGTGTAGCGACGAATCAGTCCTGCTGTTCCCTCTCCAAGACAGAGACCTTGTTGTCTACATTCATGAACGTCCACACCTGATGCACACGCCGACTTCAGGCAGCTCTGACGTTGCGGAAAGAGAGAGGGACACTCTCGAAAGCCTGAAGAAGCTTCCACTGAACAGGCTTGACTTGAAATCTCTGCCAGGAAACAGCATCGCCACAGAGATCGTAGCTTCCGTTGCCCGCCCACATGCGCTTCTCATTGCGCTTGCTCGCGCGGACATAACGGAGACGGCCTTTGGCAGCAGAGATGCGGAGACAATTCTCAGCTATTTCCAGAGGCATTTTCCACAGGTGCATTGGACCGAAATAACGAGCATACGATCTCTTCCATTCTTTGAGACACCTGATGGTCGCCTGATATCAGTGCCAGCGCATGGTACACCGCTGTGTCTTCCAGGAACGGTTCCTACCACTGGACTTACTGACTGGGTCGCCAATACACAAGTGATTCTCCTTAAGGAAAACCGGAATCTTACTGGACTTTACAGTCAGCTAAATTTCCAGACTCCAAATGTTTCGGATTTCTACACGCAATACCTGGTGCCTGCCGTCCGCCACCTCCCAGCTGAGGCCATTCTCGTACACATGGAGTACGTCAAAGATCACGTCCTTCCAAACACTACACTGTCTACAGCCAGTACAAGGAGTGCTCTGATCGAGACGCTTCGGCAGACTGCTTTCATCAAAGGTGTAGACGGCACTCTCTGCAAAGCCTCCACTTTCTACAGCCCATATCTTGACGTCTTCAAGGTGATGCTGACAAGTGACGTCTTCCCTCCACCGCCATATAACTCAGTTAAATGGAGAGGTTTCTTGGAAAGGATTGGCATGATCTGTGAAGTGTCAGCAGAACGTTTCCTGACGTTTGCCGAGCAGGTTGAAGATAGAGGCAAAACCGGAGTCACTGAAAAAGTGAAGCAACAGTCTACGGTGCTTTGTAAATACTTTTTCCGGACAAGTGGGCTGCAAGGGAGCACATATCTTCTTGAAAAACTGAAAACCTGCCAGTTCCTGCTGCCTAAACAGGTCAGCGACCTAGAGAATGGAAAGATTCTTGAGACAATCCACCATCCGTTTCCACCGCCCACACCGCTTCTGACCTTCGCTGATGGCTGTTCTCCATCTGATGCTCATCTTGTGTGGACCAGTAAGGCGCTGCTGGATGAAAGCGCAGACCCAGTTACGCAAGGTTTCCCAAACCACCTCTACCAGCATATTGGCTTTACCGGCAAACCTCCCGAAGATGTCGTGATGAAGCACGCGAAAAACGTCTGCCTGGCGCTCAGAAAGAAAGGAAGAAGTCGAAATGATTCGTTGTTTTTTCAACAACATCTGAATCTGATTGAAAGTTTCATGGAAAAGTTCTATAAAGCTTTGGCGTTTTACAAGGATGAGAGTTTGCAGAGCTTTCGGGACATTCCTGTCATCTTCCATAGAAATGAAATGGCGATGTTCCTGTCAGACCAGGTCGTCATTACCCTGGCTAAAGAGCAAACGGTCAAGGGTCACGTTGTTCGTGCGCCACAGAAATTCGGAAAGTTCTTTGAACTTTTCCAGAGACTGGGTGTCAGTGAGGAGCCACGTGCAGACCATTACGCCAAAGCACTGGAACGACTCCACGAGGAATCTCAGGGACGTATACTGGAACCTAATGAGCTTGAGCTCGTCAAGGGGTCAGTGGACAATTTGTTCACACGGCTGAAAGCTGAACACGGCTCAGACAAAACATTGTCGGTCAAAAGCGTCTACCTTCCAGCAGAGTCCATCACTGAAGTGAAAGACACTCAAAACACTCTGATGTCAGTGTATTTGGCCGACTCCCGCCAGCTGATTCTGGAGGTAACTGATGAGCAGAAGAACAGGGTCCGATCTCCCAGTGAGCATCTCGCTGTGTTCCTTAGCTTCAAAAAACTTGAGCTGGAGGCCAGAGATCTTCACCGGGAAGTCAATGGCCGTCTGCCAGATGCCTACAAGATGAAGCTATGGCAAGAAGTTGTCAAGGAAACGCTAACTGAATCTTGCAAGACTCTGGCTCGCGCGGATACTGACACGCTTTTCTTTGAGGGTCGTATGCATTCCCCAGAAGTCATAAACGCCGTGCTGCGCTTGGTCAACCACCAGAAGCTGAAGGAAGACCAAGAGTTTCCTGAAGACGCCGTGAAGGAAGTGGAAGAAAAGCTCCACTCGCTCCGCATTCGCAAGGTGACTAACCTTGAAACTGTCCTCAGCATGAATGGATGCGAACTTCTAGGCACAAAAGAGAAAACCGACTTCTTCCTGGAGCAACAGCCGCAAGTTGAACAAGGAGTGTGCAATGCAACAGCGACACTCTACGCAGACTGTGACCAGAACCTCAGCCAGGACTGTGGCAACAAGGAGTTCATGCTGAAGCTGAACGCGGCTGTCCGTCTCGTGGTGGGAACTATGGACGGCATGCTGCTGGACTATTGCCTACAGAAACCCTCCGCTGCAGCAACGTTCCTAAACAAGAACAATGTTCCTGCATTTTACATTTCACGCGAGACTCAGCCCACAGTGTTTCCTGCTCCTGGAACTTTCGTGCCGGAGAGTATGCACGACCTCTTGGACAACGTCATATACGAGTTTCACGTTGGAGAACACGTAGCATATGAACTCTTTGACCCTTGTCTGGATATCGGTGAGAGTAAAGATACAGACGATACAGACAGAGAGGAACAAAGGCGACCTGTTTACATTTTTGCCAAGGTTGTCTCAGTCATAGATCAGTGTGATCCTGAACTTGATCTCAGAACGAAGCTTCTGCGGATGCGCTACACCATTGAAATTGGAGAGGAAAAGACAAAAGAGGTGAGTTACTTGTTTTGTTTTGAGGAGGGGCGGGGGGGGGGTCTTTTCGTAGACTAATGTTTGTTCAGTCCCATCGGATTTTACTTCTGAAGTACGCCCTCTTTAATAATTGTCAAATCACGTAATGACTTGTGTCATTGTGTAAGGGGTAAGGCAAATGTGTCTATATGTGAGTGTTTTCAAATTCCACACAGGGTTTGTTAGTAGTGATAGCTTTGTAATGATATTGGTATTGTTGTAGACTACAGCCTCTCTCTCTCTCTCTCTCTCTCTCCATATGTCCACCATACCCAAATTTCTCGTTTGGGATAATAAAGATATAATTATTTGATTTTTTAATTTGAGTCCTGGTGCGTGTACATATGTGATTCAAAGGCATCCTACCTTTATCCAGGTTGGTGCCTGCGAGCTCTACAAGTTTGTCAGGACACGCCACAGTGACACTTCCACGTCCACTGCAGTGGCGCCTTACACTGGAGAACCGGCGTCTGCTTTGTCAGCCTTCCTCGAGACCAACGTTGACGATGATCTCGCCAAGGTCCTGAAAGACATCAGGCGCCAGCTGCGAGACATTTGGTCAGCATTTGCCAGTGACAAGGATCGTCTTCGCGCCGTGAAGCGTCTTCTGTTGAAGTGGCACCCAGACAAAAACCAAGGACGAGAGGAGTTCTGCACGAAAGTCTTCCAGCGTATCCAGCACTACGTTGATCTTCTCAAGCAAGGCCGGGACCTTCCGACTGAAGATGATATTGACGAAGACACTGTGGACAGCGCTGGTTTCACTTATCACCCACCCTCAAGACAACATCATGGGCACAGACCGCGCCGCAGACGATATCACAACGATGGCGGAGGTTGGTACGGCAGTTTTTTCAGCGCCATGTTCGACCGAGGGCGGACGTACGCCACGTCCAGCAGTACGAGTTCGGGGTCCACAAGGTATGACTCGGGAACGTCAGGAAGCTCCGATTTCTTCAGGACGTCGACGTCAAACCCACAGCCAGAGGAGGGCAGGAGGTGGATGCGACAAGCCAAGCTGGACTTGGACGCGGCTGTTAAGACGCTGCGCGGTGGCGACGCGCTGATGTACAACTGGGCTTGCTACCAGGCACACCAGGTACCGTAAGCCACTTCTCTCTGTGGACCTCGTGAATAAAACGCTCTCATTTACGCGAGGTTTTTTCTTTTTGCGAGTGAAATTATTCAGTGTCTACTTTGTGTGTATACTTTGTTATATGTCAGATGAAAAAGATCACTACAAGAAGAGAAATTATTCAGTGAATGGGACAAGCTTAGAGGGTTCCACAAAATACTTTCGCATAGACTTGCTGGGGTAACCCTAGGACCATCTGCTTTGATTAAGTTTTTTATAGAAACTGTTAGATCTATATAGTATTCTCCTGTGTAAGTTACAGTGTGTGTGTGTGTGTGTGTGTGTGTGTGTGTGTATGTGTGTGTGTGTGTGTGTGCGTGTGCGTGCGTGCGTGCAGACCGCAGAAAAAGCCCTCAAAGCTGTGGCCTTCAGGAGGGACGCCTGGGCCTGCCGCAAAACCAGCCACAGCCTACGTGAGCTGGCTGGGTCACTGAGTGATTCAGAGATCACCGAGCATGCAGGTCAGCTGGACGACCTCGTTCAGTACCACACGCGCATGCGCTATCCAGATCTGTGCACCTTTCCAAAAATCCCAGCGGAAGTGTACGGCCAAGACGAGGCTACCAAAGCGTGTGATTTTGCGGGACAAATCCTCAAGAGAGCGCAGATACTGGTGAGCTGTTTTCACGAGTGTTTTAACGTTTTTCTTTGCGTTTGATTCTGCTCTGCGAGTGTACTTAGTTTGGTTTCATTTGGTTTGATATGCGCAGACGTAAGAATCCACACGTTAACACTGTCGCAAATGAGGTGAAAGATTGGTAAAAAGTGTGTTCTGTTGTCGCCAACGAGCGAGACGTAGTTTTTTCGCCAACAACAACAGCAACACAACCGAACAAAAACTGTAATATCGCCACCACCAACAAAATGATGCTTAAAGGGACATCACTTGTGTAGGGCAGTTATATCCCCTGGGCGAGTGATCTGTCTCAAACGGGCATTTACAGCAGTATTTGACTTCGACCGGGACAAAATCATAACAAACAAAAGAAATTCCAACTGTTTACCAGACAACCCCCCAACACACACACACACACACACACACACACACACACACACACACACACACACACACACACACACACAGTACCTGGGCATTATATTTTAGCGTTCACCAGACAGCGTTCCTATCTTATTTGTAAATATTGCTTTCTAGTTTGACCGGGAAGCACCACCACCACCAGCGCCATCGCCCCCTCCACAACGCAGTCCACCCCCTCGCCCCAGTACGAGCCAGTCCAGCTTGACCAACACGACGCGTGCAAAGCGAGGACCCTCTGTGTATATTGAGCATGTGCCAGAACCCAAACAGCCTCGCGTGACGTATTCCTCATCTTCGTCTGGGAGTTGCTCCAGCAACACTGGAGGTGAGTTATAAATCATAGTATTGCAAACTTTGGAGATATTCCTACAGCCGATTGGCCAATGACTCACCCGTAAATAGTGAACTCGTACGCGTAACCTCTACCATCATAATGTTTAAAGGGCCCGTATGTAAAACTCGAGGTTTATTTAACCCACGGCTACGGGTCTAACCCAGACTAGGACAAAAGAAACTCCAAAACAAAATTAAAGAAAAAAGGAAGCGAAGAAAGACAAAAATCCTTCTATAACGGCAAAGGCACCTTGCTGGAATGGACCCGCTTCCTGATTTGAAACAAAAAACCAACAGAAAATGTAACCCTAGAGCTAGTTTAGTTCGAGGTTAGACTCTAACCCGGGGCTAAACTCCCTAACCCCGACTTCTACATACGGGCCTAGGTGTCTATCCAGTCAATAACACTTAGGCCCTTGTACCGCATGACTCAAACAGCATACGATATCACTGTCCGGTGTGAGCCATCATACGGTATAAGGGCTTAGGTGTCTATCCAGTCCATAACACTTAGGCCCTTGTACCGCACGACTCAAACAGCGTACGATATCACTGTCCGGTGTGAGGCATCATACGGTATAAGGGCCTAGGTGTCTATCCAGTCCATAACACTTAGGCCCTTGTACCGTACGACTCAAACAGCGTACGATATCACTGTCCGGTGTGAGCCATCATAAGGTAAAAGGACCTAGGTGTCTATCCAGTCCATAACACTTAGGCCCTTGTACCGTACGACTCAAACAGCGTACGATATCACTGTCCGGTGTGAGGCATCATAAGGTAAAAGGACCTAGGTGTCTATCCAGTCCATAACACTTAGGCCTTTGTACCGTACGACTCAAACAGCGTACGACATCACTGCCCGTGTGAGCCATCATAAGGTAAAAGCCCGGTCTAGGTGTCTGTCCTACTTGAGTCTCGTTCCAATAACAATTTTCTCGATTCTTCCATAAATCTTGATACTGCGCACTTTCTTTACACTAACTGGTATTACATCACGCCCAGTACGCATAGCTCGCATCCTTGGGCCGTATCGGGGCGAACTACACCAACCCAGCCACGCTCATTGTAATGCAGTATAGGCCGTCTGCTTCGGCTTAGGGTAGTTAGATTTACGTTTAGTTTTTTGGTTGCGGTTACCTTGTGGTAATGATGCAATCGCTGTGTTCTTTAGGCGGCCGTAGTGCATTTACACGGGGTGGGTGGGTGTTTCGGAGTTTAACGTCCTTTTCCACCTCGCATGGGTGATATCAGAGACGGGGCAACGAGAAAAAGGCCAGCACAAATATTTGGCCCCAGCCGGGATTCACACTCTCGCCCCGAGCAATCCAAGTCCAACGCTCTACCATTCGGCTATCCCGGCTTCCCGTAGTGCATTTGCACGAGGTGCACATGGCACAAGGGGGCGAACTACACGTCAAAAATAGAAATGCACGAGGCTTCAAAATGTCTGTATATTCCCTATTAGCCTCATGCATCGGAGCATAGTCACCCCTAAACATGCTTCAGTCTAGAAACAAAAATTACCGTGCACAGACCATTCAAGGGCACGTACCTGACAGGAGTTTTAAACAAATCGAATGTCTCCTTTCCGCTCAGGCCTCACTGGAGTAATGGAGTCTACTTTCTGTTTAGGCAGAAAGCCACTTCGCGCAAATCCAATGACGTCAGCTTTTCTCTCTTGTGCTCAAAAAGACGCAGCTTCAATGGCAGCTTGCCTCCTCTTCCTACCCTCTGGCACGCACCTTGCCCTACCAAATACAAAAATCACGAAAATCACGCTTTTTCGCGACAACAAAAATCACTACAACCAAACACACTCTCAAAACAGGGTAGTTATTCAAACTTGACCCAACGTTCAATTTGTGTCCTTACGCCTGCACCGCGGCGACACACTTCCACGGAGGGGGGGTGGGGGGGGGGGGCAACACGAATAATCGTAAAGGAACAAAAAAGTAGTTTCAAAAAATCCTGTTTAACACCTAACTTTCTCGGGATGAACCAGTCTGATCTTTTGACGAGTGAATATTGTTCACCGATTTCATATTATGACAAGCGGAAAGGGCCCTTTTGTTTGAAAGGACCAAGAAGAGACAACATGGCGCCTTTCATGAATACTTTCAACTTCAAATTTCAGGTCCTCAACTGAAAGCGTTACCACCTCCATGAGAAGGTGAAAGAATATGTCAACCACGGCATCGTTCAGAGGGGAAAACATCAGCTGCCAGGAAAAAAAGTGTACATATTTGGATTCAAGCTTGAGATGAACATTTTGACCATACAGGTCAGGACTCAGCTGGCAAAAAATCACGTGCTCTATTCGTGCCCAACACGGAAGCCACCTCAGACTTGTGTTTGAATTTTCGGGCTAAGTTCTGAACTGTGCATAAGCGATTGAATTGCGTTTGTAATTTTGATGTTCTGTGTCTGGCGTTTGTTATGTTGTTTAGTTTTCTACTTTCCTTTATTGAAGTTTGAAGTTCCGCGTATGGTGTTTGTTGTGTTGTTTAGTTTTCTACTTTCCTTTATTGAAGTTTGAAGTTCCGCGTATGGTGTTTGTTGTGTTGTTTAGTTTTCTACTTTCCTTTATTGAAGTTTGAAGTTCCGCGTATGGTGTTTGTTGTGTTGTTTAGTTTTCTACTTTCCTTTATTGAAGTTTGAAGTTCCGCGTATGGTGTTTGTTGTGTTGTTTAGTTTTCTACTTTCCTTTATTGAAGTTTGAGGTTCCGCGTATGGTGTTTGTTGTGTTGTTTAGTTTTCTACTTTCCTTTATTGAAGTTTGAAGTTCCGCGTATGGTGTTTGTTGTGTTGTTTAGTTTTCTACTTTCCTTTATTGAAGTTTGAAGTTCCGCGTATGGTGTTTGTTGTGTTGTTTAGTTTTCTACTTTCCTTTATTGAAGTTTGAAGTTCCGCGTATGGTGTTTGTTGTGTTGTTTAGTTTTCTACTTTCCTTTATTGAAGTTTGAAGTTCCGCGTATGGTGTTTGTTGTGTTGTTTAGTTTTCTACTTTCCTTTATTGAAGTTTGAAGTTCCGCGTATGGTGTTTGTTGTGTTGTTTAGTTTTCTACTTTCCTTTATTGAAGTTTGAGGTTCCGCGTATGGTGTTTGTTGTGTTGTTTAGTTTTCTACTTTTCTTTCTTTAAGTTTGAACTTTTGCGTGTGGTGTTTGTTTTGTATAGTTTTTTTTTTTGTTGTTGTTGCTTTTCTGTTTTAAGTTTAAAGTTTTGCGTGTGATGTTTGTTATTTTGTTTAGTTTTCTACTTTTATTTCTTTAAGATTGAGGTTTTGCGTGTGGTGTTTGTTATTTTGTTTGGTTTTCTGCTTTTCTTTATTTAAGTGTGAAGTCTTGCGTGTGGTGTTTGTTGTGTTGTTTAGTTTTTTTTGCTTTTCTTTCTTTAAGGTTGAGGTTTTGCGTGTGGTGTTTGTGATTTTGTTCAGTGTTCTACTTTTCTTTTCTTTTCTTTTTTTACTTAAGTTTGAGGTTCTGCGCGTGGTGTTTGTTATGTTGTTCAGTTTTCTACTTTTCTTTATTTAATTTAGAAGTTCCGCGTATGGTGTTTGTTATGTTGTTCAGTTTTCTACTTTTCTTTATTTAATTTAGAAGTTCCGCGTATGGTGTTTGTTATGTTGTTCAGTTTTGCACTTTTCTTTATTTAAGTTTGAAGTTTTGCGTGTGGTGTTTGTTATATTGTTTAGTTTTCTGTTTTTCTATTTTAAGTTTGAGGTTCTGCGTATGGTGTTTGTTATGTTGTTTAGTTTTCTACTTTTCTTTATTTAAGTTTGAAGCGTTGCGTGTGGTGTTTGTTATGTTGTTTACTTTTGTACTTTTTTGTGTGGTTAGATGTGTATCATACATACAGACCCCTGATTGTACTTACCGTACGTTATACATGTAGTTACACGAAAAGAGATTGAAACCGTGTGTTTTTAACCAGGAATTTTGTGTTCGGTGTTACTTTTTCGGTAATCCGTATCGTGTAATCGTTTGAGTTGGTGGTTTCGTTTCACCCACCAGTACACTTATACTTCTGCACTTCATAGAGTTGGCTGAAAATGCATATTATGTGTGATTTTGGCGCGTACACCACGCTGCACGTTAGTTACGTTTACGGTGAACCAGATTTGCTCTTCATGCATGATACATAACACATTGTAACACGTCAGTGTTAAGTTTTTTGTTGGAAGCAAAATGATAAGGCGTACGCTTCAGCAATATGTACTATTCTCTGCGAATGCCGTATTTTGCTCTTCATGCAAGATACATAACACATTGTAACACGTCACTGTTAAGTTTTTTGTTGGAAGCAAAATGATAAGGCGTACGCTTCAGCAATATGTACTATTCTCTGCGAATGCCGTATTTTGCTCTTCATGCAAGATACATAACACATTGTAACACGTCACTGTTAAGTTTTTTGTTGGAAGCAAAATGATAAGGCGTACGCTTCAGCAATATGTACTATTCTCTGCGAATGCCGTATTTTGCTCTTCATGCAAGATACATAACACATTGTAACACGTCACTGTTAAGTTTTTTGTTGGAAGCAAAATGATAAGGCGTACGCTTCAGCAATATGTACTATTCTCTGCGAATGCCATATTTTGCTCTTCATGCAAGATACATAACACATTGTAACACGTCACTGTTAAGTTTTTTGTTGGAAGCAAAATGATAAGGCGTACGCTTCAGCAATATGTACTATTCTCTGCGAATGCCGTATTTTGCTCTTCATGCAAGATACATAACACATTGTAACACGTCACTGTTAAGTTTTTTGTTGGAAGCAAAATGATAAGGCGTACGCTTCAGCAATATGTACTATTCTCTGCGAATGCCGTATTTTGCTCTTCATGCAAGATACATAACACATTGTAACACGTCACTGTTAAGTTTTTTGTTGGAAGCAAAATGATAAGGCGTACGCTTCAGCAATATGTACTATTCTCTGCGAATGCCGTATTTCTAGATTATTTGCAACAATATTTTTGTGACAGAAAATTTGTTTACCTGCTACGTCTGTGTCCACATAAATCAAACCTGGTGAACCAAACTGGTAAAGCGTTCCGTTATCATCGGTCGCCTCGTGCGTTCAGTCTTTCCTGTTTACCCCGCGTTTGATCCACTACCCCCGCCCCAAATCCCCTACCCCCTCCCCTGTCACTCCCCCCCCCTTCCCCCTCCGGTCGGTACCCAATGTGTGCGGGCTTTGTCCTCTTTGCTACTGCGAAAGAAAGTCACCCTAGAGCACATGGATCAACCCCTCCTTCTTCCTTTGCCGTTAATCTTAATTTCTGTCTCTTTTCACTCTTTTTAGCGTGTGTGTGTGTGTGTGTGTGTGTGTGTGTGTGTGTGTGTGTGTGTGTGTGTGTGTGTAAAGATGTGATAATGTTCTTCCTTATTGTTGTGGCCTGTAAGTGTCGTTTCTGGCACTTTAAATAGTTAACTTATTGCATGCGACTGTTGGTTTTGCATATTTGTCATTTAAATTTGATTTTAGTTGCCAACAGAACACTGCAATTTTTCGTCTGTGATTATGAATATCTTATCTCATCTCATTATTTTATTATTCTTATCTTATTGTCCCTGTCTTCGATGTCATCCTGATGTAACTGGTAAAGGCGCAAGAAGTGATGCAGTGATGGTGATGATTATATCACATGATATGTTTTAATACCTGTATGCGTATATTTTCGCTTTTTTGTGTGTGTTTGTGTTATAGGTGATGGGTCTATGTTTCCTTCAGTTTCAGTTTTTGTGGCACTGCACAATGAGATGTATAAGGTGTTATGTGAATTTCGTACTCTGCTATATGTTTTGTGGCAACCATAAATCATTCTGTAATAATTATGCCTTCCTGATTCCGTCACAGTTAACATTTATAGATGACATCTTTGCTTCTAGTTAGTTAAAAGCCGTTTCGTTTGTTCGTGGTTTTCAGTGCAACAAATGCAGCACGCAGATTAATGATTTTTTTAATGCGGTAGAGGATGAGGTTCGCATTGCTGTATAATTGTTTTCCCTTAGTTCTGTATGGGTTGTTGTTGTTGTTTTTGCTAATCCTGCCTATATTGGACGACATTCATATATAGATGTTCTTTTCTTTCAAAATGCGATAAGTCCGTTGTTGTTTCAGGGTTGTATTTTTTTCATCTACAGTTGCGTACTTTTTACCCTGGTGCGTCCTGAACATAAACAGACGCAGATTTTCGGAATCTATTTTGTTCTCTAGACAAAAACATTACCATGTCGCTTCATGGACACGAATAGATACAGATTTTCAGAATGTATCGTGTGCTCTAAACATAAACATTACCATGTCGCTTCATGAACATGAACAGATAGATTTTCAGAATGTATCTTGTGCTATACGCCTATAGACAAAAACATTACCATCTCGCTACAAGGACATGAAAACATTTGCTGTTTCGTCTGTTGTCTGATGCGTTTAATTATAAGGAAATATTCCTACTTCTTTGCACTCCTAAACTACTCGACCTCTATTTTTAAACACACAAAATCGTCACACACAAAAATGCACATCAACATGAGGCGTGTTATTTGTTCATACATTTGCGCGTGCATTCATAACGTTTATATGATCTCTTCCATTTTTTTGTGCCTGTGACATTGCCGTTGTCAGTATTGGTAATATCAAAACTAATATGAACTGATGTGATGTGATTGTCATCTGTCAAAAACAAAAACAAAACAGTATTGTGATGTATTACGATTTGTGATGTATTTACATCTTTGTCGCTCGCCCGGCCACTACTGAGTGTTTGTAAGCTTATCTATATCAGTACTGACGCTAACTTTTTTTTTTTTTTAGTCAACATTGAGAACTGCACAGTGTAAAGCATGAAAAGTACTAAATGGTGTGTTTGTAAAATGGTGTGTTTGTAAAATGTGTGTGTGTGTGTGTGTGTGTGTGTGTGTGTGTGTGTGTGTGTGTGTGTGTGTGTGAGAACATGTAGCCACACAACACAAATTAAACCTATTAAACACCTTAAAGATCTGTCCATCATCCGGGTACTCGTGCAGAATGTTCTGCAGGTCCTCTAGTAGGCTGGGTCTCTCAAAGCCGACCACGTGACCGCCGCCCCCACCCTCCCCTTCCGAGTCATCGGACGCTTCGCCCTCGGAATCATCGCTTGGGGTGACGTCATTCACGCCTGAAACTGAAAAGGACATAATTATTTCACGCATCGTACGTTACGAACTGGACACTGCAGACTTAGGCGTCCACCTGTACCGCCTGGGCTGACACATTCACCAGACTGCCAATGCAAAACAGCCCCCCCGACCCCAGAGCACATTCTGCAATCCTGCCCCCTTTTCCAAGAAGCAATAATAATAATAATAACGGATATTTTTATGGCGCCTTATCTCGTACGGAGCTCTAGGCGCCTTACAGAAGTAAACAAAGAGAGTAAGACACTGGAACATGAAAAACACACACACACACACACACACATATGTCGGTTGTGACTTTGGCGCCGTCCAAACAACTAAGGTTCTTCTGGCGGCGTAGCTGAACAGAAGAGGAAAGTTTTTAAATTTGATTTGAAAGAAGTATAGGAGTTTGCATGACGGATGTGGAAGGGCAACTGATTCCAGACTGCTGGACCAATATATTCAAAGGCACGCTGTCCTTGGGATTTCTTCTTGCGATGTGGAATTCTCAGGAGCCTGGTGTCGGAGGAAGATCGGAGAGTTCTGGAGGGACAGTATAGATGGAGTAGTTGAGACAGGTAAGGAGGAGCGGTGCCGGCAAGAGAAGTGAAGCACAGGCAAGCTATTTTGTATTGTATGCGGGCCTGTACAGGCAACCAGTGAAGCGTGGAAAGAAGCGGAGTGATGTGATCACGCTTGGGGGCTCTGCAGATGAGACGGGCAGCACAATTTTGAACTTTTTGGAGTTTCTGAACAAGATTGGAGGGTATACCAGCTAGCAGTGCATTACAATAATCTAGTCTAGATAGTACGAGGGATGTGACCAGGGTTTTTGCAGCGTCCTGAGTGAGGAGATGCCTGATGGAACCAATTCTCCTCAGCTCTAAAAAAGCGGACTGACAGATCTTGAGCACCTGGTCCTGCATGGCCAGTCTACCGTCAAGCAACACGCCAAGGTTTTTAACACTGATGGACAGAGGGATAGTGTTCTGTCCCACCATTATGGACTGGGGAGGGTTTTGCAGAGTGGAGGAAGCAACCAGCATTGCCTCGGTCTTGCCTTCGTTCAACTGGAGTTTATTTTGAGCCATCCAAACCTTCACCTCACCAACACAGTCTTCCATCTTGTGAATCATACTGGTGATGTTCTCGCGCGACTCAGAGTCATATAGCTGAGAATCATCAGCATACATGTGGTGGGAAATGCGGCACTGAGTGATGAGGGTGGAGAGAGGCTGTGTGTACAGGTTGAACAGGACAGGGCCTAAGACAGAGCCTTGAGGGACGCCGTAATGTAAAGGGGTCTGAGTAGAAAGGCAGCCAAGGACAGAGACAGCTTGTCGTCGATCAGTGACGTACGACCTAAACCAGGAGAGTGCTGTGGCTTGAATACCAAAGGAAGACTCAAGACGACGGAGGAGTATCTCATGGTCAATCGTGTCAAACGCTGCTGAGAGGTCCAGGAGGGTGAGAAGCGAGACCTGATCATCATCACTGGCGGTAAGTATGTCATTCGTTATTCTGACTAGAGCTGTTTCCGTACTGTGGCCAGGTCTATAGGCAGACTGAAACACATGCCATAAGTTGTTTTGTTTGAGATGGTCCAGTAACTGTGCCAGTACAACTTTTTCTAGTAGTTTTGAAATGAATGACAGGTTAGACACAGGACGATAATTTTTTAGGTCATTGGGGTCAAGGGATGGCTTTTTTATCAAAGGTTTCACAATGGCCATTTTGAAGTCGGTAGGTACAACTCCCGCTGCAAGAGAGGTGTTGATGATGTGTGTTAAAGCAGGGAGGACTTCATCCATGCACTCATACAGTAAGTCTGTCGGGATGGCGTCCAGCTCGCATGACTTGGGGGTGGTTTTGGTCAAAATCTTACGAATAGACTCCTCAGTGACTGATGTAAACTTTGTGAGTGGACAAGGACATTGGTTTATTGGGTGTGTGGCAGGCAATGGAACACTGATGTTGTCAATTCCGGCCCGTATTTTCTCTACCTTCCCGGTGAAAAAGTCAGAGAAAAGGCTTGGAAGCTTCTCTGGGGGATGAGTGTTGGGGAGAACGGACACTCTACCTCTGCCAAGCAATTTGTTTGTAACACTAAACAGCTCGCGGCAGGTCTTACTGGCCAACACTTTACCACTACAGTAAGCAGTTTTTGCATGGTCAAGAAGCTTAGTAATCTTGTGTTTGATACACTTTAGGATGTCTTTATGTACAGTCAGTCTTGATTGTAAAAACTGTCTCTCGGCCTTGCGACGCTCTTGTTTCAGGCCTCTGAGCTCTGACGCTATAGAACTGTACCATGGTGACGTCTTGCGACACCTACTTACACGCTTGGTGGGAGGAGCGTGTTTGTCCAAGAGTGATGACAGATGTGTTTGGAGTTCAGCCGCTGTCACATTCAGATGTTCATGGACAAATGATCGCACATCGCTCTTAAAACTGTCACGGTCAATTCCTCGCAGATTTCGTGTCACAATGTGTTCAGGGTGGTGTGGTGGTTTGCTGACATTGAGGTGACACAGGACAGGATAATGATCAGAGGAGATGTCATGCGACACAGACGTAGAGTGGACAATAGACTCACTCTCTCTACTGAGGACCCAGTCTAAGATGTGATGTCTGTGTGTTTGCTCCGACACGGACTGCTCAAGGCCAAACGTGCGGAGGACATCAAGCATTTTAGCTGTGATTGGGGCTGTGGGACAATCGAAATGGACGTTAAAGTCCCCGACAATGACAATATTTCCACCTTGCTGGTTGCAGTACTCAAGGAAATCCGAAAATTCACTGACAAAAAGAGCATCAGTCAACTTATTCTTCTTGCTGGGAGGGGGGCGGTATAGGCAGTAAATATTAACATGTTTCTCAAGAGCCAGCTTGAGATGGGCAAGTTAAAATGAGCTGTGTTCAAAGTTGAATGATGTGTTTACAGTAGCGTGTTTAAAGAGACTGTCACAGACCACAAAGGCAATACCTCCACCCCGTGATGCTCGGGGAAAGGATCGGACACTGTAAGCCCGGGGAGCAAGATCTGAAAGCTTAGCTTCGTCCCCATGAGTCTTAAGCCATGTTTCCGTCAAACACATTATGTCAATGTTTTCATCTTCAATGAAATGTGAGATCACTGCACGCTTCTCACTTGTACCAACAGACTGTGCATTAAAAGTACACATTTTAATGTTGTTGCTGTCATCGTTCTGGGTGTTGATGTAAGTGAGATTAGAATGGACAATACCTCGTTTGTTGACATCACCGTTTCTGGTACCGGCAAAGACGTTAGAAATGACGGGGATCTTCCTCTGTTTCCTCCTTCCACCTCGCTTGGACCTCTTTCTAGGCAACAAACGGCCAATACCAAGGTCACGTAGCCGAGGGATGAGTGAGCGGTCAACAGGGGAGTCCACAACACGGAAAGACAGAAGCTGATCACGGCTGTAAGAACGACGTTCTACACTGTGGTGCACAGGCACCGAGAAACCACAAGCGGAGATAGCAGAAAGCCGAAGTGCAGGTGTACGGAAAGCCGGCAAGGCGTGTGAAGGGACAGTAGCACAGAGAAACTGGGCCACCGGTACACACACTGGTAAAGAGGGGGCAGCCAGGCGTGACTGCCACTGCAGCTGTAAAGCCAGTGCTGAGATCAGAAGCAACCACATAACTTTCCATTCCAGTGGAAACGGTCCATGAAAAATATACCAGAATGGAGGCCAGTTCATGATGAGAGAGATGACGATAAACACCACAACACAAAGTCAACACTGCCACAGATAATCAGGAAAAACAATGGAGAGTGGCTCACTCAGCCTGTGAGGCGCGTGAACACAACTCAGAAAAAAAAAAGGAGGACGCCTACGGCACCCGGTGTTCCCAGGCGGTCACCCATCCAAGTACTGACCGGGCCCGACGTTGCTTAACTTCGGTGATCGGACGAGAACCGGTGTTCTCAACGTGGTATGGCCGTAGGACAAAGCAAGGACAAAGCTTTTGGCCGAATGGAGCAAACGCTAACAGAGAACTTCTGGGGCACCAAATCGGAACTCCAGTCCTGCCCCCTTTTCCAAACTGAGAAGCAAGGACAAAGCTTTGGCCGAATGGAGCAAACGTTAACAGAGAAACTCTGGGGCACCAAATCGGAACTCCAAAAGACCACTGCTTTCACCAAAACCATCAACGTAATAATCTGAGGCAGAGTCCTATGCAGGAAACGCAGAACAAGAGGACAAGGAATTTCACGCACCTATTTCATTGACTCCGAACAAAGTATATAGTCTGTTATAGTCAGTCTGGCGTAGGTATAGGAGTTGTTGTAGAGATCTCGAAAAGCCAGTGCATTTCGATGGAAATTTCTAGACCATCCCAGAAGTAGATTACGTCACCTTGGAAAGATTTCGAACTTGCCAGTAAGCTGAGGAATGTTCTAGATCTGACCTGTTTAGTATAATAAGCAGCCCTGCACAGCGTTCTGGGTTCTTCTTTCACAAATTTGTTCTCCACCGTGGACCACGCATCTTCTGTTAACAAAGTATTGGAGTTGTATCCTGTTGTATCCCGTGTCTTCTCTGCGAGTGCACCAAGAGAGCGACATAGCAGGAGTAAAATACAACAGGAGTAGACTAGAATTATACGACCCCCGTCTACTGCCTCCTATTGTCGCAAAGTTAACAGCGTGGGTTCGAGCCCAGGTCGAGCTTGTGATATGTGATACCGGTTTTTCCCTGGCTACCGAGCTGCTCATCGGGGGTTTCTCTCCAGATTATCCGGCTTTCCTCCCCCAGTAAGACTGAAAAAAAAGGATAGCTATTAGGTGGCGCTGCAGCACGGGGACGCCCTTCCCTCGATAGAAGTAGCCCGAATGGGATAATAAAGCAGTTGAATAAATGCTAATCTTGTTGGGTTTTTAAAATACGGTTGCTGGAAACAACATTATACTTGGCTATTGGGTGGCTCTGCACCGCGGGGGCGCGCTTCCCTCGATAGAAGAAGCCGAAAGGGATAATAAAGCAGTTGAATAAATACAAATCTTGTGGGTTTTTTTTTAATGTGGTTACTGGAAACATTACACTTGGCTTTATGAAATAAGATAATAATATAAAGCTCTAATCCAGCCCTTCCCAACTCTGTACCTCGGCTTCACTGACGTTACAGAGGCTAACAGGCTAACCGAGACCTTAGCCGAGACAACTGATAACTGAGAAGGAAAAAAAAAAAAAAACATGATCAGTGACAAGAAAAGTGTCGCCGTGTTGCCTGTATCAGAGATTATTGACCGCCTAAGTTGTCTCCCTTGCCACAGCGAGCATACCTTTTTCGTGGCATGGCACTGTCCACTTTTCTTGTCACTGATCATTTTTTTTCCCACAAAGAGACAGCTCATGCGGACAATAATCTCTGAGACAGGCTGAAAATGCACTGTTCCGGTGAATTCGACAGAATTCACCGCTTCTGTGCACACTGATATAACACAGCGACTTCAAATTTGTCAGAAGAGTCGGCCACTTTTCGTGTCATTGATCATGTTTTGTTGTTGCAGTGTTGGGTTTTGTTGTTGTTGTTGTTTTGTTAGTTATCAGTTGTCTCGGCTCAGGTTTCGGTTCGCCACGTCAGTGCAGAGGCTAACGTCAGTGTAGCCGCTGGTACACAGTTGAGCCCTCCCCCCCCCCCCCTCTTGTCCCCTGCGCCCCCTTCCCTTCTACCCTCCTGCGATCCGGTCCTTGGGTTTACGTCAGTACGGAGTACGTATGATTAAATAGCTCTATGCCTCAAAAGCAGCATTTTTCTTTTCCCTATTATCGCCCTACTCATACCTTCGCATAGCAAAGAGAAGACCTAGGCTCCTTGAAATCCTTCTCGCTAGTGAAAGTATAGACGCTATTCATGGGAGCGCACTGCATACAGAACAACCCACCGCCTCAGGCCGTTACAGTCGACCTCTAGCTATATACCACGGCATTCGGTGCACCGGCAAACACAAGTCTTGCTCTTGAATGAAATATGACGTCGCTGGTCTCGTGGCGAACACATGCGTTAAACTGATTTTTTTTTGTTTTGTTTTTTTGAATGCACAGGAGGTAATTCAAATTCTCTATACGCTGGCCATGGGTGCGGTTTGCACTCGTCAATAGCAGTGACCCCCTATTTTGTGCAGTAACGCTGCCTGTTGAGCTGTGCGTGTTTGTTCACTTCGTAAGTGGCTCGGTAAGGAATAATACAAAATAGTTCTGAAGCACAAAGAATGATTTTTAAGGCACACAAACCACGACCACGTACAGTACATTGATTTTTAAAGTGTGAGGCCGTTTTCCGAAGCACTTCGCGAATAAGCCGGAAGAGCTAGCGCGCGCGCGCGCGCGCAGACACACACACACACACACACACACACACACACACACACACACACACACACACACACACACACACACACACACACAGGAACTCACTCAGGTCAACTTGATTGCAGCTTATGCCTTCTCTCTGAAACTGCCGCTATTACCGATAAAGAGCATAGGTGATCATTAATCAATGATCATACACAGTACTGATAACTATACTTAAGACGACAGTAATGATAATAGTTAGTAACTCGTATCCGACACACAAGAACGGCCGGCCGGTATCAGAGCCGATAAGTACTGACGGTGTTAGCTGAAACTAGTCCAAAAGTTTCTGGCAATTTTAATTCCAGCACACACACGCACACGCACACTGCCACTGGCTGACGTCCAATCGACAAATACAAAAAAAAATGTATCCCTGTTGGATAAGTACGCTCGCCGGCTGTCAATGAGTTCTCACTGCAAAGGCAGGTGCTGAAAACATTTCTCCGCAGAGGCAACGTTTCCTCCAGTTTGACTGTATCTTTGATATGACAAGAGCGGGTCCGATTCCAGGAGAACGGACCGGTTTGGAGTTCTTGCGAAAAGATCGCGTTATAATGTAGATCCTACTTTCGGTTTCTCCGTACATTGTGTTTGGGTTGTTGTGGCGTAAACACGGCGGCTGCCATGTCAGCCAGCTACAATGCTCTTGTATACAGAGGCAAATGCAGCCGCCGGTTTTATTGCGTCATAGGGTCAGTCTCACTCAGTTGCAGTTTCTCAGTGCACAAAGCACAAACAAGGTGGCCTCTATGTTATCAGCGACGCCTTAACGCACCTAGATATGTTCCTAATGCAGCTGAGATAATCATGGGGCAGGTCGGTATTCACACACACACACACACACACACACACACACACACACACACACACACACACAGAGGCATAAACACACACACACACACACACACACACACACACACGCACACGCGCACACGGGCACACGCACACGCACGCACACGCGCACACGCTCACGCGCGCACGCACGCACGCACTGACACACACACACACACACACACACACACACACACACACACACACACACACACACACACACACACACACACATGGAGATCGGTCCACATTCCTTGTGTATTCCCTTCTTTACAAATAATATTTGTTTCTATCAAAGGCTCGTGATGAAACTGAAAAAAATAAATGGTCATAAAGATAATCACGCGTGACATAACGGGGGAAAATAATTATCTCACAATAGCTACCCACTGAACCGGACACAAAGTAGAAAGCTGTAACCATAACGTTAGATAAATTGCTACGGCACTGTAAACAATAATCTATATTACGGTGTGTGTGTGTGTGTGTGTGTGTGTGTGTGTGTGTGTGTGTGTGTGTGTGTGTGTGTGTGTGTGTGTGTGTGAAAAGCAACGGCCCGATCATAGTTTAGTGGCGCTACTGAACTGACTGGCGACGGTGTCGTCTGGGTTTGGAATTTATTTTCATGTGAGTGTGTGGACTCGACCACAACCCACACTGGAGTGTATCAAACCCTCTCGCTCCCCCTGTCTCTTTCAGCACGACTGTGTCCCTCCCACCTCCCCCTCCCCCCCCCCCGCCCCCTCCAGTCTCTCCCCCTCCTACAAACCTTTCCGAGAAAAACGGAACTACCCACTACCCCGAAAAAGCTGCGTCTGCGCATGAGCACAGCATAGCGTTGGCATTGTAGCATGTCATCCATTGGTCGACGGCCAAAAAGGAAAGTAGGGTTCAGCCCAGTCCGCACGAGACAGACGCTCCGTAACCGTTCGAGCAGCGAATCTCTTGACATCGCGAGTCGCCTGACAGACGACTGACCCACAATAGGAGAAGTGGAACAAGCAAATGTTCCCAACTGTTCGACGGTCGTTTGTGGGATAACTGTGATCGGCTGTGACAAACGGAAACGGAAAAATGATACAATCAGTTCGCCTTGTGTGTAGACGGTGACAGTCGCTCCGGCGGTGAGGCCTCGGTTTTACCGACAGACACTCAACATGCATGCTCAAGTGTTTGGTGAGTACAGCACCGTATGACTCACACAATGCAATTTATCTAGGCTATAGCACTGTTTCACTAAGCGCCCCGCAAGAGTTGTCCGCCCCTGCCTAACGCGGAAGTCGCCTCGGCTGGGTAGTCACAGCTATGGAGGGCAACAGGGGAACAGAGTAGGGAAGCGAGGTGTGGGGCTTGAGGTGCTGAGTTTCTCTCAACATTATTATATCCTAGGTACATTTTAATTAGATTTAAACTCTAGTTAGCTGGCAACTGGCTGTGTTTATATCTATTCCCTAGTTTTAGCCAGTTCTAGCTAGACTTTCTAGATGTGGGGTGTCAGTGGCCGGGTGCGTGTATGGGGGAGGTATATATGATTTCATTGTCAGGATAATTTCTCCATCTTCAGTCAGCCTTTGCTGCAACTACTTTATTACACTCAAATGCTAATTGATGAGGAAAAACTTAAAGAAAAAAGTCAAAATTAATTTTGGATAAACATAAAAGAGAGAGAGAAAGGGGGATGGGGGAGGGGGGCGGGGGATGGAGAAAAAGAAAGTATTTATTTGTGCTGATTACATGCACATGGCGATCCAGTCTGTGATCATGATTTGTGTCTAAGTTTATTAACGTGCCGTGTCTTAATGTCGGCTATACTTTATGCTTTTTTCCCTCTGCTTTTCAGACATGCACACATCCATTATTAAATTTTAATGTGTACATACAGAGCAACACATGTATACAAATAAAAACAAAAGTTAAGCATTTTCATTTTGTGTACATTTAATGGGCAATGAATTTTTTCTTCTTCATCACTCCTTTTTCTCCCCCCCCCCCCCCCCCCCCCCCGTTCATTTTCACGTCCTTTTTACTGAAATGTGGTGAGCTTACCACAGTCACTTATAAACGCCCTACGTAAGTTCTTTTTGGATTTAGCTGTATCTGGCCGTGTCAATATTTATTTTCTATGTTTAGTTCGTTCAGCCTAGCTGTGTGTGTGTGTGTGTGTGTGTGTTGTGGGGGGTGGAGAGGTAAAGAGAAAGAATACATGTATAATTTACTAAAGCCGTTTGAAAGTAAATGCTAATCCAGTTAGTGATTTTTGTCTGCCGTGTCTTAAATCACACCATTTCTTGCTACTTAAAACCAAATTCCGTTTTCATTCAGTGGACAGTAAATACATGTATTGCGCCTTCCATGTGTCTTCTCTGCTGCTTTTATCATTTCTTTATAATGCCTTCCGTTTCATACCTTAATTTCATTTTTTTCTTTAATTTGTTGAGGGCGTTCTGGCCGTGTTTTTTTTTTTTTTCCAGTTTAAGAGAGTAGAGACGTATAACTTATAGCCCTTTTTCATTGTTTCTGTTTATTGTATTTTCCTTTATTCTCTCTCTCTCTCTCTCTCTCTGTTTTGTTTCTTTCTTTCTTTCTTTTAAATTTTTAGTCGAATTAAAAAAAGTTACATCTTGAAGGTGTTTTCGTTGTATAGCTAACCTACAGTTATGTCAGCAGCATATGGTGCGGCATCACTGATCCTGGATCCAGTCAATCAGTTTTAATTACTTTAATTAATTAAACTGTCGGTCGGATTACAGTTAGAACTTTTAGTTTACATGTGGACGCATCCTCGGGTTGTATCTGAAGTACTCTTACAGTTTCGGTTGTAGAGTCTGTATTCGATGCGTGCGTGTATACGTGTGTAAGAGTGGTGGGGGGTGGGAGGGGGGGGGGGGACTTTGTGCCCCGTTGTTCAAGCGCAGCCATACATGCAGTCGGTTTGGTGAAGTGTCAAGATATTGGTCTTCCCCCATTGTGCTGCTTACAGGTACTTCACTGAAGTGGCAATCGATGTGCGAAACTGGCTGGGTACTGTCTGTGTTATACAAAGTGTGTCGGGTGTTGGGAGTGGGGGAGCCCGTGGGTGTCAGTCTGTCCTACCCTATGGCCCTAAGCCCCCTTTTCAGGTCATGTGTGTGAGTTGTATTTTCGCTTTTTCGCCAGTGACAATAACACACTCAAAATTTCTCTTACTCTTCGGATAATTGCCTATTTCTTTCTGCTTGTGGATTTGAAGTTTGCCTTCAAATAGTGTTTTAGTTCTTGCACTTTCATCGACTCAAACGCACTAGGCGCAGCGGCCGTTTAGGTAAAGAACGCCCCAGCCCTCAAGGGGCGCAACTGATACCGAACGTCCGGTTTCCTGGTGAAACAGCGCTTATATAATTATGAGTATAGTATATGCATTTATTTCTTTGTTGGCAGCTCAGTCGTAGTCCGTGGTGAATGGCAGCGGTTTTGCGCATACACTAGGATAGGCCACTAATAAAGCTTTGATAACTTGACAGTCACGGTGTGCGCGGGCTTGTATGTCGCTGTGCAAACAAGTTCAAATATCAGTGTTCGCACAGTGGATATGAGCCGGCTGCGTCTATGTCATTACGACCACTGTCTTAGGCAGTATAGTTTGTTCTTTGTCTAAAGATTTGCTTGGTACGATTTCTTCAGTGTCTAAATGCCCGAATAACTGAAGAAACTGGATTCCAGCTTTCTTTTTGTCGTTGCTTTTTCATTTACCAGTACCCATAATAGAAAACTGTTCAGCAGCGCAGTATCCTCACTCCGACCGCTTCACGGTAGAAGCTGAACGATAACTGGGAAACTGATTGTGCACGCTATGTAGCTTCCACTTGACAAAAGGTCACCACCACAATACGTATTTATGTCTGCAAAAAGTCGTCATGACTGTAACAGAGTGTCAACCGTCACACACACACACACACACACACACACACACACACACACACACACACACACACACACACATGCACGCACGCACGCACGCACGCACACACACACACGCGCACACACACACACACACACACACACACACACACACACGCACACACACACACACACACACACACACACACACACACACACACAAATACCCCCCTCCCCCCCCCTCCTCACCCCCATCCCCTACACACACTTTTCATGCCACATGTTTGTTTTGTTTGCGTGGGATGTTTGATTAATGGTAGATAAAAGGGTGTCAAGGTCATATATTTAGAACCACAGTTTTGATGTTGTTGTTGTTTGGTTGTTTTTTTCTCCCCTAAATCTGGCATGTCCATGTTTACTTCGGGCAATTCATCGTCACAACCTTGTTGCTGTTGCTGTTGTTATTGGGTTTTATTTTTATTATTATTTTGCTGTCGCTGTCGTTGTTGTCGTTTTTGTCATCGTTATCGCAAGGATTGTTGACGAAAATCTAGATTTATGAAACGAATTGAGACACTCGTTCTTTGAATGAGCGTTTGGGGTAAACAGACGCGCCACGTCATGTTTAAAATGAAAACTTGATTATGAGCATTCTTTCAACGGATGTCTGGATGGTCCTCCGTGAACTAAAGCTCCTAGAACACTTAGCAGTCTGGCCATTAACTTTAAAATCTGTTACAGTGACGTCATTTGCGATAATAACTGTTCTTGCCCACACGTATGCATGTGGTTTCTATTGTATGTATGTATGTATGTATGTATGTATGTATGTATGTATGAGTAGCGATTTGAGTTTTTATTTTACTTCAACACCGGCATTTGCAGATAGACTTAGGATGTTTGTTGTAGGTTAGTTTGGCATTAGTTTGTTTTTTTCTTTTTTGTTTTTTTTTTTTGCTGCCCCAACTCTTTGCCAACTCCAGTGGTGTTCCTCCCAGGTAATGGGTGGAACCCACGGAGGACTCGGAAGCTGGGACAATTTTTATTATGCATGATGATGGAGATGAGGATGATAGTAAGATGATGCTATGGAGGTCCATGTGGTTTTGGGACTGCGGGACAGGGCCGCATTCCACGCTTCCTGTCATAAATATCCCGGCAGTAACCAGGCCCGGGAACTACGGCACCTGCGGTGCCGGCCGTGTAATCATCCACGTCATAAGACGTGACGTGTCATACTAAGGGAAGCGCCCCCAAAGTCGCACCCGTGAAGTGGGTGAATCTCGGCTGTGTGGCAACAGCCTCCCCATTGGGCCCATAGCACACCCGCTCTGGGTAGGAGCCGACCTAGGTAGGAAAAATCCCGCTTGCCTCGGCTGGGATTCGAACCCGGGTCTCCCGGTCCATGATCCGAAGTGCTTACCACTACACTGCTACGGGGGCCGGTGTTATTATTTTCTAGTTAGTCCCTGTTTTGGTGTAGAGAGTAAGTAGTCACGTTGTTTTGTTTTTCCGCCTCCCTTCCCCTCACCGCGTGCGCGCCCGCTGGTCAGTTTCAAGGCTGTCCCGCGAGTCAGCCCCGCCAGGCACCACCCTATAAAAGACCCCAGTTTTCCCGCCAAAATTCAGAGCGCTCCCGATTTTGGATTACCCCCCCCCCCCCCCCCCGGGCCGACCAAGTCTATTCTCTAATCAGTATTGTGCGGATCATTACCTCTGTGATTTTTCTTGGACACTTCTCAGATCGGACCGCTAAATGCAAGTCAGTGCCCCAGTTCTTTTAATGGTTTTCTAGTGTTTGTTAGTTAGTGAATCTCGTGCGGATTTGATGTCAGTTTAGTGATTCCGTCAGTTTCCAAGTTCAAGTAGACACTGCAGCCAGTAACGCTATTTTAACTAATTTAATTCTCTAGGGGTTTAGTGCATAAATTGTGTAACCCAGTGCTTTCTTTTATATTAAGTTTCTGTCAGCGTAATTCGCCAAGACCGGCTCTCGTTTTATTTTACAATTCTAATAGTGATAGTGTATATAAATTATTTTTCCCGCTGATGCTTAGATGCTCAGTGTACACTGACCCCTAGTCTGCGTAACCTTTGCCCGGCAGCGAGCGAGCGAGAGAGCGCGAACCCCGAACTTCTGACTCTCGTGACTACGTCACAGCCACCACAGTGGAGGAATTCTATTCTTAGCGCCCAGCCTTTCGGTTTCCCCTCCTCCCGGAATTCCCAGTCCTACGTACAGTGTTTGTTTTTATGATAATTCTTCTGATTTTGGTTCCGCGCCTCTCTTGTCCTTTTGTTTTGTTTGTCCGTTAGTCTGAATAGTTCATAATATAGGTTACGTGATTCACGTCGTAAATTCGGAGTTTTGTCTGTTATGGGGCGGTCGGTGGTCTAGTGGTTAAGAGACTCGTCACCAATGCGAGAGGTGGGGGGTTCGAGTCCCACTCGGGGCAAAGAAATTTTTCCTTCTCGTATGTGGCACCGTTCATTCGGGCCGATCGTCGGGGGTTCTCTCCGGGTACTCCGGCTTCCTCCCCCTCTGCTTTGGAAATGTTCAGCCCACCAAATTTGAAAAAATAAATGCAATTTTAAATTCCGAAATTTAAATAGCTGAGCTGACCCTTCGCACCACGTGATTGTAATGTGTTTATGTCCAGTGTGTGAGAGAATGCGTGTGATTCACGTGAGCGTGCGTGTTGGGTTCAGTTCGCGGCGCTTTGAGCCGATTCAGGAAATTGGGTAAAGCGCCTATACAATACTCATTATTATTATTATTATTATTATTTTAGAAGTGCTTATTTTGTTAGTGAAGGATTAGTTCGTTTTCCCCGCTGTTCAGGTTGGGTGGGTGGGTGTTTGGGGGTTTAACGTCCTTTTCCACCACATAGGGTGATATCAAAGACGGGGCAACAATGAAAAAGCCAGCACAAATATTTGACCCCAGCCGGGATCGAACTCGCGACCCGAGCCTTCAGTAGAAGGCTCTACCATTCGACCACCCCCCCCCCCCCCCTCCCCTGCTGTTCAGTTTGGTTATTTCATTCTTAGTGCTATTTCTATTCGTAAACTGATTCCTAGATAGCATAGCAGCCGTATACGAGATTACTGATATTTTCCTCCGAATCTGTGCCACAATCAATCGTAATTCCTTTCTTTTGTTAATTATTGCCATGATTTACTGAGCGGTTACTGTGATTTCCCCCTTTTTTGTTTGTTATTAGATATTTTTGTAATACTCACTCTGTTTGAACGTTCCTCTTCTCTCAGTTATTGATAGCGTGTGTTAGGGAGTGATTGCGTGAGCTCGTGACGTGAGTGCGTGCTAAAGCAAGCGTGATTCTGGCACAATTTCTGAGAGCTCGCACAGGCCGTGTCCTTTGTTACAGACTCGCAGACACACACCAGACAATCACTGCCCATTGCATACGCCAACCGAAATCATGCACACCTTTTATTAATGTAACCTATAACGACGACACCTTCTCTCCCGGCGTTACAGATGTATGTACGTATCTACGTATGTGTTTATGTACACACAGTGGTCGCCATGCAATCAATGCCTGTTTAAGTGCATGCCCATGTGTCAAACTATGTCTTGATCCTGTATGTGCCTGCACCTGTACGTATTTGTGTATGTATATATACTTTAAAAAAAAAAAGAGTAATAAAAAATGAACAACATTGTGGCTTTAACTGAAGAAAACCGGCACAACTAAGAGACTTCGATACCACCGACGACTGACGGACAAAAACTTCGACCATACTGACTGATGACACTCACCCCTTGAGGTCTGAGTTTGACGACCGACGCATCGACAGAAGTGGTAGGTGGAGACTGCCTGCTGCACGCACAGACAGATATACAGTCTTCACAAAAAGTTAAGGACCAGTCAACATAATGGGCGACAGTTTCAATAAATCAGAAAAAATAAAAGGATAAGATTTTTCCCGTAAAATTCGGTAGCAAGGTTAAGGGGTAATTAGTGAACATGGCGACCACTGTGTGGATGGCACGTGCGCGTCACACAGCATGCTTGGCGCGTTTGAAAATCTGCAATTTCGGCAAATCTATACCGAGTTTCAGTGTTCAGTGAGCGATACCTGGGGCTTTCTGCACGGCAAAAATGAGATGCAGGTCAAAGAATGCATCCCTGGTTATTAACTGTGCTCATTTGTTTGCCTACATAAGCCGCCGTTTCAGCGATGTTCAGCACTACACCAGCATGCCACCACGACAGAAGTTGAATGATATTTGCAAGTGGTCCTTAACTTTTTGTGAAGGCTGTATAAGCGGTCATTCCTCCAGCGGGCCATCAGCACTGCAAATGGTTTCTACAAGAGGGGACAACTAAACCAAACTGACACCTTTTAGAGTTTTTTAAGTTTCAATCTATTTTTTGTATTTAGGTGTTCGTGTATTTAAGTACAGCCGCACTCGCCTAAGCGGAACACGCTTAAGCGTGTTTGACTGTATTTATGTTTAGGGAGTGCGTGAATATGTGTGCGCATCAGAGTGAGTGTGTGTCTGTGGGAACATGATATTTATTCTTATTCTTAATCAAAGGAGGAGCAGGCACTGTAATTTCCCTTTATGGGATCCAGTAAAATATCTTATGTCTTATGTCCTAACCTTCTGTGGTTTTCAGAGGAGAGTGACGCTTCTGATGGTGCAGAAGAAGATGGCGAGGGTCACGTGGTCGGCTTTGAGAGGCCCAGCCTTCTGGAAGACCTCCGGAACATTCTAGCCGAGTACCCGGATGATGGGCAGATATTCAAAGTAACTACAGCGTTGTTATGATTTATACCATGTGACGGATTAAACAAAGAGCTAAGAGACCAGATTTCTCTCTCTCTCTCTCTCTCTCTCACACACACACACACACACACACACACACACACACACACACACACACACACACACACACACACACACACACACCCCACACGTTTTTCCGTTTTTTCCTTGTTTTTCTTTTTTCCTCCTTTTCTTTAGGAAAGGGCACACAGATAGATATAGATGTATTGTTTTTGTTTTTTCTTACATACATACATACATACATACATACATACATACATACATACATACATACATACATACATACATACATACATACATGCATACACACATGCATACATACATGCATACATACTTACACACATGCATACATACATACATACATACATACATACATACATACATACATACATACATACATACATACATACCAATTCACACCAATGCCTTACACACCTGAGCTATTTTTTGCTGTATGCATTCACATTATTTACATAACGCACTTAATTTGTCATACACGAAATCTGAAACAGGGGGTGGGGCGGGGGCTTTGGTATGGTGCGGGAATGTGTGCAATGAAAATTGTACTGTACACAGGAGATGATTCAAAATGCCGAGGACGCCGGAGCAACAACCATCCAGATTTTCTCCGTTGCCGCGAAGGCATCTCAGCAGAGGTCTGCATCAAAAACGCCTGTGCCAAAAGAGGCTCCCCGCGCACACACCAAAGGGTCCAGACAAAAAACAAAGCAGTCTGAACGTGTATCCCTGCGAAAGGCAGAACGGGGATCAAAGATGAAATCACCATCCCGGAAACATGACACGCCGGGGGACACGAAGTCCAGAACATGGAGACCGCCTTTCCTGGACACTTTCACAGTGAGTTTGACTCCTTGATATTCACGTCGCTCAGTCTCACCGTCAAACCTTAACCGTATCCTGAAGCTAGGGCGTTTTAGACTTGCTGCTTTTTTTTTTTTCTTCTTATTCCTGTCAGTTTGCAGGCAGTACTAACAACCGGCGCCCTACAAATGGCCAATCATCATCGTCATCATCGTCATCAAATCAATGTCTCTGTTTCCATTAGAAAGAAACTTTCCACTCTCTACACATGTGGGCGACTGAAGGCCACAAATACACAGGGCCTCAAAATGCCTGTATATTCCCTTTTAGCCTCAGGCATCATCGTCACCCTTAAAAATGCTTCAATCTGGAAAAAAAATACTACCATGAACAGACCATTCAAAGGCACGTACCTGACAGGTGTTTAAACTATTGAATGTCTCCTTTCCGCTCTGGCCTCACTGGAGTAATGCACGTCTACTCTCTCTTTAGGCCAGAGAAGCAGTTCGCACAAATCCGCTTGCCTCACTCGTGTCCCACCTCTGTGCACAATGTCCCAGCTTCACTGGCAGCTTGCCCCTTTTTGTGACCGCCTGCCACGCTTTTTCGTGACAACAAAAATCACTACAGACTAGCACACTTGTCAAACAAGGTACCTCAAACAAACACCAAACATGACGTCACGGTCATTGTGTCCTTACGCCTGTATGCTCACTGGCCTTTTGAGATATTCGACCTGCTGAACCACCGAGGGACAATTTTTTTATATTGTCACTTCACAAGCACTTTTTAATCTCATTGTGAGGAAAGCCAAAAATGATTGACTCCTGAAACAAATCCTCGGTTGGTCAACACCAGGTCCTTCACATACGCTCAGAGAAATAAGTATCCCACTCAACTGGCGATACTAGAGATGATACTGAGAGAAAGGAGGGATTTGTCACTATACCACTGTACCACCACATCAGGGATACGCTACGCACCATTTGATCTAGGAAAGCTACGCAGAAAGATTCCACCAATTCTTTCAGTGGGAAGACGCATTTCGTCAAAACGTTGAGACGGGTGGGTGTTTGGGAATTTAACGTCCTTTTCCGCCACATAAGGGTGATCTCAAAGACGGGGCAACGAGAGAAAGGCCAGCAGAGATATTTGGCCACAACCGGGATTCGAACTCACGATCCTAGCATTGAAAGTCCAACGCGCTACCATTCGGCCTCTCAAAACTTTTAGAAATTGCGGTGACGATGAAAATAGGCTTACCCCTTGCCATACTGACATATCTTACCTAGGCTCTCAGGGCTTCACGTGAAAAACCTCTCACATGTGATTGTTACCGCCGTAGCGCGGATTGGTCAAAAAAAAAAAAAAAAAGATTGCCAGCTTCACGCCACTCAACCATCACGAAAACTTGCAGCCGCCATGTCTGAATTTTTCACACCAGCCTGACCGGCTGGTGTGGGAGTCCGTTTATGGAGCAGGAGATGCATGTGCTGTTTACATGGAACTCTAATTTGTTTGTCAATAGTGTAAAGGTGTACCGAGTGAGTCTAGGTTGCCTGCAGGGAGAGAAATGACTTTGCGGCGAACACGTCTAGGTTTAATAGTCTACAACTTGACACACAAACAGCAAACTGTTTCGTTCAGGCATCTGTGGTGAAACATCTTTGAAACTGCACACCACAGGCTAAGTATCCGCGGTAAGCGTGTTATCCATCTCAAGTGGATGAATAGTTGCAGAGTCGCGGTTAAGTACATGGTTTTTGCACCATGAGAGTGAGCTGCATGGGTGACGTAAAAAAAGACAGGGACACTACGAAAGAAGCTAGCTACCGCGCCCCCGTAGTGTAGTGGTTAGCACTTCGGACAATGGACCGGGAGACCCGGGTTCGAGTCCCAGCCGAGGCAAGCGGGATTTTTCAAACCTAGGTCGGCTCCTACCCTGAGCGGGTGTGCTATGGGCCCAATGGGGAGGCTGTTGCCACACAGCCGAGCTTCACCCACTTCACGGGTGCGACTTTGGGGGTGCTTCCCTTTGTATGACACATCTTATGATGTGGATGATTACACGGCTGACACCGCAGGTGCCCTAGTTCCCGAGCCTGGTTAATGCCGGGATATTTATGAAAGGAAGCGTGGAATGCGGCCCTGTCCCGCAGTCCCAAACCACACGGACCTCCATAGCATCATCCTCATCTCCATCATCATGCATAATAAAAATTGCCCCAACTTCCGAGCCCTCCGTGGATTCCACCCATTACCAGGGAGGAACACCATTGTAGCCGGCAAAGAGTTGGGGCAAAAAAAAAAGAAAAAAAAGAAAGAAAGAAGCTAGCTTCCAACTGAGTAGCCTACAGCTCGGCTATCCAAGATCTCTTCAGGACAGGAGATGCAAATTTGTATGAGTACATCCTGGTAGATTTTCGTACATCTGACAGAAGTGAAACCGCACTGTTCCTGCTAACTTCAAATCCGCAGTGACAACTTCTGGGAAGTTAACAGCTTCCTACTTTCGTTTCTGGTTTTCATGCATTTGTCAGTCAAGCTGGAAATGTTACTTATGCTTTACTCTAACCTACTCTAATCATATGTGCATAACAATTTGTTGCCATAACTATATATACTCACACGTGTCTTTTTTATATATCCAGCTCTCCATGAGAAGCAGTGCAGTGTAGGCCTATTTTTATGCCTAACCAAAATATGTTCTTACATTTTTGTTAGTGTTGTTGCTGTTTGGTGTTTCGCGTGTCCAGATTGTCTAGTACCGAAGGCTGAACTTGGCGTTTTTCTTCTGTCTGATGTTGGTTACCTGGAATGTTTCCCTCAGTAAACCTAGAAATGAATGTATGCAGACAAATGCAAATGAGTGTATTCGTGTGGTTCCAGGGTCCAGGTCTGTGTATTTATAATGACGAAAAGTTTACCAATGAGGACTGGTCTGGCATCAGGAAGCTGCACACCAGTGTCAAGGCCAAGGACCCTCTCAAGGTCGGACGATTTGGTCTTGGGTTCAAATCTGTCTTTCACGTCACAGGTTGGTGTGTTTGTCAAAATAAGTTGTGACAGCCCTCTTGTGACAAGTACATGCACTCACCTACTGATAGACCTGAACGTGGAGTGTTATTTCAGTGCTTCCAAATGTTCGTAAATTAAAATAAAATATGTCTATTATACTCTCACGTTTACAGCAAAATGATCTCACTTTTAGGCACTTCCTAGCAGTGTATCTGACACATGTAAACCCACAGAGAAACTATAGGCTCGATTATTCATGTCTGTTACCTTCCACTGTCTAGCGAATTGATTTAATTAACACTGTCAGGCTCACGCGGTATCAGTCAGTGCCACTCCGTTTGCCTGGAAGATGTAGCTAAGAATTCCATTGCTACCGATTCCATGTTTGATGCAGTCCAAGGCATGCACTAGCGGTTTATCCTGGACGGAATAATGTTTGACTGTAAAGTGGGAAATGGGTGCACGTTTCGTTCGGAAGTGCTTAGTGCACAGGTGCTTTCACGACGCCGATAACTGAATTTTCCGTGTTTAATATCCAGCACCAAGGATTCTTTCGTAGAATATTACTTTGCATGTTTTGTAGGGTGGGTGGGTGTTTGGGGATTTAACGTCCTTTTCCACCACATACGGGTGATATCAAAGACGGGGCAACGATGAAAAAGCCAGCACAAATATTTGGCCCCAGCCGGGATACGAACTCACGACCCGAGCATTGAGAGTCCAACACTCTACCATTCGGCCACCCCGGCTCCCCTTGCATGCTTTGTAATAATTACAGAGTAGTGCTTAAGTAACTTTGTAAATGATTTTTTTTCCAAGCTAACCTGCACTCCCGTTTTTTTTTTCAGACCACCCTGTTATCATCAGCGGCCACAAATTGATGTTCATGGACCCCTTCAAAGACGAGAAAAACGCCATTTACGAGATGCACCTGAAATCCCTCACGACAGAAGAACACCAGGCTCTGAACTGCATCCTGACGGGCGTGTTGCACGTGCTGCCCGAGCAGTGCTTGACCCGGGAGTGGTTTGAAGGGCACACTGTTCTGGTTCCCGTTGAGAGAGGCACCCTCTGAGCTATCGGAGACCGTGTACAACCAGGAGAGAGGCCGCCAGCTGAAGCAGGCACTGAGGTCAGAGGTCAGCGTGCTGCCCCTAGTTCCTCAAACGGATGGAGAAGATCGAGGTGTATTCAGGTCACGGGAAATCACACACAAACCCCACCCTGGACTTCTCCGTCAGTCTGACAGACGACTGTCTTCAGGCCGTGCGAGAGGAGAGGAAGAGATTCATAGCTGGCATCACCACGAAAAACAAGCAATGCCCGAACAAGCAGGTGTGTGATTAATTAATTACTTAATTAAAAATGAATAACGCTCAGCACATACCTCATAATTTATGCCGCTTATGCAAAATCTTCGATTGACACCAAAGGATTTCTTTTTGCTGTGAACTATCCTTGGCAGGTGTCTGAAGCCAGCTTTCTGAATGTAGAGATGCGTGTGAAGGAAGATGGTGAGAACCATGTCACCAGGGACCAGTGGATGGTGGTGAACTTTCACCACGGGCTGGATGATATGTCACCGGAACTGAGAACCCTTTGCAAGGTAACACTGACAAAATTCCGACCATTTCTTGAAAATCGGCCGTTACGAATATGTCTGATAAGAAATATAACTTTTTTTTCAAACTTGATTCAGACCAAAAGGTAGACGAAAGCTTCAACTACCACTAATGCATGTCTATTTGCCACGTGTAACGTATATACAGTATATCCTTTACTGCTATAGCTCTGCTTTCTGTCGGCAGCGTCGAAGTCTCATATACCGACCCTACGTGGGGGTCGCCGCCAAACTCAACAGCCGAACGGAAGTTTTCCAAGGGCAGCTGTTCTGTTTCCTGCCTCTCCCCCCGGAGAAGGTAAGCCCCACGGGTCTCCCAGTTCATGTCAACGGTTTCTTCGAGTTGAGCCAGAACCGACGGCAAGTCAAGTGGCCCAGTTCGGGTCAAGACGAAGAACCAGCAATGAGTGATGACGCATTGTTGTGGAACCAGCTCCTTGTCAGTGAGGTTCTTCCACTTGCCTACGTCACTCTGGTGTCAAAACTCGTGAACATGGACTTACGGTAAGCTGTGTCTCAGTTGTGTCTGTCACAATCACAAAAAAATGTGAGCTGTTTTGCAATTTCGTTTGTTGTTGTTGTTGGATGTTACGATGCTAAACGTCAATGCTTCCTTTTTTTCTCCGGAAGTTGAATGTACTTCCACCAAGTGAAGCGCGTCGCTGCGGTGCAGTACCATCTATCTTGTGTTGTAATTGGGTATGTCGTAAGGCCTTTTTTTCCTGTTCTAGTTCTGTCTATTGTGTCTTTCTTTCTGCCTAGTGTATGGAAACACTGATCTCTGGTTTCTAGATTCTTTTGCCCAAAGTTATCACAGGTCGACGAACAGTCAGCTCAACGTGACATCATTTACGGCATTTGTCCCAACCGGGAGCGAGTGACCCACCACTGGAAACCACTTCTCCAAACCTTCTATCAACAATTCGCTGGTCGTGACGTCTTCTTCACGCATGTACATGGCGGTAAATGGATAGCACTGCAAGATGCAGTCCTGATGACGTCATCTGACGATGAAGATGACGAAGCAATGGGCGCTGTCACCAGAGTGTACGAAGCTTGTGAAGAGAATCTTGTGAAGCTCCCACATCACGTGATCTGCGGCCTGCAAGACGCATTCAAAGAGGACTGGACATCACGGCACCTTCCCGGATCTGCCGATCGACACTTCGAGGTCGTCGGCCCTGAGCATCTCAGCAACGTTATGAGGGGAGACACTAGCTGGCAGGATCTGTCTGCAGACGACAAACGCCTCGTTCTCTACTATCTCTGCAGTCAGGATGACCTGAGCACACTGGATGACCTCCAGCTGATCCCCTTGGCCAATGGAACATTCTCTACGTTTTCTACCCCTGCACATGTGTGTACCCCTGTACACGTGTGTCGGGATTCACGTGACCTGAAGTTACTGCCTGGACTGGAGGATCGTCTGTGTTTTGTAACCCAGCCTGAGGGACTGCATGACCTACTGATACAACTGGCACACGAAGGTGAGACTCTCTCTCTCTCTCTCTCTCAGAGACAGATTGAAATCCAAGCATATTGTTCTACTATACTATAGTACTACAGCCGTCGGCTGATACTTATACTGCTATTGTTGTTTGGCATGTATGTCTGCAGCTGTAAATCCTGTTACCCCGTGTCCGATTACGATGGCTGTTAAGAGAGGACCAGTGATGTACTATGTAACTGGAAAGAAAAAAACTCACTCCACTGATATGGCTCAACGGGCTAATCAATAAAATGTCGAAGTCGAAGTCTCTCAGAGACACCCCCACACACACACACACACCACACACACACACACACACACACACACACACACAAGCACACACACACATGTTGCTAATGATGACGGTGATAATGGCTCGGGTTCTTGCAGGTCGTTTTTGTCTGGAGCCGGTGGATGAAGAATCTCTCCCAAAACTCCTTGAAAACAGCATGGACGCAAAATTTTCACATTCGGAAGGCATGGTGCTGGCAATGAATGACCCGTGGATTCATCTCATCTGGCAGTATCTTCAGGACAAAAGCCTGACGGAGTACGATCACCTGCCCCTCTTGCCGTGTGTAAAGGGAGATCAGCTGGAACTCCGACCACTACAAGGAAACTACATCTGTGAGAAGTTGCCAGGATTTCCGCCTGCGTCTCCAGCTCTCAGTCGCGCTCTGCGTCACCTGGGTATAACGGTCATCACGTCCCTACCTGACTTTCTCCATCATGATAAGGTCGTACACACCCGTGTACAACCAGCTAGTCACATGGGGCTGGTCAAATGCTTAGCCAAAGTTGTGGAGGGCTGCTCCAGTGTGCAAGCCATAGCGGATGGATTCAACCACACAGCCAGCACTGAGGAAAGACAAGCACTCGTCCACTGTTTACATGTCGAATGCGCTGTTGAGGGAGGTCAAGAGACTCACTGGAATGAAAGTAAAACCCTGCTGAGCCTTCTGCAGTTGTTTCCAGCATGGCCAGACAACACGAGAGAGAACAGAAAAGGAAACACAAAGAAACAAAAGAAAGGACGGGCGAGTGACCTGGCTACTACACACCTCAGCGTGTCTGAAGAAAAGCGTATGACACCGGAAGTCAAGAGCCATGACCTTCCTCCCACTGTCAGTTTCGCACCCAGACTGCTGGACTGCAGCGGGAATTCCCACCGACGACTCGCCGAAAGACTGGGCGCTCGTGAGACTTCAGTCAGTGACATTTACAGGGAGATGCTGACAACGTTGTGTACATCAACAAGGGCCGCTGGTCACATTCAGTTTCCTCAGGATGAGATTATACAGTTCATGTCTTTCTTCATTCAGAGTCCGGCATTTGATGACGCTAGACTGAAGGAACTGGCGAAAAAGATCAGATTCGTACCTTGCTCACAGAGCAAAGACATGAGGAGACCAGATGAGTTGTACGACCCGGAAGATGATCTGCTACAGGAGTTGTTTCTGCAAGAGGACAGATTTCCTCTAGACAGCTTCTTTCGTCTTGACTCTTCAGTTCTGAGAAACTTGAGGCAACTTGGATTGCTGGGTAGAGCGAACATTCTGCCTGCACATTTGATTGAGACGGCCAAGTCTATTGACAGACTTTGCCACACAACCAAACAGACCAGCGTCAACAGAAAAGCAGCCTTGAGAAAATCCAAAGCGTTGTGGAGATACCTAAAACAGAACGAAAGCCAGATGAACCAAGAAACGCTTGAAGCACTGTCAGAGTATCGATGTCTGCCTTGTGTCAGTGCAGGGAATGACAGGCCACAGGATTATCCAAAAACCGCCCCGCTTTGTCCAGAACCTTACCGTGAGCTGGCTATTGCTCGACCATGTGAGATGAACTGTTTCTCCGCTCTTCACGTTGTTGGTTCTGTTCGTCCTGTTGCAGTGGGAGAAATCACACTGCCACACACTTTCCTGGCACAGCCTTGCCCCGAGGACATCATAGCGCACCTCCAGATGGTGATCTCAAAGTTCAGTAAGACAGAGACTCGCCAGTTCAGTGTCATCTTATATCGTATCTACACACAGCTGACCAGCGAAGACATGGATGTGCATGGACAGCTCAGTAACATGAGATGTATCTTGAATGAGAGAGCCGGTACCTTTCATCGGCCCTCGGAATTTTGGACACGAGAAGCTGCTGATGACCTTGACCTTAAACCGCACCGCTTTCTTCTGCCCTCATCTCTGAGTGACGAGGATCTAGAGGATTTCTTTTTATTATGCGGATGTCGCCAGCGCCAAGACTCTGCCATGCTGAATGATGTCCTGCACGAGATACAGCAAAAGTACCAGGAGTCGTCGTGCAGTAAGGAAGACTATCGCAAGGACTTCAAGCTTGTGGTGAAGATCCTTGACACACTGAAGAAGAACGCAGACGTTGAAGACGGAGAGGTGCTGCTGCCTGTGTACACGACTCAGAAGAACACCCTGATCCTGAGGCCGGCCAGAGAATGTACAGTGGCTCCTGATCCACAGACTATTGAGCTGCTCAGTGAGGAGGAAGGACTGGTGTTTGTTCACCCTGACCTTCACAAGCACAAGGACGTCGCCTTAGCACTTGGAGCTATCGACCTCAGGTCAAGGACGCTGACAGGCGTGGACAACATTGACCTTGAAATTGAAGAGTATGGCCAAAGAGAGGCACTGACAACACGTCTACGGAACTTGCTGCAGGAGGGATATACTGACGGATTTTGTGTGCCCAAGGTGAGTAACACAGTTTATAATTTTGCTCACAGTTACCTTAGGAGAGTTAGTCTACTGTTTCGCTTTGGAAACAATTTCATTGGGACCGCGAGATCTCATATTATGTGTGTGTGTGTGTTATATACAGTACTCTATATTTTATCCTTAATTTGATAAGACTCGGGGGAAATGAAGACTTTGTTTGTCCTGTGTCCTGTGTACTGCTGACAACAGAAGGTGGTGGGGACCGGGTAGGGGTTGGGAAAAGGTACAGTTTGGATGAGGATTCTACTCACCGGAAGCTGTTGAACCACAAATTTCGCTTTTCAGGAGCTGCTTCAAAACGCTGATGATGCGGGAGCGAGGGTTGTCAAGCTGTTACTGGATGAACGGGAAAACCCGGACTGGCGGAGCGGTCTCATCACACCAGAACTGTCCAGTCTGCAGGGTCCGGCCATCTGGGCTTACAACGACGCCATGTTTACTGACACGGACTTCACCAACATTTGTAAACTGGGGGGAGCCACCAAGAAGGAAGACTGTAGCAAGGCGGGTTTTGTTCTTTTTTATTTATTCAGTTATACAGCCAGTCTGCATGATTCAGGTATGAAATTGACGTGAGACAACCAGCCAGTGATCTAAAGGCGTCATGCTGATTTTTTATTTTTTTTTCGTAACAGGTTGGCAGGTTTGGGCTGGGTTTCAACGCAGTTTACAACCTGACTGAGGTTCCCACTGTGTACTCGGGGACGACCATGGCCATGTTCGACCCCCACGAGACTTACCTGGAGGGAAAACGAGGCAAGAAGATGAACTTCAACCATCTCATGAATAAAGTCCTCCTCAAGCGCATGCCCAACCAGTTCCGCCCTTTCCAGGGGATCTTTGGGTGTGATGTCCTGAACTCTGAATATAAACCTTTCCAAGGAACCCTGTTCCGGTTTCCATTGAGAACAGAAGCACAGGCTGAAAGAAGTGAGATCTGCAAGGAAGCGTTCTCCAAACACAAGCAGGACGAGTTTATCCAGAGTCTCATGTCTAAGGCGGGCAACCTGATGCTGTTTCTGCAGAACGTCCAACGTCTGGAGCTGTATCGCTTGACCAAAGATTGCAAGGAATTTTCGCAGGCCACACGGCTGCTGGTGGTGGAGAGAAAGTCAGAGTCTGATTTCAGAATTGACCACTCTTCAAGCATCTTGGGTCATTTCTCGTCACAGTGGAAGAAAACTGCACAGCAGAGCGCCACAGCTTCAAGCCAAAGTGTTGTCGAACGTGTGAGGATAACGGTTGCAAAGTTACGCAGAAAAAAGAAGCACGACTGCATGTTCGACGTTGCCTGGGCAACGGGCGTTGGTGAAACCTGTGACATTGCACGTGGACAGCGTGAAGAGGGTTTTGTTCCAGTCGCGGCCATTGCTGTACCAGTGGACACACAGGGCAGTGTCTTGCCACTTGCTGATTGTGCGGAAGGTAAGTGCTGAAACTTCACATGTTAAGTCCTTGAATAGTTGTACGATTCTGCTGTGCGGTTGACACATACTGCACACCATCTGCCGTTAGGCCACGCATGCTCTTCGCACGCTTTCTGGTTGTCTCCCAGACTGATATACATAATCATACTAATAATAAATCACATGTATACAGCGCAATTCTTGAAAATACATCAACTCATTGCGCATTCACAATTCACTCATACCACATTAAACACATCCTAACGCAGCAGGCACCACGGTTACATGAATCAAGTTGAAACAGGTAAATTTTAAGGTCTGATTTGAACTATGACAGAGTAGCTTCAAGAGTTCAAGACTGTTGGGGTGGTAAACCGGAAACAGCCTTCGCAAAAAATAAATAAATAAATAAATGCTGAGAAGCTTTTCACTGGATGAGCGGAGGGTACGCGATGGATTGTAGGTGCAGAGTGAAGCGGATAAGCAAGGCTGTAGGGTACCATCGAAATGACCATGCGCCAGAACTGCTAGCTTGTACTGAACACGGAAAATGACCGGGACCTAGTGAGGTCTGCTCTGCAGGAAGATGCTGATATAAGAGTACTGTTAGTTGTGCAGTAGGTAACTTCTAAAACTTCAGTCTTGTGTAATGTATTTTTCTGAGTCTCTCAGTCCAGTAGCAGATGATTTCGCTGGGCCATCCACATTGCACACCATTTTCACAGTATCATTTAAACAGCATAAACCCAACTGGCAAAAAATGCAGCAGTAAATGAACCAGATGCGGGTCTAACAAAACTGGTTTAAACACATTGTTGATGCAATGCTTGCAGGCTTCTACAGGACTGGCCACTTGTTCTGTTTCCTGCCACTTGCCAAAGAAGCATCCACGAGTTGTCTCCCTGTCCACATCAATGCTCCATTCGCTCTGACGTCAGACCGGAGGGGGTTGCTGACACAGACAGAGGACGACCATAGACAACTGCTAGGGGCTCGGTATGATCGATTAGGAATCTCTCTTCTTACGCCCTCTGTTTATACCTTAACCCTTTAAGTGGCCAGACCCCCCCCCCCCAAAAAAAAAACAAAAAAAAAACAACAACACAAAAAAACACAAAAAAAACAAAAAAACAAACAAACAAGAAACAAACAAACAAACAAACAAAAAAACAACAACAAAACACACACACACACACACACACACACACACACACACACACACACACACACACACACACACACACACACACACAAAACATTTACATAAAATTACAACGCCACTCGTGATAACCAAACTATGGTTTAAGGAATCCTCTATAATGATATGATAGTTGTTTGAACTTTTTCCTTTTTTTGACCTGGAAGGTGATGTGATAGAAGTATTAGAAATTTAAACATGTAAATATGTATTCAACGCTAAGCAAACTCTGAAATTCAAACATTGCTAACTTTTTCAAACAAAATACACAGGTATATATTTTGTGATACTTTTGACCAGATGGAACACAGCCTTATTCAAGGATGCAATTTCACGAGCTTACCTGACATCCCTAGAACAGCAGGGCAAAGCAGAGCAGAACACTCTGACATTTACTACAGTATCTGGCCAAAGCAAGCCTCTCAGATGACGCAAGGACAGAATTTCTACACACATTTGATCAGGCAGTTCTACGCCATGCTCGTTGCGGAAGACTACAAGGTTTTCCCGAATGAAGACGGGTGGGCATCTTTCTCATCAGCGTGGTTCTTTGATCCTGAATTCAAGGAGACAGAAGTCGGTAGGGTGGCCTTTGGGGTGCTGCAGAAGTTCTGGAGCGAGACCAAATGGAAAGCATCGGGAGTCCTGGTGGATGTTCCTCACAGCATTGTCCAGAACATCCGAGATGCTGGACAAAGAGATGCTCTGCAACAGCGTGAGATCACCGAGGTTGAGTTCTTCACAGAAGTCCTGTTCCCAAGACTGAGCGGAGAGGAAGAGTCTGCCTTGGACGTCCATGACCGGAACTTGCTGGTACTCCACGCCCTCATGTCTGACAACAAGCAGCTGCAGGATCTGGTGAAAAGTCACCCGTGTATCCCATGTCAGCCTGATGGTGTCCTCAAACTTCCCAGTCAGTTGGTACACCCAAAGGGTGCTGCTGCCCCGTTGTTCACAGTGGACGATGCGAGATTCCCACAGAAGGCGGATGGAGCAGACTTCTGTCGTCCTGATGTCTTGACCGAACTTGTCAACATGGGTATGGTTAAAGACAAGCTTCCAAATAAAGAGGTGATGGAGCGAGCACAGTCAGTGGAGAAAATAGCCAACACCAACATGAGAACTGCAGTTCAGCGTGCCGTGGCTCTTGTAAAGTACTTGTCACCTGATAACCTGGGTCAGGATCTACAGTCTGTCACACAGTCACTCTCTGAGGTCAAGTTTCTCCCCGTGTTGCCAAAGCCCACCAACTGGCCGTTCCCATGGCACGGTGACGGAGAGAAGTTCGTGGCGCCTTGTGAAGCGTTTGGGAGTTCCCTGAAGGAGCTGGTGGCTTGTCAGGCTTACATACTAGACGACGTATCCAAAGCAACCTTAGGTCTGCAGCAACATGAGAGCACGCTCCAGAGTTTGGGTGTGACAGTGTACAAAGCACGCGGGGGTATGAAGCTTGTCGAAACTGTCATAGATCAGTTAATCACCGTTTCCAGGTCAGTTGGCTCACAGACTGAACAAGCCACCCGCTTTGTGGATGAGGTCACCACGAAAATTTACAAGTTCCTGGACACATCTTGCGGAGACTCAAGAAAATATGGTGGGATTGAATCACTACTTCAGCCAGGAAGTTTTGAACGGCTGAAAACTGAAGCTGTTGTGTGGACGAAGTTTGGATTCCAGGTGGCGCATAGAGTGGCTTTCTCCTGCAACCCCGACTGCCCACCTTATCTGATTGCACTGGACAACCACTTGGCCAAAAACGCACAACATTTCTTCAAAGAGCTTTGGGTAAAAGAAAGGTGGGTTTTTTTTACGTCTTTTTACGGTTCTCTTTATGTTTAAAGTTCTGCCTAATTGTGACAATGTCAAACTGTTTATGGATCATAACAAAATCGGCCCCTGACCCAGTTGCGTGGTCATATGCTGTGGGTTTGCTCAGTTATATACACATAACAAGAGCAAGCTTACCGACAGAAAATTTGCATTCTGAGGGTCACGTATTGCTCGCTTTGCTTCAGGTTTGACGCAAAAAATGCGTTGGGTGCACTGGAGCGAATCCGACAAGACAAAGGCTCGTCACAACTGGCAGAAGAAGATGTTGACCTTGTCGTCAATGTGGCGTCACTGCTGTCCAACGTTCTGCAGACTGATCGCAAAGGAAAGCTGGATGATTCTCAACTGCAGAATGCACATCTACCAGACAGTGACAGTTGGCTGCGTCCGGTCAGTGAACTGTGTCACGCTCTGGGTGAACTGGATGACTGTGACTGGGTTCTGGAATCTGACTCCATGAAAATCCTACACCCAAAAGTCTCAGCTCATCTCGCGCGAGTGTTTGGTGTGAGAAGCAAACGGGAGTGTGACGAGGTACTTGAAACGGTGTTTTTACGTTCAAATTGTTCTCCATGGAAAGGTCTTTTTTTTTTCTTTGATTGAGGAAACCAAAATGGTCTTTACTGTTTATATAATTTTGCTGCTGTTGTTTGTCATTTGTCTACAATGTTATTTAAAAACAAGTACAGCCATAATGACAACTCTCATCGGACATTGATTTCCCGCCATCTCGCCTTGTCAGATATCTAGCTGTCAGTGCGTGTTTTTGTGTTACAATTGGGTTAGTTGTAGCAGAAAGTGGCTACAATTCTAGCTAACAGAAGTGCAGCATCACAAAGTGGCAAGAATTAGCGATTGACTAAGAAAGTTAATGTACTACAGCTGCAGTATTTCTGAATGTTCGATCAGGACGATTATACGGAGGACTTTGGGCAGCACGAGGAGCTGACAAACCGCATCAACCGCCTGCTGGAAAACTACACACGAGACGAAGCCATCTTTAAGGAACTGCTGCAGAACGCAGATGATGCTGGCGCCACAGAGGTAAATCACTGTTTCTGTTCCTACTTCTTACTTGCGCTTCATGTGTTTTGGCGCATCCAGAGAAATATTTATAACATTTTGGCGATTTTCTTGCCAAAACATCTATTCTACTATGTGTTTTCTTAATGAAAGCATACAAGTCACGTTTAAAACAATACGACCAAATGCAACTCTTGCATTGATTTTATAACTTCTACCAAACATGTGAGTTTTATGCATACCAATCCTGAACCCTGTAGTTACAAAGATAAATGCATATTATTTCATCAACTCATGTTTATGGCTTATCACGCTTGCTTGTTATGGAAGGTGCGGTTTGTGATGGACCTGAAACGCACTCACAGTGTAGACAGGCTGATGAACGACAGCTGGAAGGAAGTACTGGGTCCTTCACTGTGTGTCTATAATGACGCCAGCTTTACTCAGAAAGACATGAAGGGCATTCAGGATCTGGGCCAAGGCAGCAAGGGAGACGAGGTGCTCAAGACGGGCAAGTGAGTGTGCATTTAGCATGTCCCTCTTCCATAGAAAACAGATCCACTGCAAGACCGAGTCGTGCAAAGAGGCCGACGATAGAACTTACAGGGGCATGACGGGGCCCACGTGAACCAGACCATCACTGAAACAATTTCAAATTCGACACTTGGGAGATTATTGAGGGATTGGGTGGATCACGTACGGGCTTTTCCTAGCGCAGAGATAACGAAATCAGCCTATATAATACGCATACATTTCAACCTCATTCGAGCGTTTCAGTTATGAGCTACACACGAAAATATTTGACGGCTCAAAGGTTTCAGCTGAACCAGAAACGTTATTAGAGTTAATTAATTTGCAAGTCGGTACGCGGATTTTGCCGGTTTTTGCGGAAAAAGCCAGAATGGCAAGATATTGACAAAATTCCCTCTTGCACGTCGTATGACCCTTCAAGCAGTGGCAATGTAACTCACTTGACATTGCCGCTGTTGTACCAGCACTGTTTGCACACACTATGCATATAGGTAACTGTTGAAGACAGACTTTCCTCTATCCAACGTAGATTTGTGTAAGCTTTTGTGTAAGCTTTTGTGTAAGCTTTTGTCTGTCTTGAGAGGCTTTAGTTCAACTTCTTGCGCTATAGTTGCAAAACTGTACGCATGGTATAAATAGCAATATTCTCTACTCCAGTTTTGACAAAACCTTTCACGAGATCATCAAAAAGAAGTTCTTGTCTGTGAAAGGTACGGAGTGGGATTCAATGCTGTGTACAACCTGACGGACACGCCGTGTTTCTGGACCCGAGTTGACGGAGAGAAGGAGACTATCTGTGCCCTTGACCCCAACTTCTTCGTGGTGAAAAGGAAGAAACGGCCGGGAATCCGTATGACGATTAATGACCGCTTTCACTCCCTTTACCCTGACATGTTGAAACCTTTCATTGTCAACGAGCAGGGTTAGTAAAGAACTGTGTGTGTGTGTGTGTGTGTGTGTGTGTGTGTGTGTGTGTGTGTGTGTGTGTGTGTGTGTGTGTGTGCTGGCAAGTTTTTGTTGTTGTTGTTGTTGTTGTTGTTGTTGTTGTTGTTGTTGTTTTTGGGAGGGATAAGAATATACGAGAAGAGTCATCATCGTCACATTGCTCCATCAAGAAATTTATCCCTAGGATGTAAGTGCCACAATATCACCCGTGATAAATTTACATACATACAAAACATGCGCAAACAATTCGTAAGTAAAAGATCTAAAAATATCAGATGTCACTGGTAAGTGAGATTCAGCCTTGTAAGCAAGGAGAGAGAATAATGAAAAAAAAAAAAAAAAAACCCAGCCGTTCCCCACCTACCTTTTAGTGGGTGGGAGTTTAACGTCCTTTTCCAAAACATTGTGTGTGATATAAAAGACAGGCCAACTAGAAAAAGCTGAGGCCAGCACAAATATTTGGCCCCAGCCGGGATTCGAACTCACGAGCCAAGCATTGAAAGTCCAACTCCTACCAGTTGGCTATCCCGACCTCCCACTTGCCTTATTGTTGTTGTTGTTGTTGTTGTTGTTGTTTTGTGACAACCAACGCCATACGTCCGATGCAATGTGACACTGATTTTCTTTCTTGTTTACTAGTATGATATAGAATCTGAAAAAAAGAATTGTTGGTGACTGCATCAGAATGATTTGTCGGTGCTGTGTTTGTCAAACGGCAGTTCAAAAGTTTTGACATAGTCTTGATTTTATTGTAATTTCTCGTACCAGGCAGCACAAATGAGCCAAGCGGCACAGTGTTCCGTTTGCCCCTCAGAACACATGAAAGAGCCTACAATGAAGAGATGAATCGTCACACTGAAGGGGCAAAGGTTACTCGAGCTGTGAGATCTCAAATCAAACAGGATGCGATGGATCCCGAAGACCTGGAGCGACTCCTGCGTGAGTTCCAGCCCAAGATGAGCGAGTGTCTGTTGTTCCTGAACAACGTGAAGAAGGTCGGCGTGTACAGCATCCAGCAGGATGGGGCGCTTCACGGGGAGTACGAGACACAGCTCACTACAGACGAACGCAGCGCGACATTGAGGAAAGACTTTAATGAGCACGTGAAAGACGAGGCCGGGAAGCTGAAGACAGAAGGTCAAGGTCACAGTCTGACCAAGTTCCAGCCCAGAGAGGTGGCGGTGCACACAGAGTTGTCGGACACGCTGGGAAAGAAGGAAGAATGGCTCGTGGTCAGCAAGTTCGGCATGAAAGAGACAGACGCCTCATTTGAAACTCAGGCCCAGTCAAGGGACATTCACAAACACAGGTTGCTTCCCCTGGCTGGCGTTGCTCTCTGCATGTGTGGGACAGGTGACTCTGCACCTGCTGCACAAGGAAAACGGGGGAAAAGGAAACATGCTGGAAAAACAGACAGTACAAGTGCAAACCAAGAGAAGACAGAGTTCCAGGCCTACTGCGTCCTCCCGCTACCAGTGGACACAGGTCTGCCTGTCCACGTGAACGCCCGGTTTGCCTTGGACCACGAAACGAGACGCAACATTCAGACCGAGCGAAACACTCTTCTGGCAGAATGGAATCGGCTTCTGGCGAGAAGGCTCATAGTACCGGCATACATCAAGGCGTTACACGAGGTCAAGGCTACTCTTTTTTCAGAAGAACAGAAGTCTTGGACTCCTCAGCGACAAGACGAACAGGGGGACAACCTCAGAGGGAGGACAGAGGCTACTGGCCCTGGAAAAAAGAGGCGGAATGTCAGTCCAGCCTTGCGTTCCAGGAAGAAAGCTAAAATTGCCACAGTAGGTGACCACGGAGACTACAGCAGCTTGGAGAGGAAGCTGAGTATCTTCAACAGTTTCTTCCCTGACGTTTCAGACAACGTGGATGCCTTCTGGAGGTCGCTTGTTCAGGAATTATACAAGCAGCTGGCACAGAACGAGGCCGACGTTTTCCCTGTTGTACGGGAGGACCTTCAGCGTCTTCTGTTTGTACCGGCAGTCAGGTCTCAGGGCTTCCCCGGGTTCTTTTGGGACGACTCGAAAAAATCCTTGAAGAACATTCTGCTGAGACTGAACATGAACATCATCGAAAGTCCGTGCAGAATCTACATAGCTTTCCTGCACAGCAAAGTGGATGGAGTGAGATGTGTTGACGAGCAAGCTGTCATCCAGTTTCTTAGCTCCTGTCAGCAAGAAGCCTCAGAGCCGGACAGCAGTTGTAATCTGAAGGACCTGCCAAAACCTGTGGAGGACACGTCGTTTCAAACGGCGAAAAATGTAAAAGAAGTGTTTGAGTTCATCAGTGGCGAAATCAGCAACTTGGACGGTCTTCCTCTCAGTCTTCGAGTGTCCGGAAAACTTTATCTTTTCGGCAGTTCAACGCCGACCATCGTCTCCTACTTCGCCGACTTGCTTCCTGGGTCTAGTGAAAGGTTCCTTCCCACTGACCTGATACAGTTTGCACAAAGGCACGGAGGCAGGTACACTCAAGGTATCCTGGAGTACCTGAGCATCTCTAGGCTGGCTTCATTATTACCACACTCACTTGACGAGAGCTTCGGTTCAGGACAAGTCTGCAAGCTGGCAGACGCTGCTGACGCCGATTTCCAGCTTCCCAGTGCCAGATGGATTCGCCGTTTCTGGGAGTTCTTGAAGAAAGAACTTTCTCACAACACAAACTGGGAAACTGTTGACTGGCACATCCAGTGTCTGTCTGACTGGAGCCTCATACCGGTGTGTAGCGACGAATCAGTCCTGCTGTTCCCTCTCAAAGACAGAAACCTTGTTGTCTACATTCATGAACGTCCACACCAGATGCACACGCCGACTCCAGGCAGCTCTGACGTTGTGGAAAGAGAGAGGGACACTCTTGAAAGCCTGAAGAAACTTCCACTGAACAGGCTTGACTTGGAATCTCTGCCAGGAAACAGCATCGCCACAGAGATCGTAGCTTCCGTTGCCCACCCACATGCGCTTCTCACTGCGCTTACTCGCGTGGATATAACGGAGATGGCCTTTGGCAGCAGAGATGCCGAGACAATTCTCAGCTATTTCCACAGGCATTTTTCACAGGTGGGTTGGACCGAAATAACGAGCATACGATCTCTTAAATTCTTTGAGACACCTGATGGTCGCCTGATATCAGTGCCAGCGCATGGTACACCGCTGTGTCTTCCAGGAACGGTTCCTACCACTGGACTTACTGACTGGGTCGCCAACACAGGAGTGATTCTCCTCAAGGAAAACTGGAAACTTACTGAACTGTACAGGTGGCTAAATTTCCATACTCCAAGTGCTCTGGATTTCTACACGCAACACCTGGTGCCTGCCATCCGCCACCTCCCAGCTGAGGCCATTCCAGTACACATGGAGTACGTCAAAGATCACGTCCTTCCAAACACTACACTGTCTACAGCCAGTACAAGGAGTGCTCTGATCGAGACGCTTCGGCAGACTGCTTTCATCAAAGGTGTAGACGGCACTCTCTGCAAGGCCTCCACTTTCTACAGTCCATATCTTGACGTCTTCAAGAGGATGCTGACAAGTGACTTCTTCCCTCCACCGCCATATGATTTACTTAAATGGAAAGGTTTCTTGGAAAAGATTGGCATGATCTATGAAGTGTCAGCAGAGCGTTTCCTGACGTTTGCCAAGCAGGTTGAAGATAGAGGCAAAACCGGAATCACTGAGCAAGTGAAACAACAGTCCACTGAGCTTTGCAAATATTTTTTCCAGTCAAATGGGCTGCAGTGGGACACATATGTCCTTGAAAATCTGAAAACCTGCCAGTTCCTGCTGCCTAAACAGGTCATCGACCTAAAGAATGGAAAGATTCTTGAGACAATCCACCATCCGTTTCCACCACCCACACCGCTTCTGACCTTCGCTGATGGCTGTTCTCCATCTGATGCTCATCTTGTGTGGACCAGTAAAGCGCTGCTGGATGAAAGCGCAGACCCAAAGACCCAACCGCAAAGTTTCCCAGGCCACCTGTACCATCATATTGGCTTTACCGGCAAACCTCCCGAAGATGTCGTGGTGACGCACGTGAAAAACGTGTGCCTTGCTCTCAGAAAGAAAGGAAAAAGTCGAGATGATTCGTTGTTTTTTCAACAACATCTGAATCTGATTGAAAGTATCATGAAAAACTTCTACAAAGTTTTGAAAGATTACAAGGATGAGAGCTTGCACAGCTTGCGGGACATTCCTGTCATCTTCCATACAGATGAAAAGGCGACGTTGCTGTCAGACCAGGTCATCATCACACTCATGGAGAAGCAGAAGGTCAAGGGTCATGTAGTCCGGGCACCGGATGAGTTTGGACCTTTCTTTGGTCTTTTCCGGACACTTGGTGTTAGTGAGGAGCCACGTGCAGGCCATTACGCCAAAGCACTGGAACGACTCTACGAGGAATCTGAGGGACGTCCACTAGAACCCAATGAGCTGGAGCTCGTCAAGAGGTCAGTGGACAATTTGTTCACATGCCTGAAAGAAGAACACATTTCAGAAAACAACTTGTCGGTCAAAAGTGTCTACCTTCCAGCAGAGTCCATCACTGCAGTGAAAGACACTCAGAACACTACGATGTCAGTGTATTTGGCCGACTCCCGCCAGCTGATTCTGGAGGTAACTGATGAGCAGAAGAACAGGGTCCGATCTCCCAGTCAGCATCTCGCTGTGTTCCTTGGCTTCAAAAAACTTGAGCTGGAGGCCAGAGATCTTCACCGGGAAGTCAATGGCCGTCTGCCAGATGCCTACAAGATGAAGCTATGGCAAGAAGTTGTCAAGGAAACGCTGACTGAATCTTGCAAGACTCTGGCTCGCGCGGATACTGACACGCTTTTCTTTGAGGGTCGTATGCATTCCCCAGAAGTCCTAAACGCCGTGCTGCGCTTGGTCAACCACCAGAAGCTGAAGGAAGACCAAGAGTTTCCTGAAGACGCCGTGAAGGAAGTGGAAAAAAAGCTCCTCTTGCTCCGCATTCGCAAGGTGACTAACCTTGAAACTGTCCTCAGCATGAATGGATCCGAACTTCCAGGCACACAAGAGAAAACCGACTTTTTCTTGGAACAACAGCCCCAAGTTGAACAAGGAGTGTATAATGCAATAGCCACACTCTACGCAGACGGTGACCAGAACCTCAGCCAGGACCCTGGCAAAAAGGAGTTCATGGTGGAACTGAACACAGCTGTCTTTCTCGTGGTGGGAACTTTGGACGGCATAATGCTGGACTGTTGCCTGCAGAATCCCTCTGCTGCAGCAACGTTCCTAAACAAGAAAGGCGTCCCTCCACTTACCACTTCACGCGAGACTCAGCCCACAGTGTTTCCTGCTCCTGGAACTTTCGTGCCGGAGAGTATGCACGGCATCTTGAACAACAACATAGACGAGTTTCACGTTGGAGAACACGTAGCATATGAACTCTTTGACCCTTGTCTGGATATCGGTGAGAGTAATGATACAGACAGAGAGGAACATAGGCCACCTGTTTACATTTTTGCCAAGGTTGTCTCAGTCATAGATCAGTGTGATCCTGAACTTGATCTCAGAACGAAGCTTCTGCGGATGCGCTACACCATTGAAATTGGAGAGGAAAAGACAAAAGAGGTGAGTTACTTGTTTTGTTTCGAGGAGGGGGGGGGGGGGGGGGTCTTTTCGTAGACTAATGTTTGTTCAGTCCCATCGGATTTTACTTCTGAGGTACGCCCTCTTTAATAATTGTCAAATCACGTAATGACTTGTGTCATTGTGTAAGAGGGAAGGGAAATGTGTCTATGTATGAGTGTTTTCAAATTCCACACAGGGTTTGTTAGTAGTGATAGCTTTGTTATGATATTGGTATTGTTGTTGACTACAGCCTCTCTCTCTCTCTCTCTCTCTCTCTCTCTTCATATGTCCACCATACCCAAATTTCTCGTTTGGGATAATAAAGATATAATTATTTGATTTTTGAATTTGAGTCCTGGTGCGTGTACATCTGTGATTCGAAGGCATCCTATCTTTATCCAGGTTGGTGCCTGCGAGCTCTACAAGTTTGTCAGGCCAAGCCACAGTGACACTTCCACGTCCACTGCACTGGCGCCTTACACTGGAGAACCGGCGTCTGCTTTGTCAGCCTTCCTCGAGACCAACGCTGACGATGATCTCGCCAAGGTCCTGAAAGACATCAGGCGCCAGCTGCGAGACATTTGGTCAGCATTTACCAGTGACAAGGATCGTCTTCGCGCCGTGAAGCGTCTTTTGTTGAAGTGGCACCCAGACAAAAACCAAGGACGAGAGGAGTTCTGCACGAAAGTCTTCCAGCGTATCCAGCACTACGTTGATCTCCTCAAGCAAGGCCGGGACCTTCCGACTGAAGATGATATCGACGAAGACACTGTGGACAGCGCTGGTTTCACGTATCACCCACCCTCAAGACATCATCATGGGCACAGACCGCGCCGCAGACGATATCACAACGATGGCGGAGGTTGGTACGGCAGTTTTTTCAGCGCCATGTTCGACCGAGGGCGGACGTACGCCACGTCCAGCAGTACGAGTTCTGGGTCCACAAGTTATGACTCGGGGACGTCAGGAAGCTCCGATTTCTTCAGGACGTCGACGTCAAACCCACAGCCAGAGGAGGGCAGGAGGTGGATGCGACAAGCCAAGCTGGACTTGGACGCGGCTGTTAAGACGCTGCGCGGTGGCGACGCGATGATGTACAACTGGGCTTGCTACCAGGCACACCAGGTACCGTAAGCCACTTCTCTCTGTGGACCTCGTGAATAAAACGCTCTCATTTACGCGAGGGGTTTTTGCGAGTGAAATTATTCAGTGTATGCTTTGTGTGTATACTTTGTTATATGTCAGATAAAAAAGATCAGTTAAAAAAAGACAGAAATTATTCAGTGAATGGGACAAGCTTAGAGGGTACCACAAAATACTTTCGTATGGACTTTCTGGGGTAACCCTAGGACCATCTGCTTTGTTTAGGGTGGGTGGGTGGGTGTTTGGGGGTTTAACGTCCTTTTCCACCACATAGGGTGATATCAAAGACGGGGCTACGATGAAAAAGCCAGCACAAATATTTGGCCCCAGCGGGGATCGAACTCACGACCCGAGCATTAGAAGTCCAACGCTCTACCATTCGACCACCCCGGCTCCCCTGCTTTGTTTAGGTTTTTTTAAGAAACTGTTAGATCTATATAGTATTCTTCGTCGTAAGTTACAGTGTGTGTGTGTGTGTGTGTGTGTGTGTGTGTGTGTGTGTGTGTGTGTGTGTGTGTGTGTGTGTGTGTACAGACCGCAGAAAAAGCCCTCAAAGCTGTGGCCTTCAGGAGGGACGCCTGGGCCTGCCGCAAAACCAGCCACAGCCTACGTGATCTGGCTGGGTCACTAAGTGACTCAGAGATCACTGAGCCTGCAGGTCAGCTGGACGACCTCGTTCAGTACCACACGCGCATGCGCTATCCAGATCTGTGCACCTTTCCAAAAATCCCAGCGGAAGTGTACGGCCAAAACGAGGCTACCAAAGCGTGTGATTTTGCGGGACAAATCCTCAAGAGAGCGCAGACACTAGTGAGTTGTTTTCACGAGTGTTTTAACGTTTTTCATTTCGTTTGATTCAACTCTGCGAGTGTATTTGGTTTGGTTTCATTTGGTTTGTTATGCGCAGACGTAGTAAGACTCCACACGTCAACACTGTTGCAAGTGAGGTGAAAGATTGGTAAAAAGTGTGTTCTGTTGTCGCCTACGTGCGAGACATTGTTTTTTCGCCAACAACAACAGCAACCTTAACCGAACAAAAACTGCAATATCGCCACCAACAAAAATTAATGATGCTTAAAGGGATATCACTTGTGTAGTGCAGTTATATCCCCTGGGCGAGTGATCTGTCTGAAATGGGCATTTTCAGCAGTATTTGACTTCGACTGGGACAAAATCATAACAAACAAACGAAATTCCAACCGTTTACCAAACCCTCCAACACACACACACACACACACACACACACACACACACACACACACACACACACAATACCTAGGCATTTTATTTTAGCGTTCACCAGACAGCGTTCCCATCTTATTTGTAAATATTGCTTCCTAGTTTGACCGGGAAGCACCACCACCACCACCGCCATCGCCCCCTCCACAACGCAGTCCACCCCCTCGCCCCAGTACGAGCCGGTCCAGCTTGACCAAGACGACGCGTGCAAAGCGAGGACCCTCTGTGTATATTGAGCATGTGCCGGAACCCAAACAGCCTCGCTTGACGTATTCTTCATCTTCGTCTGGGAGTAGCTCCAGCAACACTGGAGGTGAGTTATAAATTATAGTATTGCAAACTTTGGAGATATTCCGACAGCCGATTGGCCAATGACTCACCCGTAAATAGTGAACTCGTGCGCGTAACCTCTACCATCATAATGTTAAAAGGGTCCAGGGCCCGTATGTAAAACTCGAGGTTAATTTAACCCACGGCTATGGGCCTAACCCAGACTAGGACAAAAGAAACCCCCAAAAATTTAAATAAAAAAGGAAGCGAAAAAAGAAAGGCAAAAATCCTTCTTTAACGGCATAAGCACATTGCTGGAGTGGACCCGCTTCCTGATTTGAAACAAACAAACAAAAAAAACCACAGAAAATGTAACCCTAGGGCTAGTTTAGTTCGAGATTAGACTCTAACTCGGGGCTATAAACTCCCTAACCCGGACTTTTACATGCGGTCCTAGGTGTCTATCCAGTCGATAACGCTTAAACCCTTGTACCGTACGACTCAAACAGCGCACGATATCACTGTCCGGTATGAGCCATCATAAGGTAAAAAGCCCGGTGTAGGTGTCTGTCCTACTTGAGTCTCGTTAAAATAAGTTTTCTCGATTCTTCCATAAATCTTGATACTGCGCACTTTCTTTACGCTAACTGGTATTACATCACGCTCACTTAGCATAGCTCGCATCCTTCGGGGTGAACTACACCAACCCAGCCACGCTCATTTTAGTAGAGTTCGTCTGCTTCGGTTTAGGGTAATTAGAATTTAGATTTACGTTTAGCTTCTAGGTTGCGGCTAACTTGTGGTACTGGTGCAATCGCTGTGTTCTTTAGACGGCCGTAGTGCATTTACACGGGGTGGGTGGGTGTTTCGGAGTTTAACGTCCTTTTCCACAACGCATAGGTGATACCAAAGACGGGGCAACAAGAAAAAGGCCAGCACAAATATTTGGCCCCAGCCGGGATTCGAGCTCACGACCCGAGCATTGCAAGTCCAACGCTCTACCGTTCGGCTATCCCGGCTCCCCGTAGTGCATTTGCACGAGGTGCACGTGGCACAAGGGGGCGAACTACACGTCAAAGAATAGAAATGCACGAGGCTTCAAAATGTCTGTATATTCCCTATTACAGTATTAGCCTTAAGCATCAGATCACGGTCACCGCTGAAAATGCTTCAATCTAGAAACACAATTTACCATGCACAGACCATTCAAGGGCACCTACCTGATAGGAGTTTTAAACAATTAGAATTTCTTCTTTCCCCTCAGGTCTCACTGGAGTAATGCGAGTCTACTTTCTGTTTAGGCAGAAAGCCACTTCGCGCAAATCCAATGACGTCAGCTTTTCTCTCTTGTGCGCAAAAAAAAACCCGGCTTCAATGGCAACTTGCCTCCTCTTCCTACCCCCTGGCACGCACCTTGCCCTACCAAATACAAAAATCACGAAAATCACGCTTTTTCGCGAGAACAGAAATCACTACAAAGAAGCACACTCTCAAAACTTGACCCAACGTTCAGTTTGTGTCCTTACGCCTGCACCGCGGCGACACACTTCCCCCGGGGGGGGGGGGGGGGACTCGAATAATCTTAAAGGAACACTAAAGTAGTTTTAAATAATCCTGTTTAACACCTAACTATCTTGGGATGAAGCAGTCTGATCTTTTGACGAGTGAATATTGTTCACCGATTTCATATTATGACAAGCGGAAAGGGCCCCTTTGTTTGAAAGGACCAAAAAGACAACATGGCGCCTTTCATGAATACTTTGAACTTCAAATTTCAGGTCCTCAACTGAAAGCGTTACCACCTCCATGAGAAGGTGAAAGAATATGTCAACCACGGCATCGTTCAGAGGGGAAAATATCTGCTGTCAGAAAAAAAGTGTACATTTTTGGATTAGAGCTTGAGATGAACTTTTTGACCATACAGGTCAGGACTCAGCTGACGAAAAATCACGTGCTCTATTCGTGCCCAACACGGAAGCCACCTCAGACTTGTGTTTGAATTTTCGGGCTAAGTTCTGAACTGTGCATAAGCGATTGAATTGCGTTTGTAATTTTGATGTTCTGTGTCTGGCGTTTGTTGTGTTGTTTAGTTTTCTACTTTCCTTTATTGAAGTTTGAAGTTCCGCGTATGGTGTTTGTTGTGTTGTTTAGTTTTCTACTTTCCTTTATTGAAGTTTGAAGTTCCGCGTATGGTGTTTGTTGTGTTGTTTAGTTTTCTACTTTCCTTTATTGAAGTTTGAAGTTCCGCGTATGGCGTTTGTTATGTTGTTTAGTTTTCTACTTTCCTTTATTGAAGTTTGAAGTTCCGCGTATGGTGTTTGTTGTGTTGTTTAGTTTTCTACTTTCCTTTATTGAAGTTTGAAGTTCCGCGTATGGTGTTTGTTGTGTTGTTTAGTTTTCTACTTTCCTTTATTGAAGTTTCAAGTTCCGCGTATGGTGTTTGTTGTGTTGTTTAGTTTTCTACTTTCCTTTATTGAAGTTTGAAGTTCCGCGTATGGTGTTTGTTGTGTTGTTTAGTTTTCTACTTTCCTTTATTGAAGTTTGAAGTTCCGCGTATGGTGTTTGTTGTGTTGTTTAGTTTTCTACTTTCCTTTATTGAAGTTTCAAGTTCCGCGTATGGTGTTTGTTGTGTTGTTTAGTTTTCTACTTTCCTTTCTTTAAGTTTGAAGTTCCGCGTATGGTGTTTGTTGTGTTGTTTAGTTTTCTACTTTCCTTTATTGAAGTTTGAAGTTCGGCGTATGGTGTTTGTTGTGTTGTTTAGTTTTCTACTTTCCTTTATTGAAGTTTCAAGTTCCGCGTATGGTGTTTGTTGTGTTGTTTAGTTTTCTACTTTTCTTTCTTGAAGTTTGAAGTTCTGCGTATGGTGTTTGTTGTGTTGTTTAGTTTTCTACTTTTTTTTTCTTTAAGTTTGAACTTTTGCGTGTGGTGTTTGTGTTGTCTAGTTTTTTTGCTTTTCTGTTTCAAGTTTAAAGTTTTGCGTGTGATGTTTGTTATTTTGTTTAGTTTGTACTTTTATTTCTTTAAGGTTGAGGTTTTGCATGTGATGTTTGTTATTTTGTTTAGTTTTCTACTTTTATTTCTTTAAGGTTGAGGTTCTGCGTGTGGTGTTCGTTATTTTGTTTAGTTTTCTACTTTTCTTTATTTACGTTTGAAGTCTTGCGTGTGGTGTTTGTTGTGTTGTTTAGTTTTTTGCTTTTATTTCTTTTAAGGTTGAGGTTTTGCGTGTGGTGTTTGTGATTTTGTTCAGTGTTCTACTTTTCTTTTCTTTTCTTTTTTTACTTAAGTTTGAGGTTCTGCGCGTGGTGTTTGTTATGTTGTTCAGTTTTCTACTTTTCTTTATTTAATTTAGAAGTTCCGCGTATGGTGTTTGTTATGTTGTTCAGTTTTCTACTTTTCTTTATTTAATTTAGAAGTTCCGCGTATGGTGTTTGTTATGTTGTTTAGTTTTCTACTTTTCTTTATTTAATTTAGAAGTTCCGCGTATGGTGTTTGTTATGTTGTTCAGTTTTCTACTTTTCTTTATTTAATTTAGAAGTTCCGCGTATGGTGTTTGTTATGTTGTTCAGTTTTCTACTTTTCTTTATTTAATTTAGAAGTTCCGCGTATGGTGTTTGTTATGTTGTTCAGTTTTCTACTTTTCTTTATTTAATTTAGAAGTTCCGCGTATGGTGTTTGTTATGTTGTTCATTTTTCCACTTTTCTTTATTTAAGTTTGAAGTTTTGCGTGTGGTGTTTGTTATATTGTTTAGTTTTCTGTTTTTCTATTTTAAGTTTGAGGTTCTGCGTGTGGTGTTTGTTATGTTGTTTAGTTTTCTACTTTTCTTTATTTAAGTTTGAAGTTTTGCGTGTGGTGTTTGTTATGTTGTTTAGTTTTGTACTTTTTCTTTTGTGTGGTTAGATGTGTATAATACATACAGACCCTGATTGTACTTACCGTAAGTTATAGTTACACGGAAAAAGATTGAAACCGTTTTTAACCAGGAATTTTGTGTGTTTGGTGTTACTATTTCCGTAATCTATATTGTGTAATCACATGAGTTGGTGGTTTCGTTTCACCCACCAGTACACTTTCACTTCTGCACTTCATAGAGGGGGCAGAAAATGCATAATATTTTTTATTATGTGTGATTTTGGCGCGTACACCACGCTACACGTTAGTTACGTTTACGCTGAACCATATTTGCTTTTCATGCAAGATACATAACACATTGTAACACGTCACTGTTAAGTTTTTTTGTTGGAAGCAAAATGATAAGGCGTACGCTTCAGCAATATGTACTATTCTCTGCGAATGCCGTATTTCTAGATTATTTGCAACAATATTTTTGTGACAGAAAATTTGTTTACCTGCTACGTCTGTGTCCGCATAAATCAAACCTGGTGAACCAACCCCCCCCCCCCCCACCCCCCTCCGGTCGGTATCCAATGCGTGCGGGCTTTTTCCTCTTTGCTACTGCAAAAGAAAGTCACCCAAGAGCGCATGGATCAACCCCTCCACCTTCCTTTGCTGTTAATCTTAATTTCTGTCTCGTTACAATCTTTTCAGATTTATTTCAGATATATATATATGTGTGTGTGTGTGTGTGTGTGTGTGTGTGTGTGTGTGTGTGTGTGTGTGTGTGTGTGTGTGTAAAGTTGTAATAATGTTCTTCCTTATTGTTGTGGCCTGTAAGTGTCGTTTCGGGCACACTTTAAATAGTTATTGCATGCGACTGTTGGTTTTGCATATTTCTCATTTTAGTTGCCAACAGAACACTGCAATTTTTCGTTTGTGATTATGAATATCGTATCTCATCTTATCTCATTATTTTATTATTCTTATCTTATTGTCCCTGTCTTCGATATCATCCTGACGTTACTGGTAAAGGCGGAAGAAGTGATGCAGTGATGGTGATGATTATTTCACATGACATGTTTTTAATACCTGTATGCGTATATTTTCGAATTTTTGTGTGTGTTTGTGTTATAGGTGATGGGTCTATGTTTCCTTCAGTTTCCGTTTTTGTGGCACTGCACAACGAGATGTATGAGGTGAATTTCGTACTCTGCTATATGTTTTGTGGCAACCATAAATTATTCTGTAATAAGGATGCCTTCCTGAATCCGTCACAGGTAACATTTATAGATGACATCTTTGCTTCTGGTTAGTTGAAAGTTAAGCCTTTTCGTTGTTTGTGGTTTTCAGTGCTACAAATGCAGCACGCAGATTAATGATTTTTTTTTTAAATGCGGTAGAGGGTGAGGTTCACATTGCTGTATAGTTGTATTCCCTTTGTTCTGTATGGTTTATTGCTGGTGGTTTTTTTTTTTGCTGATCCTGCCTATATTGGACGATATACATGTATAGATGTTCTTTTCTTTCAAAATGCGATACGTCCGTTGTTGTTTCAGGGTTGTATATTTTTTTCATCTACAGTTGCGTACTTTTTGCCCTGTTGCGTCATGTACGTAAACAGATACAGAGTTTCAGAATCTACTTTGTTGTCTAGACAAAAACATTACCATGTCGCTTCCTGAACACGAACAGATACAGATTTTCAGAATGTATCTTGTGCTACAGACAAAAGCATTACCATGTCGCTTCATGAACATGAACAGATAGATTTTCAGAATTGTATCTTGTGCTCTAGACATAAACATTGCCATGACGCTTCATGAACATGAACAGATAGATTTTCTGAATGTATCTTGTACTACAAACAAAAGCATTACCGTGTCGCTTCATGAACATGAACAGATGGATGTTTCGTGTGCTCTAGACATAAACATTACCATGTCGCTTCATGAGCAGATAGATTTTCAGAATGTATCGTGTGCTATGGACAAAAACATTACCATCTCGCATGGACATGGTCGATGGAAATATATGCTGTTTCGTCTGTTGTCTGATGCGTTTAATTTTACTACTTCTTTACCATCATCCTACTTCTTTACACTCCTAAACTACTCGACCTCTATTTTTAAACACACAAAATCGTCACACACAAAAATGCACATCAACATGAGGCGTATTATTTGTTCATACATTTGCGCGTGCATTCATGACGTTTATAGGATCTCTTCCATTTTTGTGCCTGTGACATTGCCCAAAACTAATAATAAATATGAACTGATGTGATGTGAAGATAACTACAGCATTGCGGACACCGGAAGATGACTTATTGTCATCTGTCAAAAACAAAAACAAAACAGTATTGTGATGTATTACGATTTGTGATGTATTTACAATCTTTGTCGCTCGCCCGGCCACTACTGAGTGTTTGTAAGCTTATCTATATCAGTACTGACGCTAACTTTTTTTTTTCGTCAACATTGAGAACTGCACAATGTAAAGCATGAAAAGTACTGAAATTATATGATAGATTTTTTTTTCCATTTATCAATAAATGGTGTGTTTGTAAAATGGTGTGTTTGTAAAGTAGTGTGTGTGTGTGTGTGTGTGTGTGTGTGTGTGTGTGTGTGTGTGTGTGTGTGTGTGTGTGTGTGAAATACCTATGAACTAGCAGGTCAGCTGGACTGATTAGCAATAAAGATACTGCACTCATTCTTGAATCATTCTGTGCACGGGTACTTTCAAATAAGGTGTTTGACCAGAAAGGAAGAAACAAGATCGATGGGCGTCTGGATTAAATGAATTTTATTTCAAAAGCAGTTTACAAGTATATCGGAATGCAAACTGAATGGACGATAAAAGCCAGAAGAATAAAAGACTCACAAGAAGGGCTAATTCCATCTTTGCTGAGCCAACTCACGTTTTGGAAAAGTTTCGCTCGTGAGTGCGCCTGCACGCTCTTGATGATTAGTACAGCTCTTAATACAGCTCGAACATTCAAATTCTCCGACTGCTGTTACACTACTGGAGCGCTCAGTGTGGTAGCCGCGTCATCGAGTACGCATCGTAAGTCATAAGCATAGGTCAAGAACAGCATGCACTTATAAGCAGATAAAGCAGATAACACAAAACATGACTGTGTGTACAATACTTCTTATTTTTATTTCATTTTAGTTCTCCTACAGGGATTGGTCGAGAGCCATCCGGTAGCCCTCGATGTACCTCAAGGGAAAGGTCGTTGATATTTTGGTAAACAATGCTCGAGTCTCTGTCTCTATCTAAAGCCTACCTCTGGTAGCATGCACCACCCCTTTTTTTATTTTTTTAAAAAATCAATTTAAAAAAAATAAAAGAAGCTTAGTCAAGCGTGTTCTGCAGCCTTTCAGAAGACTGATTTTATTTGTTTGGTTACAATCTTACCACAGTAGTACCAGGCTTAAAATATTCCACTGCCCTTGACATTGCGGTAAACCAGCCAGTCAGGTGCGGTCCGATAAGCGCTTGACTTTCGTCTACTAGTTGTCCTTGCTGTTTCCTTGCTGCGAAGCCGTGAAATCGTTTCGGATATAGCTCAGCCGAAGATTATGTGCAAACGGTACGTAACTGATTTGAAATCATTATTTGGCTATCACTAAATATCAACATGCGCCTACGCAGACCGATTTTTTTTTTTTTTTTGGGGGGGGGGGACGATTTGTGGACACAAACCTCGCAAATCCAACAAAAGATTCGCCAAACGGGAAGTCGTCTGCTACTGTGATCATTTCTGCAGCGGCAGGTAGCTGTGTTAGCATAGCGATACTGGTTAGAACTCTGGAGCAAGCAAATGATAAGAGAACGCATAGAAATGGCGCAAACGTTTCGCAGATGAACACGACAAACTGCCCAGACAGCGAAATAAACATTTCACGTACATGTCTATACCAAAGAAGCCAAGGGAAAATTTCAAGCGGGAAGCGGCCATTCCCCGATTTCACATGGAGCGACGTTTGCACCAAACCGTTTTGTAGCTGTGCACCAAAGCTGAAGCTTTGTTTTCAACTCAGCTTTACGCAAAAACTCGGCTTTAAGAACTTGACTTTAAGGATAATCATTAAGGTAGGTTTAATAAACTGAGATGACACCTTTAGAGCAGTTTCCGAGTACGTGCCAAACGCACAAATAATGCGGCGATACATGTACTGATCAACAACGACCTTCGGCCTCAGGTCTGCTTCGTGCAAATGGCGCCTCATAGATTTACTTCTGTAAACAAAGCTTGCAGGGAGAAGCTCCTGTTTCCGAAATACTGGTTTTAAACTTCAGTTTTCAGAGATGGTAATGAAAACAAAACTATTATAGTAGACTACTATTATACTATTATACTATACTATGGTGTAGACAAACGTATCTTTGATGAGCGAACGGTTAAGTACTTGTGTAAATATAAGACAATTGTGTGCGTGATCAAACTTCTGACAAATCAGTACAAGCGTATGCGAAACAAAATATTACTGTGTCTAGAAGTAGGTATACTTGGATAGGCAGCTTCAGCATAGCACATAAAAAAACCCTTAATAAGCCTTCAATGTCTCCAAATTCGTTCCTCTTTTGAGTGCTGTATACTTACTGATTTAAATATATGGCCTTTTTTTCTAGATGCCCTGTCATTGACATCACCCGTACGTCGTGGAAAAAGGACGTTAAACTCCCAAACACCCACCCCCACCCTGGCCAATTCATACACTTCTAATCATTGCATGTCGTGTAGTGGCAGGTGGCGACTGAATAAATGCGAAGAAGTTATTTCTCCAAAGGAGAAGTGTATTGCAGTGTACACAGTTACCTTCTTTTACTTCCCTGTTTCGAGTGTTAGTACACAGTTACACTGCGCAATTCTATGCGAAAAGCTATGAATAGCTCGTGGATACGATATGTCCCTCAATGTAGCTGGTGCACACAGCACACAATGTCGCTGTACATACACCTTCGTGTGTGGTGTACGCGTTGCCAAAACCAGTACACGACATTATCGCCAAGCCCAAACATTCCTGAAAGCGTCTACGGCCATATTATGTTTCCGAGCTTGAACACAAGACTCGAAAAAAGCCACAACATTGCCTGTATGGGCATAAGGTTTGGGCGTTGTCCCAAATAATGTGTCCTGTGTTATTGTAGGTCATGTCTAATGCCATGATTGCAAATGAAATAGTCACCAGCTTTGACAACACCATATGCGGCGTACATTAGCACTCTACTGTAGCCGGCGTATCCTGCCGCCAACTATAATGCATGCGGGGTTGAAACTTGAAACTATCGACCAAAAAAAAAAAAAAAAAAACGTGGCGTAAAACTGTCAGCAGAGACTAGCTATGACCTGTTTCCCTTCTCCTTACTTCAAGTTCTTAAAAGATCTAAGCTCCCAACAAAAAGCTTTCCGAAGTATGAAAAATTTTTACAGAGTCGACCGTGCAAGCACAGTCAACTCTGTCACAGTAGCAGAGTTTTCAGCGCTTCGGGGACCCTTATAAAACCAGAGCACGAGTTTGCCGTGACATTATTTGGCTTTTGGTCAGTGAGCGAGACACATAGCTACAGTGTCTAGCGGATGTTAAGTGCTGCACGATCTTTCTCGCTCAGTATCAAAGCGCACACTGAGCTGTGAAATCAGGCTGCCCTTGGCTCTTATTGGGGTTTCAGGGACGCTGAAAAACTCTGCAGCTGTGACAGAGTTGACTGTCCTTGCACGGACGACTCTGTAAATTGTTTTCACACTTCGGAAAGCTTTTTGTTGGGAGCTTAGATCTTTAACAGATGCTGTTAAAGGTTGACCGTCCTTTTGCACTACCCTCCGCTGCTTTCAGCTTTTAGTCGGACGAGCGCCCAAAATGCACCATAAATGGCAGAAAAAATGGATGATAAAAGCCATTACACTGCGATCTGCGTCATGGAGCAAATATTCGTCGCGCAAATGCTAAAACAGATAATTATACAGTCGTCACCTGATACTTCAAGGCATGTAATGACTATAGGTGCAACCGCTAACCGTGGCGGAGTTTACGTGTGCCATTCACTGATACAGGATAGTACTTATTAGTGCGCAGTTAATTTAGTCCGGGTAGATTCAAGTACACACACTGACACTGACAGAAAAATAATGCAAGGACTGACTGACCTGGCAATCAGTGTGTGTGTGTGTGTGTGTGTGTGTGTGTGTGTGTGTGTGTGTGTGTGTGTGTGTGTGTGTGTGTGTCCCTTCCATTTTTTCGCCCTTCTTCGTATGTCAGTTTCGCGAACATTCGTTTAAAAGACAAAGAAAACGACAAAGTGAGCGGATCAAATTCAGCTAACACAGGCTCTCTCTCTCTCTCTCTCTCTCTCTCTCTCTCCCGTGTCGGGTGAACCAGTTCTGTGCATTGACGTCACGCAGTCTATTCCTCAGCCGGGAGTTATACTGCCAGTTCCCACACAATACTCGAGACTCGAGAGTAGAGGAAGAATACCGCAAGTTTGTCATCAAAAGTCTGCGCACCCACACCAAGCCCTTGGACACGGGGGCAATACAGGAACTTGGCGCGAGTTTCAAATGGGCAGGACGTAAGCGGAAGTTACTGTCTGTGAGAATGGACGACATAGTTCACTTGTTTTTCGTCTTTCAGACGACGTACTCTTGTCGGCAAAATGCACAGTAGTGATTTCTTTACCTCACGGAGAAACCTGCCATCAAAATTTTTTATCCAAGCAAAAGTAATACATACTTTTCCATGACTGAAAACACCAAACACATTGTATTCAGTTGTGATGTCTTTTGTCAGTACCCTATCAAAATCAAGATATTTTCAGGTCATATTTTTTATTCTTTATGCCTGCAGATAATCAGTTTTCTTCGACATCGTGTACTCTTTAGTGCTAAAGTCACATAGGCTCCCATATCTCTACTAACGACGGCTAAAATCGCACTCTTTTGTAATAGTAAAGTAGTTTTTATCCAGTTGGCCTGACTGGGGTATGAGAGCAGAGTAAATGATGACGTGTTTGGTTATCTCAGCATTGTGACTTCAGGCGAGTTCCCGCTGCGCTCTACCCTGGAGTCTTACTCTACCTTTGACGGAAACCCACCTCGAGCGTTTCCCTGCGAAACGAAAGTAGACCCGTCTGCCGGGAAGTCGGGGTTCAGCAGACCGGTCGTTGCACAACACAACAGACAACGAAGTCGGGAGCAACAACTGATCTGCAATGCTGTCGCAGTTTGCAGCGGCTTGACAAATGTTTGGCAAGGTGGCCTGATCGCTAAGGTGGGTGTTTACTCAAAACTTTGTCGGTGTGCCGATGTCAGTCTTGCTGCGTTCGTTAACTAAATACTACTACTCCATGTTTTCACGTTCTGATGAAGGCAACACGTTTGCCAAAATAACAAACGCATGAAGGCCGTTATGTTGTTCTTTTTATATGATTCTCTATACCACTTTGAAATGTTCACAGTTTAACGTCGCATATAGGAAACTGTTGGCTCAATATGGCTGCCGTTTTTTTGTTTTGTTTTTGTTATGCTTTTTGTTTGTTTGCTTTTTTTTGGGGGGGGGAGGGGCATTCCCGAGGCCAAAGCCCCGCCTCTTTTATTTTGTATTGGCAAAACACTGTACGTCCATGATGCCATTTTATGGACAAAATGGCCGCTGTTGTTATCATACATGCACAGGAGACAGAAATCGCCGTGTCATATTTCGCTCGGTGAAGCTTCACTGGCATTGGATTTTGAATGGCAGTCGGCTGTTGTCGTTTTGCCTTCATGGTCCCGGCAATTGCTGGTTAGTTCACTCACCACACGTCTAATAGATCTCCACGATACAGCCTGACAACCCGCGTACGTGGATGGAAACTACACATTGAGTCAACCTCAGTTTGACCGTGTACTGTCACATTCCTGCCATTCCGCTTGTTACAACACACTGTGTAACACGCTACGGGACTTGAAAGCGTGGAAAAAATTGTCTTGCCAGATATATCTGAGATACAAAGAATACACAGTTTACTACTAGTCTTGTACTTAGTAAGGACGACTCCAAAAGTAACCACTATGATAACGTGAGATAAATTGCTACGGTACAGTAAACGATAATCTAGATTACGGTGTGTGTGTGTGTGTGTGTGTGTGTGTGCGTGTGTGTGTGTGTGTGTGTGTGTGTGTGTGTGTGTGTGTGTGTGTGTGTGTGTGTGTGTGTGCGTGTAAGGGAGGGAGAGAGAGAGAGCCATTGATTCAGAATGAGCTACTGTTTCGCGGATCTGCCGGTAGCAGAGGCTTGACGTGCAAAATGTTACTGACGCAGTTGTCTCAGTTTCTGTTTTAGTAATAAGCAAAGCACGGGCAGTTGTGATCCAGCAGTATTATAATAACTAGAGTGAAGTGAGCGCTTTTGTGTAGTTTTGGCGGAGCGACATAGCCCGAGTCGCAAACGAACAAGCACTGCTTCAGGTATTTATCGATTTGCATTTTCTATTTAGCTGCTTTTGTAGAATCTGGATCAATACGGGACAAAGAAAGTGCCACTGTTTTTGTTAGGGTTGAAACCACTGCACACGTGACTGACGCTGCGTTCCATGTCACAGTGTGTGTGTGTGTGTGTGTGTGTGTGTGTGTGTGTGTGTGTGTGTGTGTGTGTGTGTGTGTGTGTGTGTGTGTGTTGAACCCGGCTGACGGCTATGACGATAGATTAGCGACAGCTCGGGTTTCGCAGCTGGACTCCTACTTTCGTTTCACTAATTCACGCGAAACTTGATCCTATTTTCGTTTTCGTTGTTACAGTTTCAGAACCAGTCACAGAAAATAGGACCACATAACTCACTCTGTCTGTCTGTTTCTCTGTCTGCTGTCAGTATGCGTATTGCAGTATGAAACCATGCGTTGTCAGTCGCATTGGAAGGTCTTGGAAGCAAACTCAAGGTAATACAATCCATGGGAGGTGGTTAAAGTATGCTGCTTCAGATCCTGAGCTGTCTGGTTCGATTCCCTGGTGGGCAGGAATTTGATGGGATTTTTTCCTTTCCAAATCGAGTCAAAATCAGGTGCAGACTCGTTCACGGTGCCTGTCTCGTCTTCTTAAAGACACAACATCAAGTGTGCACGTTAAAGATCCCATTCTATTCGGGAGAGGTATGCATGAAAAAAAAAGAGAAAAAAAAAGGGTGGCGCCGTACCATGGGGGGGGGGGGGGGGTTGAGAGGGGAGCAGCCCGAATTTCCCTAGCTATGATAATTGGACTATAGACTGAATATCCAGTACCAGTAAACATTAATCGCTGACGGACACTGACTCAGTGACACCATTAAAACTGTGTGCAGTGAATCTCTAATTATCATTTGTTATTCACACTGCAAGTCACCATAGTAGAGAGAGAGACTGAGAGAGAGAGAGAGACAGACAGACAGACAGACAGACAGACAGACAGAGACAGAGATGCCCCTGCCACAGACAGACAGATGTCATATGTGGTCTTATGTTCGGTTACCGGTCACTGGATGAACCGTAAAAACCGTCGAAAACGAAAATAGGCTAACCGCAGAATCGATGAGTAGTACGAAAGTAGGTTTTACCCTTAGATACCCGAGCACTTTTTAGTAGGTGTGTTCGTGAGTGGGGGCAGCATACTCGGAAAAGCTTGCCTTGTTTGGGTATATACAGAAAACTAGCACAGCGTCATCCCTGTGCCCGGGTCCAGGCTTCTCTCTGCACCTGCAACGACGTCCAAATCGAGACCGAGCCGAGCTAAGTGATACCTAAGAAGGAAAAAAAGAAAAGGAAAGCGGACAGAGAAAGTGGACAGTTGCGAACAACTTTGAGGTCCCCATATTATTTTCACAGTGTGCACAGAAGCGGTGCAAACTGTCGCATTCACTAGCGTAGAAAATTTTCAGCCTGCTCAGGGATTGTTGCCTGCATGAGTTGTCTCCCTTGCCGCAACAAGCACACACTTTGCATGCATTTTTTCGTGGCAGCGATGGGTCTTGCTCACTGACCAAAAGCACAATGAAGTCACGCAAACTCATGTTCTGGTTTCACAAGGGTCTCCGAAGCGCTGAAAACCGTGCAACTGTGACAGAGTTCCCTGCATTATGCACAGTCGCAGGAGTGGCAGTGAAAAAACTGTTTGCGGCTTTTTATTGGGGTTGTAGACCATTAAGTCCTGAGGGGTAGCTGTTACCACGAGTAAATTCAGCATTGACGCCCATCAGCTAAACAGTTCCAAGAACTACTTTTCGCGCCATTTAATTGGGCCCTGATTCTCAACGTTTTGTCATTTGCATTTAGACTTTAAATTATTTGATAATAATAATCATCATCATCATTATCATCACCTGAGTAGCCTAAAATTAAGCTATATGCATGAACACTGGACGGAAGAGATCCGACTAACACACGACACAGTTTGTAAGTGCCATGCAAGCCTATGTTTTGTCCAGTTTTGCGACAACACTTCGACTGGGTATGTCAAATTAATTTTGTGTTTCAGGTTTTACACATCAGGTGATAGGTCCGCACTGTTCCTACGTCGGATTATATTTGAATGACAGGACAATAAAAACACACACACACACACACACAAATCCAACCGAAAGGGTTACTTTCTCGGCTACAGAGACATGGGTTAAGCAAAACTACATTTCCTGTAGTCCAGTATGGCGACAGACAGCCCTGGTTCTGTAAGGATATGTGCTGGCTTTAACGCGACAGACAATACGCCATGCGGAAACCAGCTTCCAGACGACCCAGAGTGCGAATTTTGCCCTGTGTGTGGAACGGGCATACCACCAACGCCGCGTCTCTGCACTGGCACTAAGAGAGGGGAACCATGTGGATACGACCTGACTAAGGTTCCAAAGAACGCTAACTTTTGTCCAAAATGTAGGACGCCGGCAGCATCCGCCCAGGGGCCCAGCACGCCGGCACCAGAACCTGACAAGAGATGTCCTGTAAAGAGGCCGGACGGCTCGGTGTGCAATGCAGAACTTGTCCCAGGCAGCAACTCCTGTGTCGAGTGTGCTGCTCCTTCAGACGACCAGCCGTGCCGAGTACAACCAGATACACAGGAAGCTGCCTGTCGACTAGCCGGAGGAGCTGGTACGTAACAGCCCTAATACTCGTATGTTACTATTCTCGAGCTTAGATCTGACTGTCCGCTTGGTATCGAATAAAACTATACATTGCAAGATACAAAATCTTTAATAGAAAATACGTCGGACTACGGAAGAAGTCCGGGTTTTTTTGGGGTTTTTTTGGTGATTGGGTGTGTGTGTGTGTGTGTGTGTGTGTGTGTGTGTGTGTGTGTGTGTGTGTGTTTGTTTTGTTGTTGTTGTTGTTGTTGTTGGGATTTTTTGGTTTGGTTTGGTTTATTTATTTATTTTATTTATTTATTTCATTTATTGGCTCCCTTGTGTAACAATGGGAGTCTATGTTGTAACCCTCCGTCGTCTGTCTGTGTGTGTGTGTGTGTGTGTGTGTGTGTCTGTCTGTGGGTGTGTCCGCAGTAAACCTTAACATTGGCATTTTCTCAGAATCTACAAAGAGCAGAGTCACCAAACTTGGCATACCGATAGGCAGCCATAAGACCTTTCAAAATATATAATTTTGAATGACCTTGACTCAAGGTCAAGGTCACTAAAGCTGTCTGTTTGAAAATTTTACATAGGCATTTTCTTGGAGTCTACAAATGCCAGAGGTTTTGAACTTTGCATGATGATAGACATTGATAAGAACTTTACAGATATACATGTATTCAATGGCCTTGTGTGAAGGTCAAGGTCAGACAAGTTATTTTCCGCATTTCCGTAGAAAACCTTAACATTGGCATTTTCTCAGAATCTACAAACAGCACAGGCACCAAACTTGGCATGCTGATAGACAGCCATAAGGCCTTTCAAAATATATCATTCTGAGTGACCTTGACTCAAGGTCAAGGTCACTAAAGCTGTTTGTTTTAAAATTTTGCATTGGCATTTTCTTGGAATCTACAAAAACCGGAGGTTTTAAACTTTGCATGATGATAGACATTGATAACAACTTTACAGAGGTACATGTATTCAGTGGCCTTGTGTCAAGGTCAAGGCTGTACAAGCTATTTTCCGCATTTCCGCAGTAAACCTTAACATGGGCATTTTCTCAGAATCTACAAAAAGCAGAGGCACCAAACTTGGCATGCTGATAGACAGCCGTAAGACCTTTCAAAATATAACATGTTGAATGACCTTGACTCAAGGTCAAGGCCACTAAAGCTGTCTGTTTTAAAATTTTGCATTGGCATTTTCATGGAATCTACAAAAACCAGAGGTTTTAAACTTTATATGGTGATAGACATTGATAAGAACTTAACAGATATACATGTATTCAATAGCCTTGTGTCAAGGTCAAGGCCGTACAAGCTATTTTTGTGAAACCGTAACATTGGCATTTTCTCAGAAACAACAAACAGCAGAGGCGCCAAACTTGCCATGCTAATAGACATTGATAAGAACTATATACCCATACCACTTTAAATGACCTTGACTTTGAGTCAAGGTTATTAAAGCTGTCTGTTGTCAATTTCAATATTACCGTCTTTGGAGAAACTACAAATACTAGAGGCATCCAACTTGGTGTAATGATAGACGTCTTATTTGAATGACCTTGGCCCAAGGTCAAGGCCATATAGTCAGTTTGGGGGAAAAGTGTAATATTGCCAGGAACTAAGAACACCAGAGACACCTTACTTGGCTTGATGATAGATAGTGGTAAGATTTTTTACTCTTGAATGACCTTGACCCATGTCACAAGGGAGCCATGGAGGCTTTTGCCTCTCTAGTTTATTTATTTATTTATTATTTTTTTTTTTAATTTTTTTATTTTATTAATTTTTTATTTATTTATTTATTTATTTATTTATTTATTTATTTTTTTTTGGGGGGGGGGGGTGCGGTACTCTTTTTCTTCACGCTTAGAGGGTATCAAACATGGTTTCGAAATTTATTTTATTTTATTTATTTTTTTTGCCGTTTGGCATTCAGAATTGCATTAGGTGCGAGGCTAGAGGGTGGAGAGGGGTAACGATGGCCGGTAGGGAACTTTCGTCCGAGATTCGATTTTTCTTGTGATGTTATCAGGGACATTAATGTTTTTGACTTGACTTTTCTTGGGTCGCGTGGGGGGGGGGGGGGGAGAGAACTTCGTGGGAAATCAAGGTTTACTGTCTGTTGAAGATAACAAACACATCGAAGAGCACGCCGGCTTTGGCGATACGGAGCCCAGCACATCAGGAAGTGAGAAGCAGGTTGATGGATCAAGTGCAGACAGTTCCGGCAATGCCAGTACTACAACAGGGGCTGCTACAGGTTAGGCTGGACAAAAAGATAAAAGCAAATTATACATGGCCATTAAAAATCTCTTAACGATACAATTAACAAAATCGATTACAAACAGTACAATGAAGAAGATGGGCAGTTCTGAAAGATAAACGACTTCAAAACAGGACCTACTAGTCTTGTTTTGTTTTTCGTTTTTAACTCATTCTGCCCGAGCTACGACTAGAGTCGTAAGAGCTTCTTTACATTTCACCTCCCTTTTCAACATGTCTGCTGTCAGGTTTCCTTGACGACCCGCTAAGGTTGATATCAAAGTAAAGTACAACATCTAAGGAACAGCTCTCCTAAATATAAAACCATTTGGCCTCCATGGTGCATTGTCACTTGTGGGTCCAGGCAGCCGGGGTCTGACGTTTAAAGGTGGTGTCAGTGAAGACAGGGTTAAAAAAGGAACCGTTTTATCCTCACAGACGAATCAAGCGAAAGTGAAGAAAAATGCCAGAACACTGACGCAGAGAAGCCGCACAATGCCCCGTCATCACAAAGTAGCGACGCGTTTTCATCTGACGATCCAAGCCATGGCAACCAACAACAGGCAGCTTCGCCGGGGCAAGAACCTACGCCAGGAGACGGGCACTTGTCAGAGAATGGAAACCGGACGAGTCTCGAAGAAGCTTCTAAGATACCTTTGCCTGAACCAGAGGAATCCGTCAACCAACGTACTATGACGTATTCAGAGGCACTGCAGTCACACAATCAAGGCACAAACGGTAACGGAAGGGTATGTAAAAGCATTTTCATTCTTTCACTGCACACTTTTCTTTGTATAGGAAAACCACTCTTTCTCTCTTTTTACTCAAATCAAATCAAATATACTTTATTAATTCCAAGACGAGAAATTGTAAGCCACCTTGGAAAACACAATAAACACAATAAGCATTGACTGGAAATTCTATTAAGGACACACACACACACACACACACACACACACACACACACACACACACACACACACACACACACACACACGCGCGCGCGCGCGCGCGCGCGTGCAACTAGAGATAAACAACATTTACACAAGATCCAAAGTCACAGTGGACTAGCCTAAAACCGTCACAGCAACAAGAAAAACAGAAAATGACTAATTACAAAGATGACACGGCGGAACAGTCAAATCTGGATCATCACTTCGTTTTAAAATTTGTGCAATGAAGTTCTCTCAAGATAATGTCCATGTAGAATATCTCAGACATTCTGTTATTCGCGATGCGAAAAAATGTACTCACACTGTGCTGTACCTCTTGTTGCCTGAATACGGTGGGTTGGTTGGTTGATTTGCTCAGGCTGAGTGGCTTTCGTAAAGGCGCATTTCTCGATCTCTTGCAGGAGAGTTCTAGAATCCTAAGGAGCATGGTTTCGAGGTATGAAATACTGTTCTTTGTGTTGAAGCTAAGTGGTCGGCGCGAACAGTGTACTTCTGGTAGTGAATTAATTAAAGTCTTGGCGACTTTTTGGACATTTTTTTTTTATCTGTTATTCTGCAAACAAATATTTTTTGCTTCAGTTTGTCACTTTCTAAACTCTTTTCACTGTTACCCCATCCCAGTGCCTTATAGTACAAAATACGCCGTGCGACCGCGGCTGTTGTGTTGGTTTCTCTTGAAATAATGTACATTATTATGTATTACGTTGGTTATATACAACTTGAAATGCGTACGATATGGTGAGTAACTGCATGATGTAGAATTTATGAATATACAGCACGTATTTCCACCGCAATATATGTTGATAAACATGTTATCTATCTCAAGAATTTTAAGTCTGCACCTGTTGTCCACATCACACGACTTGAGGAAATTTAATCATAAAATAGTGTTAAAAAAAAAAATTATGGCACCTCAAAGATTTTTTTCGCTGTTACACCATCAAATAAATTTCAATATGGTTTGTGCACTGTTCAAACGTGTTGTTTTCACTCCTGCAGCGCTGTTACGCAGCCCGTGTCCGTGGTCTTCAACGTCATCATATCAAAGCTCTTTCAAATTGATCATCACAAAGATTCTGTGTGCTTCATACGTGGCCCAAGCTTTACCCAAGCTGAACCTGTAAAGATGACCCGCGTACGGTATGCCGAAAGACTAAGTTTGCTTAAAGTCTAAATACGTTTGTCATGCAATTCAACAACGCTGTGGAAAATGCGCTTATCGTTGCATCAGATGAGTCTTTTGGGAAACAGTATAGCATCTGAAACCATTGTGGTGACTCTGGTTGTTGCATATGTTGTTTACGTACGTAAAAGCGTACCGCGTTCTGAGCAGACGACGTTATTTGGTTGCGGACTGAAGACCAGCTAGACAGCGCTGATATGTGTCTTTTTGGCGACTTTGTTGATCGGCGTGTAGTGCAGATCTGAAAGCGTTAGACCAAAGAAAGTCATATTGCGCTACTACTGATTAGAAGCCGCAAACTCTCGAAAATGGCCAGTGGACAAAAGGAACAACTATTCATGTGGCAAACAGCCTCAGAGCTTTGTGAGCGGCAGTTTTTCCCTCAGAACTCATTACGAACATTGAGACTTTGAAAGGTCGGCTACAAATACAAACAACAGTCTGGAGATAACCAAAATACCGCAGCGGCCTTTATAGGTTTATATTTATCCGCATGAAATATATCTATTACATGATATACATCTTAGTGGCCAAAGCGGAATTCTTTCAACATAATTTAACCCGTCCAGTTTGCCATGAGAATTGGTTCTAAGAAGAAAGGGTATGAAAGACCTATAGTTTTAGAAGAAATTGCATCCTGTCGATGCATCCCACAACCAGCGAATGATGTAGCTGAAGGTTTTTCCCCACCGTTGCATCGGTTACTCGACACTACCGCTGAAATGTGTTTCAGGGAAACGTCGCTTGGCTGGATGTACAAGGCTACAGTTGACATGCCCAGAGACAAACGAACCGCTGGCTTCATGTACAAATACTACATAGATAAATCCGACACGAAAACTACTCACCAAGAGTACGAGTATCTCCACAAAAGACACTCCAATACGAAAGTTGATCGGAGTTTCAGGATCTTGGAGAGCGAGAGAGCAAGCACGGGTACTTTTGAAGTTTTGAAGTGATGGATATGAAGATGTCTATAAACGGCAATGTCGCATAAAAACTGTTTATTTAATATGTGCTCACGATGATAGCTACTGGAATACTACCATGTACTGTTGTTAATTGTTAGACACAATCAAATCAAATGAAATATACTTTATTAATTCTAAGTTTTGTCAAATCGTTTGTTTTTGCTTTATTTATTTTTGACATTTTTACACATGACATCAACGAAAACAGATATTGACAATGTACTGTGAGAACGCAACTTGGAAATACAGATGGTAACGTAATGGTTCAATGGTTGAACAGGATGAAGATGTCACTGATATCGAACGAATGTTTGAACTACACAGACATTGCAGACATGGCAAGCATCTACTAATCTAAAACGAAGTGTTTCTTTACTTGCCAGTGTTGCCAGAACACATCGCCGTTTACGTGGAACATATATTCCTCGATAAAATATCGATTCTTAAACTCTCTTAAGAAACTGTTCACAGTTAGGCGCCTATCGAGGCATCTGCAACAATAAATATAACATTTAGCCATCAACATTAAATTGTAATTACAGTTTTGCCGTACTTGCTCGCTACCTGACGTCAGCAAATTTCTTGAAATAATTTAGTGTAGCTACTTGAGGTACAAACTTTGAAAGAATTGCAGGGTTTTCAAAGGTCATTTAAATGTACATTCAGCACAAACAATTTGAAGGTCCCGGTTAGAACGGAAAAAGGGAAAGGAGCATACAACGAACAATATTTACAGATTCCAGTTCGCTAGTTGTATAACCTGACAGATAGACAATGTATTCCCAATGCTCTCACAATTTGAAACACCTGACGGCTGACACGAACTGTTATACACTAGATTCCAAAAGCAGCTATTATCATAAATCGTTGACCGTTAAATGGGTGAATGTTAATGTACGAACGTTACGAAGCTGTCTCCACTATGCTGTAATCTTACAGATCTTAATCACTATGCATAATCTTACAGATCCGTGCATCAGATACGATGGCATCGCTTATCCCAGGCCATCCGTTTGGCAAAACATGGTTGGAGCCGTAGAAAAAGTGTTTGCGTCAAAGGACGCTACCCAGGATGACGCCCTCATTGTGGGTAAAGAATATCTTCCCTCTGCCGAACAAGTTTGCAGTGTGATTTTTTCGTCGACGGTCAGCCGAGAAAACTGCAGAGAACTTTCTCAAAGCAGTAGAAGATGTTTACAGAAGTCTCCCATATCCTAGGATGGATGCAAGATTTGAAGAAGTTGACAAAGGGCTTGCGCAAAAGGTATTTGCAATCATTAGCAGACATGCTTTAGGTACAGTAGAGGCCGGCTCTCTCTCTCTCTCTCTCATTTTCTTTTCTTGCATATTTTCTTTTTGTACTTTTACTGCATTGTACTCATAGATGTGGTTTTTTAGTTGTTTCTCGATAGAGATACAATTTAAAAATTGGGCAGAGGTTTCCTCTTTTAAGTAGTAGTAGTTAGCAACGAGAGGTACGGACATGGCAAAGTTTGTGGCTGTTTCATCGAATCATTGACTCTCTCTCTCTCTCTCTCTCTCTCAGCCGACTGAGCTAAAATTGGTATTTTAATTATAATCTAATCGTTGTACGTTTCTTTTTGTCCATTGTTGCTTTTTATATGATTGACATTTTTTATGTTGTTTCTCTTTTTGCAAAAAAACGTCCTCCCGTTGTATGAGAGAGAGAGAGAGAGAGATCCGTTCGTTCGCTGTGTCGCCGTGCTTTCTTCTTGTTTTCTAAATACTAAAGACGTCGACTCTTGTGTGTTTTGTCCAAAGTGCATCAATGAAAGACTGATCGACCCGATCATGCAGGAAATCGAAAGAATTCTGAACACCAACAGACGAACTCGCACTGTGGCACCCGGGATGTTTGTCGTGCTGCTTGCATCCAAATTCTTGATAAAACTGAGCACTGAGTCCAAAAATCTGCTGTGCCGTGCCATGCTGATCGTCCCTGACTCTGCAGAGAGACGATGCCCAGATCTGGACGACCTTGAAACTCTCTTTCCGGTTATGTCACTTGACAGGCAGTGAGTTGTACCCTCCCCCCCCCCCCTCACACACACACACACACACACACACACACACACACACACACACACACACACACACACACACACACACACACACACACACACATCCGCCCTCAAAAGGATAGAACAACTAACTGCCAATTGCAACGAGGCCACACCGGTACCAGTACCCAATATCATGACGCCGCAGATTTTGTATTACACTTTGATGCAAAATTGTGGAAGTACGTTTGCGTGTTCTTTGGGGATGAGAAATTCAGAAAGGACTTCAGATCATGTTTAAGGTTGTTATCAACTGGTTAAACATCTGCTGTGCTAAGCTTCAGCTGTTTATTCAAGACATCGTCACTGTTTGCATCGGCAGGAATTTATCAAAGCTTCTTGTCAACTTGATAGAAGAGAGTGGCAGTTCTCCCAAGTCTTCGTATTCCTCCGACCCAAGATGGCTTTGCTGCGTCCCCTTGCTGCATTTTCTGGATGGCAGCTCATCGGCCTTCCAAGATCTGGAACCCTCCAAAGACTTCAGATCTTCAATGTGGTGGGGCGTATCACGCTTCGAATGGCGGAAGGAATCTTTCAAGATGGCAACTGCAAAGGAGTGGTCAGTATGGTGTAGTGCGGGTACTTGCATTTCAGCGCTTCTGCGTGCTACTATGAAAATATTACAGGTTGCACAGACACACCAAACGGACCGAGCAGACCATAAAACTTTGTTCGCCTGTTTCCAAAGGTTTAAAATCCAATGATCATTCGGGTATAAATCCGTGTATTTCGTGTATTGTCATCTTTTCAATTTTCCTCGTTTTCAAAGACAAACGAGTGTACAGGAAACGTGCGCGCGCGCACACACACACACACACACACACACACACACACACACACACACACACACACACACACACACACACACACACACACACACACACACACACACAGCTTTGTGTGTGCTGAATAGAAACCATGCTTATGCTGAGCCGGTAGAAAAAAGTAGAGGCCCTTCAGTTATTCTAATCGAATGCTTTGCAAGTGTTCATCGTAGCATGCACATTAATTACTGCACCTGCGGTTACTATGCGTGGAATTGTGTAGATGATTTGAGGTGACACAGGCTTATCTTTCTGCAGGAAAACAAAGGCTGGTGAAATGAAACAGTTTCTGAAAATACTGGAACCAGTCTTTGATGCTGACGCTATGCTGTACAGAACAGTCATCGCGTCCCTCGATTTCGAATGTTTGATGCCGGTCCTCCTGGCCTTTCGCTTTCCCATCGATGCAATGGCTGCGACACTGGCACACCATGTTCCAAAAAAAATATCCAGGGTTCATCCGCTGTCTGAAGATGTACGTTCGCACAGTCAAATTTCATGTTTTTCTTAATTTTGATATTTACTACAACTGGGGTATAATCAGGCGACCATTTGTTCAATCATTCTGTATCCTTGAAGTTTCGCCTAAGTTTTGCCTTGTATTGGACATTTTATAGAAGGCAATATGAATCATCTAATAGAGTAAAATTTCTGAATAAGCAATCGGGTCCAGACATATCTTCTACAAACTAGTAAACGATAAACTCTCAGTGCTGTGACTTTTACGGTTAGGACAATACGGACTATAACTGACAACTTACACATACATACACTGTATGAAATTTAATATCAAAAATTTTTACATTCAGCACATTGCTTTCTGCCCGTATACAGATACTGGTTCCGCTGACGACTGTCCTCAGAAAGCTAATCCATGTGTACCTTGAGCAGAAACCTGACAGGTCTGTTTACTGATGGTCTTGATCGGCTTTGATTATGTAAAATTCACTATACTATATATTCATTTGTTCAGGTTGATAAAGACACTTTGTCGTTTATAACTAATATAATTGTGCATTTTTAATTTGTTCACACACACACACACACACACACACACACACACACACACACACACACACACACACACACACACACACACACACACACACACACACACGCCTGTGTTGAAACAAATGCAGATGTGTCTTTCAGGATAGGATAATTAGGCTTTTTAAGTTGTTTCTCTATAGAGAAACAACTTTATGAGACGGGGCAGATTTTGCTACGCGCAACAGCAAGTTTCAGTGATACAAAACAAGACTGTGACGTTTCTCCACACAATACTTACTTTCACGCACACAGTGACGTAACGAAATCTGCGTCGTAGACACCTTACGTGCACACTATGCTGCTGCGTTCTTTTTGGCGGGAGTTGTGAGACGTGTGTGTGGCTCTGTGTGTGTGTGTGTGTGTGTGTGTGTGTGTGTGTGTGTGTGTGTGTGTGTGTGTGTGTGTGTGTGTGGACGGATGTAATGATGGCTATCTCCTAAACCACCTCGATGGAGGCCTTTTTACTTTGAGATAAAATGGGAATTCACCTTCTCCAGAGCTACCTTTCACGATTTTTAGCCTGCCGCATTTTCAGAAGAGTTATCGCCAATTTTAACAAGGAGGAACGGCCCCGTCCTACAAAGTTGTTTCTCCAAACTTCATTTTATTTTGTCTGTTTTGTTGTTATTGTTGCCGGTTCTCCCCTCTCCAAGTTCTACCAACGACACTAGATCCTCTATAACCTCGACCGATTAGCCACGTGACTGGGGGTGGGGTCGGGTGGGGGAAGAAGGGAGAGAGAGAGAGAGAGAGGCAGAGATAGAGGGTGGGTGAGTGGGTGTTTAGGAGTTTAACGTCCTTTTCCACCACAAAAGGGTGATATCAAGGACGGGGCAACGAAAAAAAGGCCAGCACAAATATTTGGCCCCAGCGGCCGGGATTCGAACTCTCGGCCCAAGCATTGAAAGTCCAACGCTCTACCATTCGGCCACCCTGGCTCCCCAGAGAGAGAGAGAGGTCAGTTCCGTGAACTAAACACTTGCCGTCAGCCTCAGGCAGGTCGTCATACACAGAGAGAGAGATGACGTCAATTCCGTGAACTAAACTTTTGACGTCAGCCTCTAGCACTGAGATCGTCTGAGGATGCTTGTTTATGTCTTGTGATTTCCCTGTTGGCTTTGTGACTTCTCCGACTGAATTATTTTTCACATGAAATCTGGAAGATCTAGAGGGCTGATGAAATGTCGGAAGCAGTGACGATACTTGCAGATTTTGTCTGTGAACCAAACATTTGACGTCAGCCTCAAGCTGCTCGTCTGTCAGGTGATACTTCTTCATATCTTGTGATTTCCTTGTTGTTTCTGTGACTTCCGTGACTGAATTAATTTTGATATAAAATCTGGAAGATCTAGAGAGCTGATGAAACGTGGACTTAAGTGCCTCGGGTTGTACTTACGAAATTGCAAAATTGGAACTTTTTTGACCAGCGCTTCTCGCAGAAACGTGAAAAAAATGTGTTTATCTAAAAGCTCTGTTATTCTTAATACTAAAGCTATAATAGTGCAGTAGTTCATGTCATATGTGCAGTTGGCATAAGTGACAAAAATACCGGAATGATGAGTAATTTGAAGGAGTCTTTTCATAGATATTTGGCCTTATATGCAAACAACCCCTACCTCGGAAATAATTTTCTTACACAAAACCTGTCAGAGCTACAGAGCTGTGCTACGAAAACAGGCAGTATAATTGGATGATCTTCCCAATTTCAGAAGATGAAGCCATCTGAACATTTTTTTTCGAAAAAAATCGTAACATGACCGATTTTTTTAAATCGGCGATAACTCTTCTGAAAATGCGGCAGGCTAAAAATCGTGAAAGGTAGCTCTGGAGAAGGTGAATTCCCATTTTATCTCAAAGTAAAAAGGCCTCCAACGAGGTGGTTTAGGAGATAGCCATCATTACATCCGTCCACACACACACACACACACACACACACACACACACACACACACACACACACACACACACACACACACACACACACACACATACACGTCACTCCCGCCAAAAAGAACGCAGCAGCATAGTGTGCACGTAAGGTGTCTATGACGCAGATTTCGTTACGTCACTGTGTGCGTGAAAGTAAGTATTGTGTGGAGAAACGTCACAGTCTTGTTTTGTATCACTGAAACTTGCTGCTGCGCGTAGCAAAATCTGCCCCGTCTCATAAAGTTGTTTCTCTATAGAGAAACAACTTTAAAAAATCGGTCATGTTACGAATTTTTTCGAAAAAAAAATATGTTCAAATGGCTTCATTTTCTGAAAATGGGAAGATCATCCAATTATACTGCCTGTTTTCGTAGCACAGCTCTGTAGCTCTGACAGGTTTTGTGTAAGAAAAATATTTCCGAGGTAGGGGTGGTTTGCATATAAACTCAAATATCTATGAAAAGACTCCTTCAAATTACTCATCATTCCGGTATTTTTGTCATTTGTGCCAACTGCACATATGACATGAACTACTGCACTATTATAGCTGTAGTATTAAGAATAACGGAGCTTTTAGATAAACACATTTTTTTCACGTTTCTGCGAGAAGCGCCGGTCAAAAAAGTTCCAATTTTGCAATTTCGTAAGTACAATCCAAGGCACTTAAGTCCACGTTTCATCAGCTCTCTAGATCTTGCAGATTTTTTGTCAAAATTAATTCAGTCACGGAAGTCACAAAAGCAACAAGGAAATCACAAGATATGTAGAAGTATCATCTGTCAGACGAGCATCGTGAGTCTGACGTCAAATGTTTGGTTCACAGACAAAATCTGCAAGTATCGTCACTGCTTCCGACATTTCATCAGCCCTCTAGATCTTCCAGATTTCATGTGAAAAATAATTCAGTCGGAGAAGTCACAAAGCCAACAGGGAAATCACAAGACATAAGACATAAGACATTTATTAAATTTCCAAAAGAGGAACATTGTTTTGTGGTCTATCATAAAAACATAAAACATGCCAAACACTCACTCATACGGCCATGCACACTCATTCCACCTATTTACATGTTCGTACACTCGTACCTAAAAATCTATCACAATGTTGCAGTACTATGAATAAATTACAACACTACACCCACATCATTTCACATCAGCAGCACAACAGCAGAGGTGCACATAACTCTATCACAGTCAACAACATGAACAAGCATCCTCAGACGATCTCAGTGCTAGAGGATGACGTCAAAAGTTTAGTTCACGGAATTGACGTCATCTCTCTCTCTCTCTGTATGACGACCTGCCTGAGGCTGACGTCAAATGTTTAGTTCACGTAACTGACGTCTCTCTCTCTCTCTCTCTCTCTCTCTCTCTCTCTCTCTCTCTCTCTCTCTCTCTCTGTGGAGCCAGGGTGGCCGAATGGTAGAGCGTTGGACTTTCAATGCTTGGGCCGAGAGTTCGAATCCAGGCCGCTGTGGCCAAATATTTGTGCTGGCCTTTTTCTCGTTGCCCTGTCTTTGATATCACCCTTATGTGGTGGAAAAGGACACTCACCCACCCACCCTCTCTCTCTGCCTCTCTCTCTCTCTCTCTCCCTTCTTCCCCCACCCGGCCCCACCCCCAGTCACGTGGCTAATCGGTCGAGGTCGTAGAGGATCTAGTGTCATTGGTAGAACTTGGAGAGGGGAGAACCGGCAACAATAACAACAAAACAGACAAAATAAAATGAAGTTTGGAGAAACAACTTTGTAGGACGGGGCCGTTCCTCCTTGTTATATAGGGGAACGTAGAACAAATTTGATCCTAATTTGAAGCGCTTTCTGGCTGAACTGTTCAATGTTCGTAAATGTTTTCCGCGACACATGTTACCTGCAGTGACCTGCTAAGTTCACAAACATCAAATACAGCCGGTTGACAGGGTCCTTTGATTCAATTATCCAGGAAGCATCAATCTGATCGGTGTGAAATTTCAGCATGTCAGCAATGCGTGTCTTGTCTAGCAGTAACAGCATTTAGAACGGAGTTCTGCGCGTTGCTGTTGCCCATTTATAGGGGGCTCATATAGTGAAAATAGCCAGATAAATTGTCGTTTTTTAACGGTGACGCGGACGGAGGAAAAAATTCACGGAGACCACCACAGCATAACGGTCCTGTGCTCTACTGATTTCTGTCATAAAAAGTTAGGATAAGATTTGTTCTACGTTCTTCAGTATTTCTCCTAGGCTATATTCTGATGTGAGTGTTACTTATATTATGAACTACATATCGCCAACGAATTCACGCAATGATATATTATTCAATTTCTGCTCAGAACAAAGACAGAACAACAGCAAAAGGAGGCCACGTGCCAGTTCCAACTGATCGGTGAGCTCTTTCATCAAATCCATGCCAGGCGTGTCGTCCTGACTGAGGAAATCATGATTACCTCTCTTCAGCTGGTCTTCGTGGCCTTGGACCATATGGTTACGGTTGTGGGGGCCAGTAAACAGATGGCATCCAGCATACAGAGCCAGTCGTGGACACAGGATGCAAAGAACTTGATCCGGAAGGCCTGCCAGTGGAAATCTGATGTTTTCCCTTTGAGAAACCACCAGGGAAAACTTGGCGAGCGTGTCAAGGTGAACATTTTTAGTATACTGCGGGAACAACGTACAAAATCAAATTCAGTTCAAAAATATTTTGTTTTTAAATATAACATTTTCAGACCCATGCAATTGCTCCGTTCCTTGTAATATGATCTTACATATATTACTTATGAAAACACACACACACACACACACACACACACACACACACACACACACACACACACACACACACACACACACGTGCGCGCGTCATGTTTGGTGGGGAGGGAACGAACATTGCTGAGCGTGATGGCTGGTAGCGGTGGCCTGAAGCCACTTTTCCTCAGTCTATTTCTCACTCCTCCTCTAGAGCCACGTTTCTTTTTGTTTTTCTTCTTGTCTGTTGCTTCACAAAAGTCAGTGTCAATGTTTGGGGGCGTGATGTCGTTTCTGTATTGCAAACTCAGAGGGTACTCTGGGCCATTACAGTGGTGTAATGGCGGTCACATGACGAGACTCACCCGAGCCGGTCGCTGAATGACTGCCGACTCCAAAAGCAGATATTAACACCAAACTGTACAACCACAAGACTTGTAGCAGACATCCTCTCAAGCACATCAGTACCACGCATTTCGCAATACTCCTCAAAAAACAAAACAAAAAAAACCCGTATTTACAGCCAAAAAAAAATAACAGAGTAAATCATGTATCTGGGGTCTACAACAGTGTCGCGCCCCCTCGTTTCAAAAAGTACTGTATGTGGATTGTTCAAACTAGCACAATTCCCATTTATCAGTATTACTTAAACGTAATCTTTTGCAGTTATGGGGAAAGATGCTTCCAACAGCCAAGCACGTGAAGCAAACTGCTGTAAGGGAACTTCTGGAAAAGATGATAACTGACAAGTTTGAGGCTGAGTTCAAGGCGGTAAGTAAACTTGTCTGTATAGTCAAGATGGCGTGTTTCTTGTGTTTTCGTCGGGAGTGTAGTTGGAGGAAGAAGGGGATTAGTTCCAAGGCGTCACTGTGATTTTGTTTTTGCTTTGTTTTATTTGCGCCTTGTACTAATTTTTAGTTTAATAAATCCACATAATGTCTAATCCATAGTGTTTCTTTCGAATGAACTGTGGTGTCCTGGATAAAGTGACGTGTGACGTGTAGTAATAATTGTCCGTGTATAATTTATCATTGAAACTAAATTTGTAGCTGCCTGCCGCCGATAGACTAGAGGTGATCCTGATGCAGTGGAATGAGAATGTACCGACGTTTGCAAACATCCTCAACGAACTGGCGTTTGAGTGTCTTGACGAAGCCTTCAAGGTAATTTGATCCTCTAAATGTAAATACTGTTTATATCGACCGGAGGAAGATACTGCGGAGACAGAACCATCCCAACCTAACTTACCTGATGAATTTTAATGTGTACTTATTCGAATCTTACTAGTTACGATTTGATCAGTGTGGCCCAGAACTACATAATTATCTCACACAGGGTTTTACTTGACTGGGTACAGAAAAAAAATGACCCTTTTTTGTTTACTTCATAGCAACCACACAAAAACTCTTGAACTTTTAGAGTGAATGGAGGACAAACAACTGAAATTACGTAAAGTCTGTTTTCCCCTCAGATGGATTCCCCTCTTCTAACGGAGGAAGACATACGACTGGTAAGTCTGCTGTCAGGTTTTCTGGTGCACAACTGGCGTGAAAAGGTACCTGCAAAGAAGTATGTTCTGACTTTCATCATCACCTGGCACCCAATGGTCAACTACCTCAAAAGATTTGGTAATAATTTGTTTTATTGCAGTCGTTGTTCGTGGTGGTGCTGTTGCAAGGGTGTGTGTGTGTGTGTGTGTGTGTGTGTGTGTGTGTGTGTGTGTGTGTGTGTGTGTGTGTGTGTGTGTGTGTGTGTGTTCTCTCTTGACATCAATATGCCGCTGTTTGATTTGTTTGATTCTATGTATGCGAGTGAGCACGGCTTACATCTCCTTCACTGATAGGCGGTATGATAAATTCCGTGCCTCCGATAAATCCTGCAGACGTCAGTTGGAGGCCAGGTCCCCGATGAAACGCCACCAGAGTTTAGCCAACAAATGAATTAGCATAGGAATTCTTTTAAATATAATTTTATTATCATAACCACCTGTAGCTCACCGTTATATGAGGCCAACTATTACTTACAAGAGGAAAATGGGATGATGATGATGATGATGATGATGACGATTTGCTCGCATTGCATATGCCACAGGAGACAGCAGGAGCATGGACAAAATGGAGGTCCTGGCGAAAAGATACATCAAATACGCCCTGGACTGTATCGATGAGGTGTTGCACCAACTGTCCGAAGGGCAAATCAAACTGGAAACGCTCCGTTTTCTCACTGATAACGTGAACCGTGAACGGTTCCTGACCCTTGTGAAAGCAGCCAGCAAGGACAGGGATAGAGCAGAGAGACTCCTCAGAATCCGGGAACAAGAACTCCTGGCCTATGTCACAACAAGGGAATCCGTGAATCAAATTTTCGATCACTGCAGGGAATTCATTGGAACTGGTATGCTTCGTACCTGTTGTAACTGGTGCCGAGGCTGTACATTCAGACAGCTCCCACTTTCTCTCTCCCTTCACTCTTGTCACACTGCTCTGCCTCGGCTTACTGATGCGTGGTTATCAAATATTAATAATTCCAAAGTGACAGGTGCCATCCTTCTAGATTTGCACAAAAAAACCCGTTTGACCTAGTTAATATTTTGATTAAGAAAATAAAAACATATTTTGCATGAGTCTGTCGTTCTCTTGTTTAAGTCTCATCTGGAAAACAGACAGCAAAAAGTCATCCTAAATGCTTCATTTTCCTCTCAAAAAAAAAAAAAGAAGTGTGTTTCGGTGTACCTCAAGGATCTATTTTAGCCCCCCCCCCCCCCCCCTCCTCTTCCTATATATTAACGACATTGACATTGACATTTATTCTCTCTCTCTCTCTCTCTCTCTCTCTCTCTCTCTCTCTCTCTCTCTCTCTCTCTCTCTCTCTGTGGTAAGTTCAAGTGCTTTTGAGGGTAAGGCGTTTGTAGGCGTTTCTTTCAATAAAATGATATAATGCATACATGTGCCTGAAATGAATGTTGAATGAATGAAATTTGACAGTTTTAATCCCGAATATGACACAGAGTACTGTCGAAACAACACTATTTCTGTAATGGATCTTTCAATGGATTATTTTACGTCGTTTTAGGTGATTTCGAAGAGGTCAGATCACGTTTCGAACGACTTCAGAAGGACGAGGACAACATGTGCCTCTCCCAGATTTGCAGTGTAATGGACGTAGACAGAGTGAGAAAATTGACAAACTACACACCGGCAGTGAACCCTTGGCGTATTCCTGATGAGATTTTGGCACTAGCGCCAGAGATCCAGCGCGCATTTGACTCTGTGATCTTCACAGATACGATTTTCGCAAAAATAGCTGAAAAGGAGAAGGGTCGGCTTGCAAGCATGACTTTCTGGGTGGCCTTTCTGAAACTGTGGGACACTGTAAACAAGGAATGGAAGAAAAGATGCAAACAGATGATCGACGGGTCGATTTCACTTGCTGAAACAGAGAAGATGTTCAATATGTTCAGGCCAGAAGGCGTTGACTGCTACATATACGCTGACATTGAGAAGGAGCTGAAGAAGATGGCTGAAGAGGGCCCATTTGACTGGGTTGAAGACAGGATCCGACAGTTTCACTGTTACACAGACATCAAGAACTATGTTGATGCAGCAGGTGCTCTGCTCCAAGTTCGTGACACGTACAAGATCACTGGGGATTTCCAGGAAATCGAGAAAATCCAACAGTCGGTGAGAGGAATTTTACATTTGAAAAACTCTTTTATAAAGTTCGGAAGTGATAAGCTCTTTCATTGAATTCACTGTTACAATTTTAAAGGTCTTGAAACAATGTGATGATAAGTTGCAATATTTGCAGTATATGCGCTTAGATTTTATCTTTGTTTCACTTAGTATAATTGTTATTTGTTTTTTACGCTTTTTTGTAACCTAACCGGGAAAAATTAGCATGAATGGTGCATCGTCTCTTGTATCTCCTAGGGTTATATTGCCCCCGTAGACCATTTTGCATCAGTTGTCCAACGATACATTTTTTTTCCATAGTGAAGGCACACTCAGTCACGAATTAGTCTTTGTGGCTTGCGCGTCTTTAAGCCCTGCAAATTCACTCACTCTTGAAACAATGCGAATCACTATGCCACTGTCTTTCCAGAGCACGGGAGCAGCCGCACCAATCAGCGGCCTGGACGATACAATTCGTGGCCTGTGCAGTCAGCTGGAGGACATTCGACCTGCAGACATTGACTGCCTGAAGAAGTTCACCGACTGCATCGAGTTTGTGAACTGGCTCAAACAAACCATGAAAGGTGATACGATCCTCCTTCGTATATACGACTTACTTCGACAGTGTTGTATTACTCCTACGTGCAGGGACATGCCCATTTTTTTTTCCGAAACAGTGTAAGTGCAGACTTGCCTGTCATGGCTAGATCATAAAAGCAATCTGGTTGTCTTTGACGTACATCTCAGCTGCTTATTTCCATTCCGGTTGCAGAGGGCGTGAAGGAGCTGAAGGTGTTCGTGGAACTTGCCCTCATCTCCGCTGGCGACGACCCACTGGCTGTTGATCGTGTGAACTGTTTCCATGCAGCTGCGACAGGATTTGCTCCACTCATATTCACAAACATAGAAGGTTGTAGCAACCTTCTGAGGCAGTGCAGACTCGTTTTCAAAAGTGTTCAGGAGGACTCAAAACTCCCACAGAAACTGGTACTCCCCTCCACCCCCCCCCCCTCTTTCTCTCTCTCTCTGTGCAAGTTTGCGTGCGCCTGCGCGCGCGCGCGCGCGCGCGCGTGTGTGTGTGTGTGTGTGTGTGTGTGTGTGTGTGTGTGTGTGTGTGTGTCTTATAAAATAACTTCGTATCTCTGTAGGCATCTCCAAATTCATTATTCTCGTATGTTGGTTTTTTTTTTTTTTTTTTAAAGGTAGATACCAGCAACGAATTGGTATGGTTCCAAGACGTTCAGAAGTCTCACGGATCGGTTGAGAAGACGTCTCTCTCACAGGTTGCCAACATCATCGCTCGTGGTGTGTTCAAGATCATCAGCGAGAAGGGAGACATGACTATGGTTGGTTTTCTTTTTCAGTTTCAGCATTTCGTAGATGTTCGTTGCCATATCTCCAAATAAGTAGTCGTTTTGCCCATAGCAAGTCGGTACTAATACTTCTAGCGACAATGCGTAAAGTTTGTTGTCTTTTACATTTTCCTTTTCAGAAGGTGCAAGATGTGATCCGTGTGGATGTGAGGAAAGACGAAGAGACCAAGACACCCGGCAAGAACTACACCTACGACGAGCTGCTTGACCTTCAGAGTCGCCTTATGCTGGTGGCCGGACAAGCTGATAAAGGAAAGGAAGATGTCGATCGCTTCATTACAGTGAGTTCAGACGCACACATTACCTTTGTTGCTTTCAGGGTGTTCAGCGGTGTTTTCGGGTGAAGTACTTTGCGGAGTAGGTACTGAGCTAGACTGTAATCCTCGATAGCCCAGAGAAAGCTCGTGATCTTTGGAGAGAGAAAAGGAATTCAAAGGAAGGGTTTGTCCGCATTTGTTGGGGGTAATTCTTGATGTTGTTTTTTCCCAGATCATGGACAGTTTGGTCCGTCTTGGCAAGACCTATGTCCAGCTTTGTGGTGATGGTTGCGTCCTATTCCTGAACTGGGCGGTGAACTTCTTGTGCGATAGAGAACGAAAAGTCTGCTGTACTTCTGAGTTCTCTGGCCAGGAGATGTTGAAAGGAAAGCGCAGCAAGGAGGACCTAGAGGTTCGATTTGTATCCGAAGATCCAAATGCGCATGCACGCCTAGAGGACAATAGTAAAAAAACAAATTTGCCACAGCGAGAAAACTGACAAATACATAGATAAAATGTACTTATGTCAACAACATGTCTGACTACATCTTTGACTTTAAAAAAAATCTATCAGTGTTTGACTGACTTCTCTTTATAACCATAGGACTACATCACTGAAGTAGCCGCTTTTCTCGAACGCTGCCATAAAGAGTGGATGGAGTACGTGGACAAGAAGAGGCAGGAGTACCCAGAGCTCAACATGTACACTGTGGAACAGCTGGTATTCCTGCAACAACAGCTCGTCAAAGTCACGTCAGGGGAAGTCTCACGGTAAACTTTAAAAGTGTTAGACAGTGATGTTACTTTTCCCGGCACACTGAAGAAATGTCATGACGGCGGTGTACCAATAGAATGCATGTGCAAGAATGTGCTTGTTTTGAATTTGATTTTTATTTGATTTTTGGAGTTCTGTTTCAAAACGTTTGCAGTTAATGAAATTCTTGTCATGGTCTTACTGTGTCAAAATTGCTTGGTATTTAAGGTGTTTGGAGAGGGTTGGATTCACTCGCATCCAGTGACAGCATTAGTTTTTCTGATGATAAACCTGGATATTCATATGGGAACATGTGACACAGGTTGGGACAAGCTGTGCCTAAATATAGTCACTGAAGTCATCCCCGTACACCAGTTACGAAGAAAATGTATTGTCTACAGACTGGTGTATCCCATGCTGTCCTTGCTGAAAAAGGATTGCATCCCAAAAGATCTAGGAGAAGCGCTGGAAGAGGCCATGGACGAAGTGGACAGGATGAAAGAACTAAAGCGCAAAGACCAGCAGGCTATGGCACAGAAGGAAGAGGAGAAACGAACCACCATGGGGAAAATAGACGACTACCTGAGAGAACTTACGAACTTGACCGGGTGCACCAAAGCGATGGCGCTGAAGGCACTGGAAGAGATCGGTGAACCAGATGTCAGCAAAGGTGAGGATTTGTTTCTCTTTGAAATCGGCACATCTGTTAAAACTTGAGGCGTATATCGGAACAGTCATCCACGTACACATAATAACACAACTTCCATGCAGTTACCTTGCAAGTTATAACCCGCATAGTAAGAGGTAAGCATCGCCCAGACTGCTCCAGAGAACGAGATAAAGTCTACCTCACGCAAAACTATCTATCAGGAACACATGGAGAGATGGAAAAGATGTGAAACTGTTGCTGTTTTTTGTTTGTTTGTTTGTGTGTTTTTATTCACAACTACCTTAATATTTGAACAAAAAGGTTAACAAAAAATCCTGATCGTGAGTGTCCCTGCTTTGCAGCACTAGACTGGTGCCTGGCCCATGACGACGACGACGACAACGACGGCGGCCAAGCCGAAGACGAGGAAGAGCAGGCAGGGGAAGTGCCAGAAAAGAAAGAGGTCGGACAAAAACTGAAGGAGTGGTTCGGGCGAGGCACACCGATTGCAGACAGTGCTATTGACTGGCTACAGAAAATGGACACAGGGTACGTTTTCCAACAGAGCTGCTTAGTACATGTGTGTGTGTGTGTGTGTGTGTGTGTGTGTGTGTGTGTGTGTGTGTGTGTGTGTGTGTGTGTGTGTGTGTGTGTGTCTGGTGGGGAAGGGAGAGCTGAATACTTACTGGTCGAACAAAATCAGCTGCTTTTAATTTGATCAGTTAATCAGTGGTGTGTATTTGTATATCCTTTGCCAGTTAGAATCAGTTCATATTTAAAGTTTTCATCTTTCAAGAATGGAAAACGGATCAACAGTGGGATCTGCTTTGAAAATAGATTACCTATATTTTAACACTGATCATAGTAGCAAATGCTGAACAAGTTCTGCTCACCCTTTCCAGTGATGACACGCTCGCGGCCATGATTGGCAATCTCAGCTATGTATGGAAAAAGTTTCTGGAAACTGTGACATCAAGTGGAGCCGACTTCCTCAGTCTGGAACATCTTGGTGTTGTCCTTGGGTGTCTTGCCAAGAAAGGTAAGTAAAATCAGTCTAAAAAATACTGCTCCAAAATGGAAACCATCACTTCAGGGAAGGAACGTATGGAACCTTGAATCTACCCGTTCAGTTTGATGGAACTAGGAAGCAAACAGAGCTTTGGTAGTTTAGTTGTTTTGGGTTTTTTTTTTGAAGAGGTATCAGATGAAACTTGATTTTGAAACTTCATATCAATTCGTTTCGGGTTTGCTTCATCGGGATATTTCAAGTTTTGTGTCATTTCGGGATTAGAAACTTCTAGTTTTCTTTTCGCATGGCCTTACAAATGTGTGGAGTTTTGTTTGAGAGTTTTGGGTGTTGATTTTTGTGCTTGTTGGTGCTATATCAAATGCTGAAATGGGGTTTCTCTATTTACAGATGGAAGAGAGTTTAACCGATCACTACCACCTACCTTGAAAGAAGGAACCCCAAATCTCGTGCTTTGCAAGAAAGGTTAGTTTTAAAAACGGGCAAAATTTTCACAGCGTTGCATTGTGACTGGCTGGTAAACGCAAGGCCTTTACCTGTCAAGAGAATGAACACGAATCCAATTACAGCTCTGGAGAAAGGAGTGTGTGTGTGTGTGTGTGTGTGTGTGTGTGTGTGTGTGTGTGTGTGTGTGTGTGTGTGTGTGTGTGTGTGTGCAAGTGCAACATTCTATATACAGATGATGTCACCATCATAAATGATTATCATCGATTACGTTTATGACATAAAAATAATATAATATAATAATAGCACTGATAAGGAGTTCTGAGCTACTGTACCTTTGTTCATTCAAAATTGACACATGTACATGTATTCTGCTTTCAGCTGAGGTGCTGAATGCAGTGACCTACATGTACATGTTCCCCGAAAATTCGGATACACCCTTGCCGAAACCAGATGAGGTTCTCCTGTGCAATGACAAAACCACATTTGAACAGGTGCGTGCGTTCGTGTGTGTGTGTGTGTGTGTGTGTGTGTGTGTGTGTGTGTGTGTGTGTGTGTGTGTGAAACAAGATCGAAGAAAGGAGTTTTACTTTTATCTCATAATTCACCTTTGAAAAAGAGAATTGCATGTGCGCTCTCTCTCTCTCTCTCTCTCTCTCTCTCTCTGTATTATTTAGCTTCCTCATTTGCTGAGTCATGTCTTCTTCCTTTCCCGTAGGCTGACATATTTCTGCGGCGTGCTTTCTTTGGCAACACGAAGAAGGTGCACTGTCTTGCTTTCGCCGACAGTCTCAGCTACGACGTGGGCGAGAAAACCGAGAAGAAGATCAAAGAGTATGCCAGTCAGACTGGTAGGTGCTGTCTTCTGTATCGCTCACTGGTGCCGCTTATTCCATTCATCCGGTGTAAGCGGTGGTCTTATAGGTGGCGCGTCGGACTTACCGCTGCGCTGCTGAACGGCCGTCTGGCGCCCCTGTCACGGCTCTCAAACGTGGGTTCGAGCCCAGGTTGAGCTTGTGATATGTGTTGTTGTTGTTGTTGTTGTTGTTGTTGTTGTTGTTGTTGTTGTTGTTGTTGTTTGTTTTGTTTTGTGTGGGGGTTGTTGTTGTTTTCTGGCTACCGGCTGTTTATCGGGGGTTTCTCTCTGAGTTATCCGGCTGGCATACCTCCCCCAGCAAAAAATCGAAAAATACGCATTGGGTGGCGTTGAACCACAGCGACGCGCTTTCCCCGGGGGGAACAGTCCAAATTTCCCGAAAGGGACTATAAAGCTACTGGAAGCCTGGAATGTGTAAAACGAGATGAGGAGTGCGGGGAGTGCTCCTTCTTTCCCACATACGCCTACAACTTTCTGCAGTTAACGACAGTCTGCAGTTAGCGACGCCACAGTGCACCAGACAAGACATGTAGAGACACACAAGTTTGCAAGACGTGCTGAGTAGCAGTCACGTTGAGCCGATTAGTCCACCTTCGTGTGTTGTTTGCGCTGGGCTGATGCCACTGATGGAGTTTGTGAGTTATACACTGGTCGTTTTCAGAATCTGGCTACCGGCTAGTGGTGGTGTGCACATCAGAGAACGAGTACCGTGCCCACATCGTAGCGGCGCTCAGCAGGTACTTCCGCCGTACTGAGGCAGTCATCGCATTCCCTGAAGTGCGCAAGCATCTGACCAAGCGCTTTGCGGGCGTTATCGACAGAAACGGCGTGCAGTCTGCGTCTTCTCTTGATCCGGAAAGGTACTCTCATTATTGTCACTGTTCTTGTGGTAGGCACCTTCATTGTCACAGCGTGGCCAACTCTCTCTGTCTCTGTCTGTCTGTGTGTCTGTCTGACTCTCTCTCTCTCTCTCTCTCTCTCTCCCTCTCTCTCTCTCTCTCTCTCTCTCTCTCTCTCTCTCTCTTTAAATGAGAGTCTTTTTAAATGGCACATTCTCATCCGAAGGGACTGTTAAGTATGGAGTACCTCAGGGCTCCATCTTGGGGCCTCTTTTATTTTGTCTTTATATTAATGACCTTCCTTTTTGTTTATCTAGTCCCAACGTGTCCTGCGAGTTATTTGCAGATGACACAACACTACACACATCCGACACAAAAGAGGCAACAATAAACAAAACACTCCAGCAGAGCCTCGATGAAGTATCTGAATGGTGTACCCAAAATCATATGATAATCAGCGTCCCCAAAACAAAGAGCATGCTAATAACTACCCGCCAAAAACACCAGCGGAAGCCTCTACCTCTCAAACTATCTCTCGGCTCAGAGCCCATACACCAAGTGTCAACGCATCGCCTTTTGGGCGTTACAGTGGACGATCAATTGAAGTGGGAGCCGCACCTAGAAAAACTTAGCAAAACCCTGTCCAAAAATCTTTTTCTCTTAAGTAAACTTAACCGCATAGTTAGCCACGACAGTTGCGAAGTTTTCTTTCACGCACATATAAAAAGTCATATAGATTACGCCTCCAACCTCTGGGACAAATGTGGTGATGTTCACTTGAAAAAGATCAATTCTCTCTATAAACGTGGTATAAAGCTTTTACATCCTGGGCCCTTACCCACAGAAGAAAAACTTAGAGCGCTCGAACTTCTCCCCCTTACCAAGCATCTTGAGTTCAACCGGTGCGTTTTCATGCACAAGATAGTCCACTGTAAGGCTCCTCCATATCTTACCACGTTCTTTCAACCAAGTCAGCGACACAACGCAAGAAATGGCCTGTTCCAATTACCATTACCTAAATTGGACATTTTTAAAACAAGCCTCTCATTCAGTTGCCAGCATACTTAAAATGTACCCCGAAGCTTCATTCATTTAAAACTCAACTTCTCAGATACTTACGTAAGTCATAGGTCCATGAACAATATCTGAACCATGCTAAATTACTCGTTATCAGATGGCACTATTACATGTTACCTTTTTACAAGTTATGTTGTATACTACAATTTCAAACACCATGCTGTCTACTTCTTCACCTATTTTCCGATGTGTTTCCTTTGAATTTCCTGCGCTTCTTTGTATCTTTGCATGTTTTTTTTTCTTTTTTTTTTTGGTTTTTTTTTTTTTTTTTTTTCTAATTAGATTTACTCCCTTTGTGCCTGGTATACTTTTGTTTGTTTGTTTTTTGTAATGTTAGCCTTTATTTTTTTTAGTGTTCCTAGATTAGCAGGACAGCTTGTAAGATAGGCAGACCATGCCTACAAGTCTTTATCCTGAAATAAACGTTTCAGTCAGTCAGTCAGTCACTCTCTCTCTCTCTCTCTCTCTCTCTCGCCCTCCCTCTCCCTTTCTCTCTCTCTCTCTCTGTTCGGGGTGTGTGTGTGTGTGTGTGAGTGCGTGCGTGTGTGTGTGCGTGTGTGAGAGAGAGAGAGCGAGTTTTAGAGAGAGAGAGAGAGAGAGTAAATGAAAATGTATCTCACAACGGTTTAGCTAGTGTATATATAAAACAATTTTCACACCTGCCGTTTAAGAAAAAAATGTATTTTTCTAACCAACAAATATGTAAATGGATAAACGATCCGCATACAGAAGCTACAGCATCAACGGGTTTTATCCAGCGAGTGCTGTACCAGTTATACGTTCGCGCGTGCAGGCGACTTGCATGTATTTCTGTGTGCAGACTGTGTGTGAGGGTGGTGAAATCAAACAGGTCAGGAGTTGGGAAGACCCTGTACAAAACACGCCTCGGCGACCGTCTGAAACGCTCACTTCCCAGAGGAACAAGAGGGTTCTCTGTCAGCATCCCCCTCCATTGCCGTGTGGCGAACACCCCGGACATCGCCACTATGCTGCTTGAGCACACGCTAGACCCAGAGAACGTTCTGCCACGTGTCATACACATTGACATCTCATACCAGGTGACAAAATGATGTCGTAACTGTAAGAGATACAATTCGTGTTTAAAGGACAGTTTAGCTCTATGCTGAAGGTACGCGCGGCTGTGAATAGGTTCAGATGTGGGTTTAGAGTAAATTTCACTTGTGCTCTGTCTTTCGTTCCCCGGTCGTTTTGCATGGGGATAATTATAGTCTTGTTGGTAACCAAGAAAAGATTTTGAAGAGAGTTAACTGCAGGTGAACACAGTCTTTGTTCCTGTCGATGTTTTTACGTGCTTTGCCCTACTCCCCACCCCCATGTATGCAGTTGTAAAAATGTAAATATTACATGAACAGGTCCAGGAGGGTGTGGATCACCTGCTGTACAACCTGCTGGTACTAGGCTGTGTGACAGATCACCACGGGAAGGTCTGGCTCAAGTCACCGATGGACATGTACCTTGTAGAGACCATGCCGCTTCTCGATCAGCAGGTACATTTTTTCTCCTATCCTTCAGTATCTCTTTCTAAACTACTTGTTACTTTCCCGAGGGGAAGTCTGTTGTGGCATTGCAACGACACTCACCTTTCTGATGTTGCACATTCCTTATTAACGCCGGAGGTTCTAGACAGAAACTGTCACATAGCAGCCCGCGAGACCGGTTCAATCTGTTCCACAAAGTATCGAATACAGACCTTGAAGGATACATTTGTTATAACGGCCGTTCAGTGTCTCACCGGAAAGTCGGTGGCGCTATCTGTTAAGCCAGTGCTGATCCTATTTAGTTAAACTGGAATTACTCAAAGGGAACGAATAGGTAAGTGGGCGCTGCAAGGGAGGGAACTGTCGCTGTATCACTAGATCTAGCAGTTCCCAGCAGAGAAAAAAAATGACAGGAAAGAGGGAGTGGGTGTGTGTGTGGGTTAGGGGTGGGGGGGGGGGGCGACTGAAGGAAAGAGGATACAAGACTGGTGAAGGCTCCTCAAAAAGAGGCCGTATCAGCCAGCATGTCCCTCACAGCTCCATACGTGATTTTGGTCCCCTGAATTGGCTAGAATTTAACCAAAGAAAGATTTTACAGTTCTCCTCTACCTGCGTAACTTCCAAAAACAATCTCTAAACAGGACAAAAACATGCTGGTGCATCAGATCTTTGAGATTCTGCCAAGCATTCAGTGCTGGTCACCGCAAGACAGTCTCGCGATTATGCACGATCCGGCCAGTGTACCAGGTGAGATTTTTCTTTTTTTTTAGTAATCAGTAAAATTGTATCATGATCATGGGGATAAAAATGCACAATGAGAATGATTATCACAGACAATTTGTCCATTTAACTCAACGAGAGAGAGAGAGAGAGTCTGACATAATTCCATACTGAACAGTTTGTGATCAGTTCGACAGATACCATAGAACACCTCAGGCATCGTATGTTCCAGACGAGTTGGTGTTCAAAATTTGTATTATTATTATCATTTAATCTCTAGGTTATTGTGTCTCAATTTCTTATAATTATAGATTACAGGAACCACGACAGACTGTTTGACCAACAGAAGTTTCAGAGCGAGGTGTACCAGCGACCCTACCAGTACCTCGCCGCGTACGATAAGGGTCGTGAGCCTCAACCTTACAACAAAAAGGGCGCTGCCGTGGGCACACAGAACGATTGTCTGACCATTCTTCTGAAGTACGGAAGGGATCTCTCTCTCTCTCTCTCTCTCTCTCTCTCTCTCTCTCTCTCTCTCTCTCTCTCTCTCTCTCTCTCTCCGGCACCTGAGGAGACCTATGGTCACCTTTGACCATATTCTGGCGCTGTTGAACACGCTCTCAGTGTTTGTATCGACTGGTTGCTCTCTCTCTCTCTCTCTCTCTCTCTCTCTCTCTCTCTCTCTCTCTCTCTCTCTCTCTCTCTCTCTCTCTCTATGGCACCTGAGGAGACCTATGGTCACCTTTGACCATATTCTGGCGCTGTTGAACACGCTCTCAGTGTTTGTATCGACTGGTTGCTCTCTCTCTCTCTCTCTCTCTCTCTCTCTCTCTCTGGCACCTGAGGAGACCTATGGTCACCTTTGACCATATTCTGGCGCTGTTGAACACGCTCTCAGTGTTTGTATCGACTGGTTGCTCTCTCTCTCTCTCTCTCTCTCTCTCTCTCTCTCTCTCTCTCTCTCTCTCTCTCTCTCTCTCTCTGCCTTACCTGGCTTCTAGTGGAGACATGCAAATATTGAAACTGCCAGTAAATTAGTCATAACTTTCGAATAGCTGTACCCGCATTACTGTGCAGATACTGTAAAGTGCGGAACCCATCGTGGTCCGAGCTGACCCAGTTTGTTGGCTTCCTGAACAAACAGCTGCTGGACTTTGAGAACTCCCTGTACTGTGCAATGAGTGAGGACCTACCAGATTTTGCGGTCTTTGTGCTTCGCTTCTTGATTACGATGTCACAGGTTTGTAAACAACAGAACTGTAAAACAGACATTACATCCGAAGTTACGGTTCAATTCGTGCAAATAGGCTATTGTTTGTCATTGCAGCATTATCGTATCAGTTGTTCTGTGAAAGAAAGACAAAAAACAGAAAACGTAAGAATGCACTGAAACCACATCTGAAATGTGTAAGTAGTTTACACTCCACCTCTGTGTGTGTGTGTGTGTGTGTGTGTGTGTGTGTGTGTGTGTGTGTGTGTGTGTGTGTGTGTGTGTGTGTGTGTGTGTGTGTGTTTTCAGGACTTTGCAACCCGGTCGCTGAAAATCAGCGAGCAGTCTCTGGCAGCACTGGTGACTGAAGAAATTGACATTGAAGAGTACAAAATGGAACGAACCTGGGAGAACAGGTAATTGCTGTAGTCTGACGATTCTTCCGGCTATGAAAACCGACAATTTCCATGGCTTGCAATGTTAAATAGCATATATGGCATTAAGACTGAAGGAGTTTTGCTGTCGCTGCTGCTGCTGTTCTAGATTTTAAGATTCTTTGACTTTTTACGTTTTCCTGAAGACCCTATTCTGCACTGTGCCCCTTGGTACTTCGGCTTCGCGACTGTGGTAACTTATGCAGTTAAGAACCGTCCCAGTATGTATTGCCCTTTCAGTTTCTGAAATCATACAAATTCCTACCCGTTCAACATACCGTGTGTCTAGTTGTGTCTTGTAGATCAGATCATAACAATTTAATGCTTGAGATCACGCATGCGTTGTATATTTGGCAGCCCCCACCCGTACATTTTCTTCAACCCTGACGGAGACAGCATGACCTTCCTGGGGTTCTCCATCAGCCCCAAGACCTTCGACATGAAGGACCAGCAAACAGGCATAGTACTGGACAAGGCCATCATGACACGAGAGTTGTATGTCGGCCTTAAGCGAAACGGGGCTCCAGTTACGGAGAACTTCGACAATTTGTCCAGGTCTGTGAATGTTGTGTCCGTTTCATCCAACAGCGACAGTCTGTTCTCAATCATCACCTCGTTTGATATGATTTAAGCAATATGATGAAACATGTGATCCAGGTCTTGTTGTCCGTGGCTCTGTGTGTGTTTAAAGAGATATTCAGTTGGTGGTATCCGTAAAGGACCCAGCATTGCCTTCCAAGCGTCTGCTGTGACCCTGTCCTTGTACTTTCTCCGTGTGTGTGTGTGTGTGTGTGTGTGTGTGTGTGTGTGTGTGTGTGTGTGTGTGTGTGTGTGTGTGTGTGTGTGATGAATGTCTGTTCTAGACTGCAAAGATTGCAGCGCCTGTACCGTGCGTTTGGCCTGCGAGATGATGAGATGTACGACGAAAACGGCCAGATCTATGATCCTGATGACACTTACGAACTGACGACTGACAACGTCAAAAAGATACTGGCCATCTACATGAGGTTCAGGTCTGGTCTTTTGATTATCATATTTAAAATTAAAGATGAGTACTTCCCAGAGTGTACAAACCGTGCTGCGAACGGACGGCCTAACTACTCTGTCAGTGAGCACCCTGAGACTATCTTGGAGGTTCCCTATCTTCCGTTGCCACAATTTCATACGAACAAAGACGCTGGGAACCTTGGTGATATGACCTATCAGCAAACGTACATTCTGGCTCATATCTGAGCAACGACAGCCCGCCGCAATTGTGCACCTATCTCAACGGCGTCATGCTATTGCCGCCGTAAGCAGCCCAAGTTGATCTGCGAGCGTAAAAACGTTAATTCGTGTCATTTTTTTTTTCAACTTTGGCAAGGCAGTACTATTCGGTCCTCGACTCCTATCACTGTAGTTATGAAACGCGCGTGCCTTTAAAACACCAAATTTACAGTCGAGCGCTTGGGTCGCCCGAGAAAGTTTATCATACCTGCTACAATAATTATCCTCTAATCATTTGGTCATAGGTGCGACATCCCAGTGATTGTGATGGGAGAGACAGGCTGCGGAAAGACGAGACTTATCAAGTTCCTCTGTGCCTTGCAGACTCCTCACAGAAAGAAAACTGAAACAATGGTTTTGGTCAAGGTAAGTTTTGTATCAAAAGTAAAATCCCCCAGATAAGTGGAGAATCGAAGTCCGTCCATGAAACTGAGAAGAAGAAAGAGGTATATTGACGTTTCAATGTTTTCTGTATTGCAAGGTGCACGGAGGTACGACAGCTGATGACATCATGCGGAAGGTGCGTGAAGCAGAAGCTGTTGCTTTGAAAAACGCAGCTGCCTTCGAGCACCGCCCTCTATACACGGTGCTGTTTTTTGACGAGGCCAACACGACAGAGGCTGTGGGCGCCATCAAGGAGGTGATGTGTGACGGAACAATGGCGGGAAAACCCATCAGTCTGGACAAGAGCTTGAAACTCGTCGCCGCCTGCAACCCGTACAGAAGGTCTGAAGCAATTTTTTTTTTGTCCATAGTGATTCTAGAGAAAATGTAGTCAAGTAAAACTGGTGCTGGATCAGATGGGTTTGGGCCAAGTTTATATTCGAAGAACCTTATTTCCTAAATGTATTCAAAATTCAAATTCAGAATGCTTTATTGTCCATTAAATATCAGGTATATAACGTTATACGGACTGAATTTTACGCTGTCCAATAAATTATGTTGTCTTTTCGTAGACACACACCTGAGATGATCAAGCGCTTGGAGAATGCAGGCCTTGGCTACCACGTGGACGCAGAGGACACTGTTGACAAGCTTGGTATGTTTCTGTGTAGAGGCTTTTCAGCCGATCTCCCCCTTCATAATTCTGCAGGGGGAGCCGGGATGGCCGAATGGTAGAGCGTTGGGCTTTCAATGCTCGGGTTGTGAGTTCGAATCCCGGCTGGGGCCAAATATTGTGCTGGTCTTTTTCTCGTTGCCCCGTCTTTGATATCACCCTTACGTGGTGGAAAAGGACGTTAAACTCCGAAACACCCACCCACCCCACCCACTCATAGTTTTAAGCTTTAAGTTTTTGAAGGGCCCGCTTAGGGCCCGAAAAGTTGGGATGCACACTTTGTTTCAAGAATAATAGTTCTTCACCAGTCCTAAGGAGTTTCTTTCTTAATCGTTCTATGTGGGTTTTTCCATTTTTAAAACTCTTTTGTGGATGTGCGGAGCCAGCATGACTTTCTTCGTTTTCCGCTAAAGTCAGTATATATATATATATATATATATATATATATATATATATATATATATATATATATATATATATAGAAAAGGAACAAAGGCGTCGCTAAAGCCGAAAACATGCGCTCAATCAGGTCAATTTGAAATTAGGGGAAGTAAGTAAAGCTGAGAGCGCTCCCTAGATCTAGGAGATGTGTGCTTTGTATGCCAGTGGACAAGTCCGCCTTGCCCTATATTGGCTACAAGCCACAGTGGGGGGGGGGGGGGGGATCTACCTTCCTACCGCTGAAACGTCTAACAGATCTAAAGGTATCTCACCATTCATAGGGCCCCCATTCCCCTCCCACCGGGAGGAAAATGGTCGGTACAACCAAGGCCATATGAATTGGTGATTTTAGCCGCTCACGACCATGGCCTTGGTTGTACCGACCATTTTCCTCCCGGTGGGAGGGGAATGGGGGCCCTATGAATGGTGAGATACCCTTAGATCTGTTAGACGTTTCAGCGGTAGGAAGGTAGATCCCCCCCCCCCCCCCCCCCACTGTGGCTTGTAGCCAATATAGGGCAAGGCGGACTTGTCCACTGGCATACAAAGCACACATCTCCTAGATCTAGGGAGCGCTCTCAGCTTTACTTACTTCCCCTATTTTCAAATTGACCTGATTGAGCGCATGTTTTCGGCTTTAGCGACGCCTTTGTTCCTTTTCTATACTAATTGTAATTACATGACATTACACCTAGGCAGTTGCTCCTTCTAAATTATTTAGTCTTTCTCCGCTGAAACCTCTTGCAGAGCTTTAGGTAGGGTAGCGACGTCTGCTAGTACTGGAGACGCACCAGATTATTCTGGGGCAGCCTTTTAGTGCTGGTTGGACGCTGCAGCCCTCGTGGGTATCGCCGCATGCTCACCTGATGAGGGTCCCATTGACCTGAAACCATGGTCGTGAGCGGCTAAAATCACCAATTCATATGGCCTTGGTTGTACCGACCATTTTCCTCCCGGTGGGAGGGGAATGGTGGCCCTATGAATGGTGAGATACCTTTAGATCTGTTAGACGTTTCAGCGGTAGGAAGGTAGATTCCCCCCCCCCCCCCCCCCACTGTGGCTTGTAGCCAATATAGGGCAAGGCGGACTTGTCCACTGGCATACACAGCACACATCTCATATATATATATATATATTGTGTGTGTGTGTGTGTGTGTGTGTGTGTGTGTGTGTGTGTGTGTGTGTGTGTGTGTGTGTGTGTGTGTGTGTTCTCTGAAAGGTCAGTTTTATCCAGAATATTATCTCAGAATAGAGTTGTGAGATACAATTAATACTGAGTTGCTTACTGTAATTGGTGTGGCAGGTCGAGTGCCCATGAGACATCTCGTCTACAGAGTGCACCCACTTCCACAGAGCATGCTGCCTCAGGTGTGGGACTTTGGACAACTGGACGCCAGGATGGAGGAACTGTACATCAGGCAGATGGTCCGACGTTACGTAAGTCTAGTACATCTGGGTATCAGCTGATCCAATGTTGTCATTGCTGTATCAGTAAATCATTGGAATTTGTCAGTGACTTCAAAATGCCCTCTTCACAACGACAGTTATGATTTATACACTTTGTTCATGTATGTTTTGATGTTTTTGTCATTTCACAATTTTCAGGCGCATACCAGACACCTCGGTAACCTAACAGAAGCAGGAATTACCGTTCTGTGTACAGTTCTGATGGCTTCACAACAGTTCATGCGAAATCTCAAGGTATACTTATGACTTATTCTAATCTCTCTTACGCGCCAGTTGATCAGATATTTTTGGCTAGTTCTGTATTAATGCTTTTAATCTGTCGTCTTCATTGAAGGTTCAAAATCGTTCGCATCAGAGAATCGGTCAGCTGTGTACATTTTATACATGAACTTGGACAAGCTAACTTGTCTCTCCAATCGAACCCTCAGTCTACTGAGCTGACGCAGTCGCAACTCTTCAAGATTGGGAGGCTTAAACTCGTGTTTGATAATCTGAAACAATATTCAAAAGTTTAAGCAGGTTTTCATTGTGAGCTGTGCAGTCGTGTACGCTGGTTTCATGTGATCTCTTGTAGGACGAGTGCAGCTTCGTGAGTCTGCGAGACGTTGAGCGTACACTGACGGTTATCAGCTGGTTCCTGATGCAAGCTGCAAACAACAACGTCCTCTTCAAGCGGCTGGAGAAGAAGCTACAGCAACGGCCTGGGGATGAAACCGATCTGCTTGACGACACTCAAGACTCATCAGAAGATGAGGGAGACTTTCACGTACGTAATTTCCAAGTCATTCCGCGTAAATCGCAAAATAGGCGTACGGCGCACGGCCCGGTCATGCACGCAGTTCTTTTGTATGTATTTACTTGAGCTGAAAGTTATTTCCAACAACTCATTCACATTCTTGATTCGCCCAAGTGTGTGCAGCTTTTGAAATAGTGTAAATACTGCCTAAAATGTTCTGCTGAATGCATCTTTTCAACAGGATCCCCTGAGACTGACAAAGGCCTTGGTTCTAGCGCTGGCGATATGCTACCGAGCAGGTCTGAGCAGCAAGCTCGCCTTTGATATGTACATCGTCGGGCACTTCACAAGGCCATTTGAACTGCCCAGAGGCAGAGAACAGTTCCGGGAGATCATTGACAAGTAAACCGATGTCTCTTGGTGTTATGCTTAGGATATTGTTTAATACATTCTAACCGCTTCTCCGTCAAATGTTCTTGCACGTTCGGCACTTTTCACTTCGGCTGCTTCAGGACTTCCAAGGTTATCAAGTTTCACTCTCCATTATTTCCTGCATAGCTGTTGACCAAATCAACTTGAAAAGACTCCATTTCATCTCATGGGAGAGCGAGATTCCTTTTTTTAAGCCGCTTCTTTTACCTGTTTTGTTATGTGAGTAGTTGTGATATGTGAAAATCTGTATGGCTGCGTTTCTTTCCGTTGTATGTAATTTGATTTAAGATGAATTTGATTTTAAACATAGTCAGTGGTTTGAGTGTTTTTTTTTTTTTTTTAATGCTTTGTAGACAGATATACGTCAGCCTCCTGATGTCTTTGTAGGCAGAACCAGACGCGTGTCTTCTGGAACCACCTTAATATTGGAAGTACCGGTGGATATATCAGTAAAGTAAGTGGTAACTTGCAGATGCCAGGACGTGTTTCTGGACAACGTAAGGCTGGAAGAGAACATCGCACGGAACCAGGCGCTGAAAGACAATGTGTTCATGATGGTCGTGTGCATTGAGCTCCGCATTCCACTCTTCCTGGTAGGAAAACCTGGATCATCCAAATCTCTGGCCAAAACCATCGTGTCCGATGCCATGCAGGGGAACATGTCACACTCTGAGCTGTTCAGGAAACTCAAACAGGTAACCTTGAAATTGAACGTCAGTCATGTCATGCAGCTTGTGGCTTAGGAGATCGTCTCCAAGCTTTGTTGTAAAACTAGTGATAATATCCAGCATGCTAAAGACAATCAGAACAAAACAAAACATAAAGCAGACAAACAATAGACCAGTCACACCACCGATACTACTACCATCACCACACAGATCCAAGACAGAGCGTCTCATGCTTCATGCTGATGAAAATAATTCCTCATAGTGGATATACATAATTATAAGTATAGTATACCATTGGTTTAAAACCACGAACATTTTTTACAGCGACCCTCTATGCACATTTAGAAATTTCTCATGAGCGGTGACCTTTCTGGCCAACGCATCGTTACCTCTGTGTGTGTGTGTGTGTGTGTGTGTGTGTGTGTGTGTGTGTGTGTGTGTGTGTGTGTGTGTGTGTGTGTGTGTGTGTGTGTGAAAGTTAATGACTTCAACGGAGGTGGCTGGGTGGGTGTTTGGGGGTATAACGTCCTTTTCCACCACACACGGGTGATATCAAAGACGGGGCAACGATGAAAAGGCTAGAACACCTATTTGGCTCCAGCCGGGATACGAGCTCACGACCCGAGCATTAGAAGTCCAACGCTGTACCATTCGGCCACCCCGGCTCCCCTGACTTCAACGGGAGGAGGCATGGTACGCGACCTTTAAACTTTGTAAGGTAGTGTATGTTTTACACTGGGCTTCCTTCAGACCTCGAACTGTCTGATAACAAAACTGACAAACAGGTTGTGGATGATCTGTGCAGGTCCAAATGGTTTCCTTCCAATGCAGCCCACTGGCAACTGCAGACAGCATTCAGGCGACATTCCGACAGTGTTCACTGCTTCAGGAAGAGAAAAACAAGGACAGCTTTGCTGCTGTTGTTGTCCTTGACGAAGTGGGACTGGCAGAGGACTCACCAAAAATGGCTCTTAAGGTATTTCGAATTTTCGATCGAAATGTACAAATACATGTATGCTAAACCATTACAATCGCATGACAAGCTAGCGAGTTCTATTTGTGAACACAGGCGCATGTTTATGAGACCGAACTGTGCGGTTCTGTTTTGATCGTGGCTTTCTGCCTACAGAATATTAACTGTGGATGTTCGTGGTAGTTTATGCATCTTGATTCCTTTAATATAGGAACCCTTGTACTCCTTTTATTGGTCACAGGCACATCACTAATTCTAACAAGAAAGGATATCGATCACTCGGCAAATAACACCCTCTTATACATTCCAGACACTGCACCCCCTTCTTGAGGACGGATGTGCTGGGGATGAGGTACCTGACGATTCCAAGAAGGTATGTTTTAAAATCTATATTTATTTGTGTTGTCCCTGGTGTTACCTACAGTGGAGTGGAAATGGATGTATCGCTTTGTCAGTCTTGACCCTCAGTGTACTGGTTGACCGGGTCTTTCATATTTTGCAAACTTGGAGATCTATCGTAGCTCAACAATGCACAGGAACTGCAAAACCAAGTTTGTGAATTGTCAGTCATGTGACCAGCTACAGGAAATTCGATTTGTGCACTATAGTTTCTGTTACAGGTTGCTTTCGTCGGTATCTCGAATTGGGCGTTGGATCCTGCCAAGATGAACCGCGGAATACTGGTACAGAGGGATGTGCCTGATAATGTAGAGCTTGTGGAAACAGCAAGGTGAGTCTACATGTCATGCTTACTCTTTCAACACGTTCTTAACAGCTGTTTTTTTTCTAACTGTAGCTGCAACACAGAAACAGACTCAATATCCCTCTTTAAAAGGTCGGAATCAGATGCTGTGATAAATTATCAACTGCGGCGCTACCTACGAAAGGTCCAAAATTATATATTGCTACAAAACAATTATTGTTTAATCAGCAAAGATCGACTGAATTTACCAAAGGAAGGCTTCCTCGCTGCGCACAGTTTGAGTGATTGCTACCATCTCATCTCTTTGCAGGGGCATTTGCCAGACACAGGACGCTGTTGTAGGGGCAAAGGTAAGAACCCTTGTTCCCAAGCTTGCTGAAGCGTACCTCAAGATTTTTGAAGAGGCAAAGAAGAGCCGTGAGTTCTTTGGGCTCCGTGATTTCTACAGGTAAAAACATTGTGATTTCCATATTGGTGTTGGCAGTATGACAATCCTAATCCTTTACTACTATATTTGTTCAGTTCTTAATTCCTAGCAGATCTGAACACAGCAACAGTATATTTCACATCGACGAAAAGGGAATCATGAATATAATTATATGGATTCTGTACCAAACAGTACTTGCAACGACTGCATCAAAAGCGCTGCGTGTGAGTGTGTGTGTGTGTGTGTGTGTGTGTGTGTGTGTGTGTGTGTGTGTGTGTGTGTGTGTGTGTGTGTGGGCGCGCGCGCGCGCCGCGCTTGCAGAACAACATTAGAAAAGGATAGTGTACAATGTTTCAGCAGTGTGCGTGTGTATATATATATATATATATATATATATATATATATATATATATTATATATATATATATATATATATATATATATATATATAAATAGAGTTTTCACAATGAGGTGCCCCCGATTACGGAAAATACACCACACGAGTTTGTTGATTTCGACCGTAAAACTGCGAGTTTTAACGAGCAGTTTTACGGTCGAAATCAACAAACGAGTGTGGTGTATATATATATATATATTTATACCACTCTACCACTATTACAAGTCATGGTATAAAATCCATATTTCACCACATGTGGTATAAAGATTGTACCCATGACAACCACGCGTGAATTTTATGGCTGTACCTAAAGGCCATGTCACACGAGAGGGCAAAAACACTTGAAAACATTGTTTTCAGATGTTTCGCTGCGAAACAGTGTGTTTTGTCGTGTGACATACTTCACAACAATGTTTTCAAAACACTCGTTTCGATCGTGTTTTCAGTTTTAGAGCCTGCCCTAAAATCCGAAAACATGTTTTGTGTTTCAACCAATGAACGCCGCCATGCGGAGTGTCAAGTGACACCTTCCCGTATCCGCTCAGTCAACATGTATGTTTAAGGAAACGAGACATCGACTTTACCCAGAAACCCCATCCAGAGGTATTTCATACGCATTGAAGTTCTACATTCAAGAAAAGGGTGTCTAGTAAGGTAGGAATGTCTTGACCGTAGCAGGGAAACTTGTTTTCAGTGTGACATCGCCTTAAAGAGTGAACAGGTATTACCCGTAGCAGTGTTCCAGCAGTGTGTTCTGGTGAAAGGATTTGCGTCACAATATGACGCGAAAAGGGACTAAAGAATAATTTACGTCACGACATGACGTAGTTCGACTTCGTACGGAAATGGGGACAAGGAGCTTTGCCAGTCGCTTGACGTGGAATTGTTGATCTTTTGCTGCGTTTTATCAACAAGCGGTCGTGTCTGTGACAAGCGTAAGCCTAGTTCCAGTTCTCTACTAAGACGGAGGCTTCGAAACGGACCAGCTGACTTCTCAAAGCCTTTGGACAAAGCCAGGTAAGCGAGGTAAAGCACCTCAGTCAGTGATGTCGCGTGAAGCATTTGGATTGCCGATGTCAGCTTTCAAATCAAAGACTTGAAATGCAGGTAGGGACGTGGTATAAATAATTTTCCCAATTCGGTGCCCCCGATTACGTAAAATACACCACACTCGTTTGTTGATTTCGACCGTAAAACTGCTCGTTAAAACTCGCAGTTTTACGGTCGAAATCAACAAACTCGTGTGGTGTATTTTCCGTAATCGGGGGCACCTCATTGTGAAAACTCTATATATATATATGATATCTCTGTTAGTTTGGTGAAGATGGTGTACGCGTTTGCTGCCCATACTCGAGAGGAACCTACCAAGGGGCAGTTGATCGCTGCCATCAGACGCAACTTTGGAGGATCAGACAAAATCGATCCAGTGGAATTCTTCCAAAGTGTCCTTCCAAAACACTTCTTCGAGAAAAAGGTAACTATTGGAAAGTTTTGCTCAGAATATAAAGGATATCCGAATGATAGATCGTTGGACTTTCAATGCTCGGGTCGTGAGTTCGAATCCCGGCTGGGGCCAAATATTTGTGCTGGCCTTTTTCTCGTTGCCCCGTCTTTGGTATCACCCGTACTTGGTGGAAAAGGACGTTAAACTCCCAAACACACACACACACACACACACACACACACACACACACACACACACACGCACGCGCGCTCAAAATATAAAATGATTTCCATGGGGATCTGGATGATATCGTCGCCATCATTATGGGATACATCTGGAAGCAATTTCATGAGCCCCTCATGGTCGTTATCCGCCTTTTTTTGCAGTAGACACTGTCATTTGGTCTTGACGAAAGTTCCAGGCACACACACGAACATTAGACTTGATTTCACACCAGCGGCTAGATTCAGTTTCCACAAATACAAATTGCTTCCTGACATAATTCTGTATTTTTCAGTCCGACCAGGACCCGGACTACAGCCCTACTGGTCTTATCAAGGCTGCTCTTCATGGTGACAACATGGGCAGGTGTGTATGCTGCGGATACTATGTGCACAGAGGCTGGAGGGTGAAAAGTGCTATTTTGTTACTGCCCTTACCACTATGCATGTATGTATGCGTGTATGTATGTTTGTATGTATGTTTGTATGTATCCATTTGTGTAGGTATGTATTTATGTTGGTTGAACACGTAGGCATGAATGTCTGTACATATGTGTGTATTTGGATTTGTTTGTATGTATAATAGGTATTTAGTCTGGCATCTGTTCGCATCTTTACCCACTCTAAAGGTACCACCGGCAAAATTCTTCACTAACTACAACACGACCCGAGAGGCAGATATTGGCGGAGTTGTCCACGTTCTCTGAATTTATTACACAATACGGAACAACAAAATCCCAGAATAAGGATTAATAATACATAAAAGTCCAAAATTCTGAATAAAGAAGCAGTATTACAAATTCCACTACTGTTTGGGGGGCTGAACCCGCCTTACACTGTACATTGAGATACTGAAAGCAACGAAAAAGCCGAGTAGTTAAGTAAAACAAAAACTCTTAGATACAAGCAAAGAGCGGTACCTACGCAGAAAACAGTTCAAGTCCGGCCAGGAAAGAGTAGATACCAAAGGCAAACTAGTTACACTATCATGTGGTACAGAAGCGCAGGTTAGTATATAAGTGAGCCTCTATTAGAAAGGGTAAACAAAAACTGGGTGAGAAGAAGCGTATTGCGCTTAGGGAAAGTAGAAGGGGAGGTGGCGGGATCAAGTTTGTAAAAATTGAGGAAATCCGCTGCTGCCGAGCGAACTGAAGTCTGTCTTCTAAAAAAGACGCTGGCCCAATGAGCTGGACACATCAGACAAGGGGAAGAAGCGCCCAGCGTGCGAAATGACGTCATGTTCATGCATAGGCGTGGCCTAGTCGCTGGCCGCCTACCGAAGGAAAGCCATGCCAGCCGTAAATAGCCTTGCGCTTGTGAACGGCGTGCAACTTGTTTTATGTATGTACGCATTGTTAAGTACGTATGTATGTACAGGTGTGTGTGTAGGTATGGTATCTAGATATGTACAAATGAGCATTATTATTTGTATGTGTATATATGTATGTATCAGTGTCTGTATGTGTGTATGTATACACGTATAGAAGATGCACTGCACATGCACCGTTTGTATCTCTTTTTCTGTCCAATGCCCCTAGAGGGTAGGAATAAAATTATTTAAACTTGTAATGCAATATTCGTTAAGAGCTGTCTTTTATGAGGGTCAGTCATTAGGTCGACCAGACCTTGAAATTAACACATAACAATGGTTAGATTGACGTGTTATGCATGTATGTGTTTGTCAGTGAGACCAGGTACCTGCTGCTGTTGACTGAAAACTACGGGGGATTAAATATTCTCCTGGAGAACCTGCTGGCGGACTGCCGGAGGGTGGTGCCCATCTTCGGTAGCAGTTTCCCAAAAGACCAGGAATACACCAAGGTACCCAAATATGCCAAACAAGCAATACATCTTCTAATTATCTTTTTGTGAAAAGTAGCAGAGTACAGTTGGTGAGCAACCTTCATTGTAGCCATACCTTCTTTACGTATTTAGAAAAGCTTTCTTTGCACATCACATATGCGGGAATGATTGATGAATGAATGTTCTTGATTTCCGATTGTATATTTACCTCATTATTATGATGAATGATTTTCATTCTTACTCTATTTTATTTTCAGATCTGCTGCAACATCAACCGGATCAAGGTGTGCATGGAAACAGGACAGACAGTGATCCTGCTGAACCTGGAGAACTTGTATGAGAGTCTCTACGATGCCCTCAACCAGGTAACCTAACTAACAATACCACCTAATTAACAATACCAGTGTTTTCACTCCTGTGCTTTGTTGCTTTCCGATTTTGTTGTGCAAAGTACAGCTGTCGATCTTTCGCTTCTCATCTGAAAAGCCACAGGTGATGCGGGATCCATTAGCCTGATTTGAAACAAAAAAGATAAGGCAGAGTCAGAGTACACGTTTTTCCACGTGGCTCTCTAACAGGGGCGCATATTTCACTGTACGTGTCGCAGAGACGTAATATCATATACGTATTTCACAATGACCATTTGTACTTCTGTTGTGATCGTGGCGTGGAAAACAAAACCACCAACGACACTCACTGTTTTTCTTGATGTTTCTTTATCGTTTGCAGTACTACTCCAGGTTTGGCGGTGAACGCTACGTGGACCTTGGCCTTGGAACGCATCGTGTCAAATGTCGAGTCCACTCCAACTTCAGGTCAGAAGTAAAACTTTTAGTTGGCATACAGATGATTCAAATTAAATCAAATCAAATCACGCACATCTTTATTATCCCAAGCGGGAAACCTAGGTCTGGTGGACATAAGAAAGAAGACAGTAATACACTTCAAATAAAGCTGCACATAAAATAATGCGCAATAAACACAACAAATAAGATAAAGATATCTGTTAATTAAGTAGACGCACGTAATAGGCCCACAAGCGTGTGTGTGTGTGTGCGTGTGTACGTGTGTGTGTGTGTGTGTGTGTGTGTGTGTGTGTGTGTGTGTGTGTGTGTGTGTTTGTGTGTGTGTGTGTGTGTGTGTGTGTGTGTGTGTGTGTGTGTGTGTGTGTGTGTGTGTGTGTGTGTGTGTGTGTGTGTGTGTGTGTGTGCGTTGCGAGAGAGAAAGATAGAGACTGTGAAACAAAAGAGATTTGTAATGTATACATTTCTCTGTTTTAGACTGATCGTTGTGGCAGAAAAGCAGGTGGTTTACAAGAAATTCCCCATTCCTCTGATCAACCGCCTGGAGAAACATTTCCTCACGTTGAACAACATCATGTCAAAAGATCAGCTGGCCATCGCAGGAAAGCTTCATGAGTGGACAGAGGAATTCGTCAGCAGCAGCAATGTCATACAAAGCCCTGCACGCCGATCCAGGTTGTCTGAATAACAAATGTACACTATTTGGCACAGACAATGTTTACTGGATCCACTTAAGTACTAAGGAGTAGAGGGCGGGAGGAATAGGGAAGTTTTCCAATTTCATGCAGTGTATTTTTGCAGAACTTTCATTTTGCTTTTGCCGTCGTCGTCGTTATTGTTGTTGTTGTTATTGTTGTTTACATATTGGATTTGTGGCGTACTTCAATAGTATTAGGTTACTTGTGTACATGACCAGTATTAATTACATTTAGAACATAGTCCAGTCAAATGACTCCCCCTCCTCATAAACACCAGGTTTCAATTTTTGTGCAGACCAGCCGCAAATGAGCAGTCGGTAGCAGATGTGTTCATGAGTTACCATCCTGAAACAGCTCCGGCCGTTGTCCTCAAAGCCTGGGACATTCTGCAAGCAGAGGAAAACAAGGAAGCACAGGCAAGGCTGCTGTAGTCATTTTAGACACATTTTTTGTGTTTGTGTTAAATTTTATTCATTCAAAGTACAGTAATCTGTACCAAGCACAGAGCTCTCTCTCCTCTCCCCTCTCTCTCTGTCTCTCTGTCTCTCTGTCTCTCTCTCTCTCTCTCTCTCTCTCTCTCTCTCTCTCTCTCTCTCTCTCTCTCTCTGTATAGGTGTACATATTTATCTTATTCAGGTCAGACGTAAAACTTTTTGTTGGCGTACAGCTGATGCGCACACGTAATCGGTGCACAAGCAAGCAAGCATGCGTGCGTGTGTGTGTGTGTGTGTGTGTGTGTGTGTGTGTGCGTGCGTGCGTGCGTGCGTGCGTGCGTGCGTGCGTGCGTGCGTGCGTGCGTGCGTGCGTGCGTGCGTGCGTGCGTGCGTGCGTGCGTGCGTGCGTGTGTGTGTGTGTGTGTGTGTGTGTGTGTGTGTGTGTGTGTGTGTGTGTGTGTGTGTGCTTTAGCGACGCCTTTGTTCCTATTCTATATTAAAAGTAATTACATAACATTTGGCCCAGTCAGTTGCTCCTTCTAGACTTGTCCAATGGCATACAAAGCACACATTTGCTAGATCTCTCTCAGCGGTCAGCTTTACTTACTTCCCCTATATATGTGTGTGTGTGTGTGTGTGTGTGTGTGTGTGTGTGTGTGTGTGTGTGTGTGTGTGTGTGTGTGTGTGTCTGTGTCTGTGTCTGTGTGTGTCTGTGTGTGTGTGTGTCTGTGTGTGTTCTCTTCAGGTTTTGGAGGAGAGCCAACGCCTTTTGATGTGGTGCGCGACTCCCGACTCAGCAGTGAGAAATCTGGAATCCAAGTGGAGCAAGATTTACCACGAAGAGCAGCAGCATGAACACCTGGCCCAGTACCTGCAGGCCTGTTTGGCACATGACCCAAAGAAGCTGATTCTGGCACAGGTGTGGACGAGTTTCACCTATCCTGTTCAGTTTTTGCACTGCAGATTATAATGTATGGTTTTCATTAGGACAAAGACGCCATGGATGGGGGGGGGGGGGGGGAGGAGGGTTTAAGAGTTGGGGCTGTATGCTATCTCTTTCATGTTTTTCTTCCTCTGAAAGTTCATAAATATTGAAGCAGCCGAACACTTCAAGGTGGTCTTGCACTGAATGTCTCCTCTTAAACTGATTTCTCTGTTTCTGTTACAGGTTACAACACATTCACGACTGCTGACAGGGAACGACAGACAAGAATTAGTTAAGCTGTTGCCTGTCACAGGTGTCACCCTTCTTTCTCTTCCGGCTTTTGACACCGAGCAGCAATTCAACCAGCAGCTCAGGTTTGGACCAGTCACAAACTTATGCAGCCATTCATTTAGGCGGTTTTTCTTCCACCTCTTCTCTGTAGTAGATGTCCCCGGCTTTGACCAAATATTTTTGCTTGTCATTTTTTCGTTGCCTCGTCTTTGATATCACCCATGCGTGGTGGAAAACGACGTAAAACTCCCAAACACCCACCCCCACCCACCCCCACCCACCCTTTAGTAGATCTCATGACCGATTCCCCTCCCACCACCCACACCCCATGCCCTTCCCTAAAGTTGAGTTTCACGGTGTATACTAGTAACATATTGTTTTCTTCCTCCCCAGAATATTCTTCTCCGACGATCGAGAGGGTGACAAGCTCCTCATTGTGCAGTGTGACAGCGGCGACATCCACCTGGACCTGATCAAGTGTGCCCAGTACTGCATGCAGGATCAGCTGCCTCCCGACACCACCACTCACCATGTAGTATTCATCGTACAACTGCCACGAGTTGCGGGTGCCTGCTTCACTGGATTTCTGGTCAGCATTTTTCCATCTGCACTGAAATCATTATCAGTGTAGAGAGCGCTTTTCACGTGCAGCAGTTTCGGCACTGCACTGTCATACTCAGAGGGCACCGCCAAAATTTTCTATGAATTCAGTTCAGTTCAAATCAGTGTAACTTACTATCTCGAACATCAGAAATTGTCGTTTTTGGCATGTCAAATGTACAGTACATTTAAAAGTCTAATACCGAGTAAGATTTCCTGCAATATCAAATAGAACTTGCTACTAAAATACTAACTAATCAGATCATTAACAGCACTGAAATACGCAATTCCTCGATTGTCGCGTTATGGCATACACACAGAAGGAAGGATTACACATAACACCTGAATAAAGCAAAGTGTACTTGGATTTGAGTTGGTCAAATTCCAAAAGCTAGCTACTCCGTAATGACACAGCAAATGTCAGCAGTTCTTCAGAACCCTTCATAGGCCTGCACAAATGTGTTTGTTCAGGGTGGGAACTGGCACTGTTTGCATATTGATGAGCTCCGAACACCGGAGATTCCGCTGCCCCCCACCAACAAACTTCAGAGACTGACACCAGCCACGCTGTTCAGACCCCCAGTAAACGTGATGGAAACAGTTATCGTTGGTTATCAGGAGAGCAGATCAAGAGCTGACAACATTGCTGCTGACGATGAACAACAGGTAAGCTGGTGATAAAGGTAATGATGATGATGGTGATGACAGTAATCGTAATCGTAAAGATCCATCTTGTAATAATCTTGTGGAATGTTTTGACATATGGGACAAAACCATAAACAATCCGAGTCTCTTATTTTTACACGATGCAGGGGGATGTCTTCATGGAAGATATTCAGGTAGATGTGGATTCTCCAGACACTCCTCCTCCAGAAGACGACCTGACAGAAAGACCAACGCAGGACCCAGCCACAAAAGATAGGGAAGAAGTAGAACAAGACCTGGAAGAAAACAGAGAGCCGGAGGTGAGACCAGACCACGGACGTTCCGAATCGAACAGAGACGCAGTTGAAAACACAGACAACGAAGCAAAGCAGGGACCATGCGATGAACACTTGAGGCCCCGCAATGGTCCAGAAGGAGCCTTAGAACGTGACACACTAAGCGAACAAGATGGTACTCTGAGGCAAGAAGAAACACCACACGCAGCAGTTCCTACCGGGGCCAACGTTCCTGAGTTAGAACCAGATCAAGAAACAGAAGCAAGCAGAAACGTCGGCCCAGAACTGAGACAACATCCGGAAACATGCATGGACAAAGATGCACGACAAGATGTTGAACAAGACCTTGAGTGCGATCTGGAGGAAGGACTCGAGGAGCTGGAGATGGAGCCTGAGCGACAGTTTTACCCAGATCCTAACCTTCATGCCCACCTGCCAGCTCCAGCGGAAGACGACTTTGAAGTGACAGACAGATTCCGACCGGAGTTTGTCCGACAGATGCTGGCATCGTGTGTACAGGCAGCAGTAGCGCTCGTCAGCAGAGACACAATGGAGGGCGAGTCACGGGCAACACGTCGCATTGTCATCATGCTGACGCTGATCAATGGTAAATAACGTGGGGAAACGGATTTTCATTTTTTTTTGTTTTGTTTTCTTTAGCCTTCTTTTTCCTTTACTTGGTGAGTGTTTGAAAATGGTATATATTTGGGAACGTATTACACTCAGATTCCGTTAGTCAAATGGTTAAGAAACATGAACTTATTAGCGAGATACAAAGGTTCTTCAAATAATGTCGGGCGCGTGTAACATTTTCTTAGTAAAATCAGATCTACAGAGAACCAGCCTGCCTGTATGTATTCCCTTTCCAGTAACTTGTTCTGGCCGCCATATGGAAAGAAAAAGCGTAAAGTTAAATGGCAAATTTACGAAATCAAATAAAATTTACGAAATCAAAGAATTTATTCAGTTCCATTCAGTATAACATTTTGTTGTCTTTTTGTTCGTCATTAAACATATATAAACACCCACTGAGAATTGCAATTTATCGGATAGTACCAGTAAATAAAAGTGCAAAAGAATAGTAGTAATAAATGAGTTTATTTATGGCACTGTAATGTACAATTGCTGGACATAACACACACTTCTAGAAGACAGGGCCAATCCATGCTCTCAGCTCTGAGTTTGCTTGCAGATAGTAAACGTTTGGGTTAAAACAAATATTTTCCTACAACAAAAGCGACGCAAAATGGCTCAAAACAACTCGTCTAAAATAGTTAAGCAGAAGTTAAGACTGTGAATAGACGTTTCAAGACAGGGTTAGTGGTGAATGTGTCTTTCCGTGGCTTGAAATTAAGAACCAATATTTGAATACTATTCCGCAAGAATGACCATGCATATTCATTTTAAAGTAAATACACTCCATACAATCACAACTCGAAAGAAATATCGGAAAGAACCAGAATATATAATTCTTTCATCATTCCCTTACAATTTCATCTCTCCAGACCACACAAGTTTCAGTGAAGGTGTGCACAAACTTGTGTGGAGTATTCTCGATGACAAAGAGAAGAAGGCGTGGGAACCACATATGTGGCTTGCAAAAGAGGCTGCAAAACTGGAGTTTGTGAGAAAAGCAGGCACCTTCAGGTACCAAATGAAAACGTTCATGTTTATGGTTTAAAGGGAAAGTCTTTGCTTGTTTGTCATTTATTTTGATCCATCGATTGTCTTCGTGAAAAACTGAATCTCATTGTCATTATGTTTGTGCCTGTACGTTTTCCCTGTGTTTCTGGGGAGCCGGGATAGTCGAATGGTAGAGCGTTGGACTTTCAATGCTCGGGTCGTGAATTCGAGTCCTTCCTGGAGCCAAATATTTGTGCTGGCCTTTTTCTCGTTGTCCAGTCTTTGATGTTACCCATCCGTGGTGGAAAAAGATGTTAAGTTGCCAAACACCCACCAACCCACCCTTATGTTTCTGTGATTTTAGACGCTCGTGGATGATGTATTTGGAGGGGAAGATCATTCCGGTCTTGGCAAGCGCCATCGCCTACCTGGATACAAGTAGCAATCTGGATCTCATCTACACGGAAAGTGAAGTTACGCCAGAACAGAACACCTGGAGGCAGACACTTTGGCTGAACGTGCTGCGGAACGTCTGTCATGTGACCTACAAACAAATGACCCTTTCGTCAGAGAAAAAGGACTCTCAGCTGGACAGAGAGGACAAGAATGCCCCGACCGAGTTCAGTGTACAGACCCCAGGCGTTTCTGGTTCCCACTTCTCGTGTGACTTTCCATTTTCCTGGCTTGTGTGGGAGTTAGTGAACACATCAATCACAAACACACAACAGTTTGGACGTGAGTTTATCGATTTCTGCGTGGGGGCTATTTTTGTGATGCCATTCCTAGCTACGATTAACTTTGTAGGTAATTTTTGTTACGATTATGTACCGCTGAACCTATTGTATGTGGCGCACAATGTATTGTCCGCTGTTTACATTACCCTTGACGTTAACATTCCCTGCCCCTCAGTCCATGTTTACTCTCCATCGTCCATTGGATGAGTTTTATTCCTGATCGCAGCCCATCAGTTGTATTCTGTTTGTATAGACGGGGACTTTCCGTCGCTATAAGCAAAATGTTTTGCCCATGGAAAGCTTGGAATGTTGCTTTACATATTAATTGTAAATTTTGCATCTTTACACATTTACAGGTGATCTGCTTATCAGAGCGGGGAATGTTGTGGAGAATTGCCCTCTTGGCAAATGTCTGCAAGCAGCGGTAGCAGGTTCTGAAGAAAACGCAAGAGAGTTTTTCCAGTCTTACATTGCTGACCTGTTACACTTCTCCTTCAAGCTTTCCAGTCATGAACATGCGGTGAGTAGTCGTCTGCAAACTGTGCGTATTTGGGTCTTGATAGCTGTGATCACTTCATAAATCACCGAAAGAACAGAAAATCAGGTTACTGTGATTCATGGCGTAAATGCCTCCGCACTCGAGAAAATGATAGGTTGAGTTCACCACCATCATCGCGATCATGATGTTTTGTAAGAATGTATTGTGTGACTGTGTGTATGTAATGTGTATGTAATGTTCTCCGATTGGAAGGCGCCCAGAGCTCCAGCAGGAGGCTGGGCGCCAGAAAATCCTCATTATTATCATATTTATTATCAGGTTTGCTTTTGGGTCGGTTTTTATTTGAATTACGGACTGAATGACTAACTGCATACATGTTCATTTGATCAGCTGATGTGCAAGTGCATACAGAAGGGACTTAGACAGGTGCAATGTGACCTGGTCCAACTGGGCGCCGGCCAGGGACTGGTATTACTGCACTGGCTGCTGGATGAGATGAAGCCACGTCTACAGAGCATCCTGGACATGGACGACCACCGACCCAACGCCGTTCACGACATGATGGCAATGGCCGGCCAGGGTACAGCCACACACCTGTTAGCCATTGAGAATGAGATGGTAAGTTTCTTTTTTGATTTTTTGATATAATGTTTTTTTGTTGACGTTTAAATGCTGACAGATTCGAGTAGCGTTCCGTCATCCTTTTAGCACTCATATCAAAGAGTTCCATCTTCGATTATCCAGTCATGATTTTCCATCCCATAAAAAATAATAATCGGTATTGTATAGGCGCTTAAGCCAGTTTCTTGATTTGGCTCAAAGCGCCGCGAACTGAACCCAAAACGCACGCTCACATGGATCACACGCATCCTCTCACACATTGGACATGAATACATTACAATCACGTGGTGCGGAGGGTCAGCCTCAGCTATTTAAATTTCGGAATTCAGAATTGCATTTATTTTCAAGTTTTGTGGGCTGAATATTTCCAAAGCAGAGGAGGAGGAGGAGGAGGGGGGGAGAAGCCGGAGTACCCGGAGAGAACCCCCGACAAGTGAATGGAGTCACGTACGAGAAGGAAAAATTCTTTGCCCCAAGTGGGGACTCGAATCTGACCTCTCGCATTGGTGACAAAGTCTCTTAACCATTAGACCACCGCCCGCCCCATGCATTTAATTGATCATACTTGTTTTATTAAAGACAGAGGATGTGGCTTTGCTGACACTGCTAGTGGAAGAGCTCCAGCCGTCAGCAGAACAGTTTACAGACAAAGAAGGACGAGATCTGTGGGTAGACAGTTACAACAGGGTGGCTCCCATCATTATTCGCATACTTGGCAACGCAAACATGGCTGCACAGAATGACACGCAACCTGGTGCAGACGATTTCATGGGTGATACGTCGTCTGCTGTGGTGTTCGCCTTCGGGAAAGTGTGCCAACAACAGCTTGATGTCGTTAGGTACGTCGATTTTTTTAAAGTAATTGGTGCTCTGATTTTCATGACTACATTATCATTATTAGTATCATAACCAAAAGTAAATGTTTTTTAGGCACCAGTCACAGCTGCCAGTGAACCGTTTTGACAGATGCGTGACGTGTGTGTGTGTGTGTGTGTGTGTGTGTGTGTGTGTGTGTGTGTGTGTGTGTGTGTGTGTGTGTGTGTGTGTGTAAACTCAGGTGCATGTGGACTCGTCTTCTGACTGTGAAGCTGTTCCATGACTACATCGACCCACTTAGACAGGGTCCTGAGATGACGCGCACGGCTCTAGCGAAAATCAACATGCATTTGTTGTGGAGGGTGTGTATATTTTGTGAACAATTTATTATGACCGCTTTCAAGGCTCATTCTCATATCAAATTTGGATTTCTGTTCATCATAGCACTTAACGTAATGGGTAGCTGAATTTCTTATATACTCTGTTGTTTTTTTTTTCTTTTCTACACACACGCACACACACACACACACACACACACACACACACACACACACACACACACACACACACACACACACACACACACAGATCTACACACACACTGAATATTTACTGATGAATCCCAAAAAAGTGAGACTTGTGAGTATGTTACCAAAAGCTGCGTAAACGAAGAGCTCAATGTAAAACAGGGTGAGCGGTGGCCTAACAGGTAGCGCGTCGGATTTAGCCGCTGCGCTACTGAACGGCCGTCACCAATGTCATGGCGATGAAGCGTGGGTTTGAGCCCAGGTCGAGCTTGTGATATGTGATACCGGTTTTTCCTGGCTGCCGGGCTGCTCATCGGGGGTTTCTCTCCGGGTTATCCGGCTTTCCTCCCCCAGCAAAATTGTACAAAATATAGGATAGGTATTGGGTGGCGCTGCACCGCGGCGACGCGCTTTTCCCGGGGGAAGCAGCCCGAATTCCCCGAAAGGGACAATAAAGTAGTAAAAAAAATTAAATATAAAAAAACCAGGGTGCTACTGGTGCTACATGTACTTCCTACTTTCATCTAACAGAAACGTTTAAAAAAGTAAGGTTCATACTATTCAGGGGTAGTTCATAACTGCTACGATGTGACATTCGTTTATGTTTGTCGTTTTAGCTGCTGGGGCGCGTGCAGAATGACCCCGGGAACAAGCAAGCTGTAACCCTGGAGAACGTCGACAAATTCCTCAAGAATGCCGACGAGAAAATGAAAACTGGTCTTCTGGGGTAACTGTCTGCCATTGTTTTATATTAAGTCGTTGTGTGTGTGTGTGTGTGTGTGTGTGTGTGTGTGTGTGTGTGTGTGTGTGTGTGTGTGTGTGTGTGTGTGTGTGTGTGTCTCTGTGTGTGTGTGTGTGTGTGTGTGTGTGTGTGTGTGTGTGTCCTCTTTGACTTCGCTTGGTTTGTGTCACAGGCTATTCATATATATGCAGCATTACATTAGTTGGAATTCAACTATCACACATACCTTACACTCTTTCCAAACTCAGCCTGATCAACAACGCACACATTTGTGCTGGTAAACTTGTTTGCGTCATTGCTGCACTTGTAAACGTCTTCGACTAACTGAAGGGCCACAGAACAGTTCTGTACATTATCTTTTAACTGGGATCTCTTCCAGGGAGGTAGAGAAGTGTACGTTCTGCAAGTCTAAGCCGACTGTTGCCCTACTGGAGCTGCCCTGCACACACCGAGTGTGCAAAATATGCTTCATCGACTTCTGTCAGGTTAAGCAGGGCGACGGCGAATGTCCTCAGTGCCACCAGAAAGTACCTGAGAACTTTGACCCCGAGCCGGAAGACTGCGAATACAGGTGTGGTTATTTTAATAACGCGAAGTCAGCTTCTGATGTATCTCTCCTACTATGCACACTTAGCCTTGTGCATGATTGATTGTTGATTGATTGATTGATTGATTGATTGATTGATTGATTGATTGATTGATTGATTGATTGATTGATTGATTGATTGATTGAGTGGCCGATTTAAATGATTGAGCCGAAAAGACTGTTTGTTGTAGATAGGAGTGTGATCAATTAAGCAATGACAGGGCTGTCAGCTTCCTTATCAGCGCCAGTTTAACCCTGTTCGTCCAACTTTACACTACGAAGACAAGCAGTTTCTTCAAATCAGTAATTGGTTCACGGTCGTGCAATGCAAAAAGCGAAGCGGAAAGTGTGTTTTTGTGTGGGAGTGCGTTTCTCTGTGGCTGAAAAAAGGAGTACAGGCAAAGCTTAAACTAAAAAAAAAAACAAAATAAAAATAGAAAATGGCTAGGGGTTGAGTATAGAAAACTGCGGCTCGCGCAGACATTCTCACTGCATCCAAACAGAGTGGCTTCCCTTGATTTAAAGACAAAGTCTGCTTGCCAGCAACAAATTCAGTGTTGGCTGCATCACTGTTTGGTTTCGGCTTTCCAAAACACACGAGGCCAGCCATTCACTGGGGGAAATTCCTGTCATTCTAATATTAGTCGGATATTTAAAGCGCCAAACGACATCAGCCCAAAACGAAAACCGCAGAGATAATGTACGACCATATGATCATCGGTTCACTGAAATCCGGCTTTGAATTCTTGAAGTTACTTATGAAACAATACAGTCAAGTTTGTTGTTGTCTGTTGTTTTACAATATTTTGTAGCTTGAGTGCATTGCTCTGTGTTTGTGTGTGTGTGTGTGTGTGTGTGTGTGTGTGTGTGTGTGTGTGTGTGTGTGTGTGTGTGTGTGTTTGTAGGGATAACAGAGACCAGCTGAGTCATTACCGGCAACAAGTCAGTGGATTCCTGATGGCCCTGTCCTCACAGCTATGTTTTGGAGGACAGGAACCTCCTGAACCCAGTGCCGTCAAGCACATCATCAGCAACTACATTTTGCACACGTCAGTTTAAACATTACCATGCTTTAATCCTTTGTGTAGTTGTATACTTACAAATGAGAAGTATCTGTAGGGAAGGAGTACATGTCTGCCTGGCACAACGATTTTCACTTCTTTACGGACTCCGAAAGTACCACGCGGCACCAATTTTACGCTGTCATTCCACAGCAACACAATCTTAACTTCAGGATTTTGTACAGTGTCATGCCTTACATGGGGTAAATCACTTTCAGGTTCTGGAGAAAGTCCAAACAGCTGATATATACATACACGCAAAATTTGAAACAGTAACATATTTTCCACTTTTTATTCTCTGATAGGTTGAGACAGGTCCATCTGATGGAAACAGTATAAAGGCGAGATGTGGCAATACAGGTGTCAATCGGTTAAATGCTAGTATACGGCCGATTGCTTTGTTAACTCTGTTTGGTTAGTTAGTCTCTGTGTCGAGTTTAGGCAACTGAGCCTGCATTAGATCTGTATACAGCGTCACGCGATGCTGACGTATGTTCCGTCACTGATTTAGATTCACCAAGAACACTAGCAAATCAAGATAATGATGACCATGATGGAACTCTCTGCCTGCAGATCTTAGAAATGCGCCCACGCTGTCTGTTTTCAAGAGCAATCTGAAAATGTTCCTTTTTCGCAAAGCCTATCAGTAATTTCCTCAGCCACGTGCTGGTCTTTGTTGCTTGAGCGGCGTGAGGCCACAAATAACTAACACCAGTTATTTTAACTAGTCAGTGTCACCATTGTATGTCTGTTCATTGTTGTATTATGTGCGTGAGTGTGAGTGAGTGATAGGCCATTTGAGTTTTATTTAAAGAATTGCGCCCTAGAAATACCATTTATTATTATTATTAATTCAGAATATTGTAGCCTACGCACGTTCATTTCTAAAGAATTTAAAAGGACACGACAAAGGATTTGGAATGTCAACAGATCCAGTGGACGTGAGCTTCTCCGTACAAAGAACATGACGATCTACGATGACGTGGTTGACCCTACACCAGTCCTCAGATCATTCGCGCTGCGTCTGCTTCTGAAACACAGGTGCAGTGACTTCTGACACACAATAAGTGTACTGTAGTACTGGTATGTTATTGTACGTATAGTTACCGTCCTCCGCAGAGGTCTTGGCGCTTCCTACTCTCACGTGTGTGTATGTGTGTGTCAGACATTTTGACCTGTATGTTGCCTCAAGTGGGGTTTTGATGATTTCTTTTAAATTTTCAACAGAGACAATAAGAATAAAAACAAAAAAGTCAGCATAGCCTCTTTACCAACTAGCTGAACAAACAAACAAGACTGGCCGTGTGTTTAAGATAAGATAAGAATACTTTATTCATCCCTCATGGGGAAATTAAATGTCTGCTCAAATCGTAACAATGACGGTACAATACATTAAAATTCTGCACGCATTAAAAACACGCCCGCGCGCGCGCGCACACACACACACACACACACACACACACACACACACACACACACACACACACACACACACACACACACACACACACACTTCTCACACTCAATATGCATGCACGTCTGACGATTTCAGAGAGATGGAAGTGAAAGCTATCATGAAAGAAGAGCTGCTGAAGAAATATGAAAAGCTCATCGCACAGGAGAACGCATCTCAGCAACAGTCAGACGCTTTGATTCAGCTCAGCCTTCTGGTGATATTTTGCATTGAGGTTAGTATGAAGATCGTTATTGTATACAATGTTTTAACAGCATCATTATTTGGCATGAGACACTTTATTTAGTCAGAGGTGTTCATGAATAAATTGACACGAGTTACTTTCAGGGCTTATGTGTTATCAATAGACGCATTACCTGGCAATGTTACAGGTATTCTGTTACAGAAGTGTGCTTTTGTTGTGGAGGTGAAGATAAAAAATGTAAAAACTTTCTTCAGAATAGAAACTGGTCAACGAGCACTTGCGCTGCAGAACTGTATGACAATCCGTGTGAATTTTACCCTTTCACTGTTTGTAAAATCGTGGCCTCAGGACCAGCACCATGAACGGGAGGGCACGAAGGGGCCAGCGCTTCTTGTGTCTGATGCTTGGACACAGTCCCTAGTCAGGATGCTCCGGAGTCTTCACAACGACCTTGAAAGTCTGCGAGGTCCAGCCATGGAGATCGTCACACTCGAGGGGCTTGGTCGGCTGCGCTACGTCCTGACGGCACTGGTCCGCGTTCTGTTCACCAAGGTGTCTGACGCACTATCTACACAAGGAGAGCTGTTGCTGACAGACGCCATGAAACAGCTGTTGACTCTTGCCAAGCAGGTGTGCGAAAGTACTGGGACGGAATGGCCAAAGTAAGTTTAGCGGGGGTTTTAGTGGTATTCATGACGAAACTTAGCCCTGAGCATTTTAGTGTTTAAAAATTACCTTCCTCGTTTGTCCTCATGGCAATGCGCAAAACATAACATCCCCTTTTGTTTATTAACATGCTTAACACGCCTTTGCATGACCATGGAGTCATCATGGCATTTTTTTTAATATGACTTCCATTTGTTTAATAGATACAACGGTAACTAATCTGACGTTCGTTTCACAGGAAGTTTCTGGTCAAGTGTGTATGTCGAGAACATGGCATCCAGGCTTATACAGAGTTGGCTAAGTTTGCCACACAAGAGCAGCAGTTGCTCCAGTGGATCATTTTAGAAGAGGCGGCCAATCAGATCATGGTCAGTGGTCACAACTTTGGTTTACGTACGTGCGGGGTGGTGAGGGGGTGCGTTCGAGCATGCGTGTGTGTGTGTGTGTGTGTGTGTGTGTGTGTGTGTGTGTGTGTGTGTGTGTGTGTGTGTGTGTGTGTGTTTTAAAGTCTTAAGGCAAAAGTGACTGATGACAATTAAATAAAAAGTTCCATTTAATGAAAACGCATCTACACATGTTTGAGCTTGACTGATAACTCGTTTGTCTGCAGAAAGAAGAAGTTGCTGACAGATACCTTGTGTGTGGTGAGGCATACACGCTGGTACGGGACCACCTGGCAGAGGTTCTGAGGGGCGTTGACAGTGAACAGTTTCTGCAGATGCTGGAGGTAAACTTAGCACAAGGCGTTTGTTCGCTGACTCACGCAAAAAAGTCACCGGCGAGCATCACCAGAAGTACCTGTAATACTAGCTATACACATAGAACATGACGTTGGAGGAGGGAAAGGGGTCCAGTATTATGAATAGTTTGTCACTAGTGACGAACTGCTCGCTAACCATTCTGTCAAGGCTGATTTGTGTGGTAAAGCTAATTACTTATATCTGTACTAGTCCATTTGACTGCACTAGCTGTGGACACGGACCAACTTTATAATATTGTTTCTTAGTGTAAATCGATGATTAATCTGCACACTAAGTGAAAAGTAACAGGATTATGTGCAACATTCAACAGGAATTTCCAAAAGACAAGTTGCTGGCAATGCACAGAGAGGTCACCATGTCCTACAGACAGCACGTGTACTCGACGATCTTTCGTGTTTTGTCTAGAATAGGATCTACAAGTGTCGATCGCCCCATCAGAAAGAAACGTTGCAACAGGAATTTCCAAAAGACAAGTTGTAGTGCCTTTGTATACTCGTTTTTCATATATCCGTCATGGGAATACTCCAGCACGTGAACTCGACGATATTTCGTGTTTTGCCTAAAATAGGATCTACAAGTGTCGCCCCATCAGAAAGAAACGTTTGTCTTGCTGGCAATGCACAGAGAGGTCACCATGTCCTACAGACAGCCCGTCTCTGAACCACAACGTACAAGGATGGTACGAAACACACACACACACACACACACACACACACACACACACACACACACACACACACACACACACAAACACACACACACACACACACACACACTGGACAGCATTGCACATCTAAACAGAATGAGAATATTGCCTTGAATATCCATCTGTACCCAGCTGTATGTTATGAAAGTGATGTGTGTGTGTGTGTGTGTGTGTGTGTGTGTGTGTGTGTGTGTGTGTGTGTGTGTGTGTGTGTGTCTTTCTCTGTGTGTGTGTGTGTGTGTGTCTGTGTGTGTGTGTGTGTGTGTGTGTGTGTGTGTGTGTGTGTAACTGTAGAGCGCTCTGAGCCAGCGTCTGCTGGGATACTGCGCTATGTAAAAGCAATTTATTATTATTATTATTATTATTATTGTTATTTAATATCCGCTCTCCTCGTTATCATACACATGCATTTACTTGTTTTACAGAATGCTGCCTCACAACACTTCACAGAGGGCTGCGGTACAGTTCAAAACAAGGTAACTTTGTCTTCACAGATAAGTATTGCAACCACGTTTGCGGACAAGATAACGTTTGTTTGCGAACAAGATAAAGTTTGTTTGCGAACAAGATAAAGCTTGTTTGCGAACAAGATAAAGTTTGTTTGCGAACAAGATAAAGTTTGTTTGCGAACAAGATAAAGTTTCAGTTTTATAGACTATTGTCAGTCTGTTTTGGATAAGTTTAGTGGAATTTGTTCTTGTTTAGTTTGTTTGCTTGTTGGGTTGGTTTACCGATTCAGATATGAAACGTGACAAACTCCACCAACCGAAATGAGCTAAATGTTTCTACTATATACTGTGGTCATTTTGGAGTACTACATTTGTGCCAAGTTTGAATCCTGATTCGTTTAAATGACAGGAGCTTGCGCTGAAACTTTGTGAGAACATACTCGCCCCCAGAGATTCCCCGCTGTGTGTTGGCGAGGGGCAGGACATGGCCACACAGAGTTTGGTGTGTCTCGTCACCCATTTCTACATCGCTTTGCGGCCTGGAGTGAGAGGCTCCCACCTGCTTCATCCGCTGCAAACACTCATCTACAAGCCAGGAAAAATGGCTGTAAGTATTCGCTCTTGGACCTCACACCCGTTATGTGCGTGAAGTTGAAGGACTCGAGCAGCACAGTCAGTGTTTGCACGCCTGTATTTATTTCTAAAAATTAAGAGATAAGAGTGGCCGCCCCTGCAGTGGTGGCTTGAAGCTTGAAATGTTAACAGCGTGGTTTTATTTTGCAGAGTGCTTATCTGCCGACGATGCCGCAAGATGACTTTGTTGAGCTGATGAGAATAATGAATGAACAAGACAGACACAAGGAGTGGGGAGCCCCGACAGTGTGGAGTAAGTCACTTACGCACAAAAAAATAGTCTGCCTTTGCTGGTGCCCCTCAAAGAGAAACATTACGCAGATGGAAACATTCCTTACAAAATGAAGTGTCCAATTCATTTCTGTCTCTTTTTTTGCAGGGTGCCCGAACGGTCACAAGTACTTCATTGGAGAGGTGAGTATTCAGTTTCAAACTATTGACCCGGTTCCCTAATTCATGCATTTCTCTAAATAAACCATGGAAATAGACTGCCTGGACTGGTGTGTTTCACGGAAGGTTGACTGCTTTAAATAATCTACTGTGATTTGCAGACTGTGATCAAATGGAGCGGGTGTGGAGGGTGAAGTCTTTTAGTGTGATTAATTTGTAATAATCTTAAATAGTTATTTTAGATTATATCTACCTTAATACAAGAGTGTTTTTTATGTGATTTTTAATTCATAGAAATCTCTAATGTAATAGTGTTTATTATATATTATCTTATGTGTAGTTTTAATTTGATGTGTACCATTGTCTTTGTTTGTCCACCACACCCAAATTTCCCTCTGGGATAATAAAGATGTATTGATTGATTGATTGATTGATTGATTGATTGATTGATTGATTGATTGATTGATTGATTGATTGACTGATTGACTGATTGATTGATCTACAAGGTAACTTTTGTACACTTTGGTTGGCCGGATGGTTGGCATGATATGTGTGTGCGCGCGCGCGCGTGTGTGTGTGTGTGTGTGTGTGTGTGTGTGTGTGTGTGTGTGTCACTGTGTGTGTGTGTGTGTGTGTGTGTGTGTGTGTGTGTGTGTGTGTGTGTGTGTGTGTGAACAACATGGTTTAACACAGTCATCTGTTTATGTTTCCCCATAGTGTGGACGTGCAGTTAAACCGGAAACGAAAGCACGGTGCCTTGCCTGTGGTGTGAGGATCGGGGGGCGGCGTTATGATGTCCCAGTGGAGGGCAACGCACCTGCCGAGGATCTGTAAGTGACTGGAGTGCATTGTCCGTTCAAATTTCATGCGCTTGCTTACTTTGTATCGTGCACTGCAGGCCAACCACTGGCTTGTGGCGGAATTGTCTCCTTCCTAATGGTGGTGATGGCGTTGTTTGTTATCTTGTCCATGCGGCTGGATTGGTACTAAAGGGTTGTGTTTGTTCCGGTTTGAGCCTGGCATGCCAAACTACATGTACCACCAGTATTGCTGTCCTCCCCGCGTTTCTGTCCGTTCGGTAATACGAGAGGAGACAAAGGGCGGTTGAGTATTCCAGCATGCTCTGTAGACAGGCGATGCAAAAGAAAGTAATAGTCTCAGCGTGAAAATCTCCGATAACAGTACCATACAGAAGGGTAAGTCCACCCAAACAAAGTCCTTCTAGGGACCGTGTGTGCTTGGGCGCTAGAGGCCATAGAGGTCAAATGCGATGCAGTTAGATGTCTGTTTTCGTTTTACTCAGCAGCCATGCTGTCAGTCACTTGTGTTTGGTGTGCACTTTGTGTAGGTCCGATCAGACGAAGACAGGCCACATACTGGGAGCTGCAGCCAAGCGTGGACTGGAGGCCGTCCCCGAGAGAGACCTGACACCACTAGAGTGCGCCATCACACGCCTCTTCACGCACGCGGCGTTATACCTCGGTGCAAGCGTTCAGGGACAGGTCTGAACACCACGTCGGCCGTGCATATGATAATACAATAGTCTGGTCAATCTCTACGTGTGAGCGACAAAAAATGAATTAAATGCGTTAAAGGCCCATCTCGCACTTTTCTAGTTTGTTATTTTGTGTCGAGCTGAGAGTCCAAAGACGACTTTCCATTTTATAACTGTTATTAAATGATCAAGGGGTGGGTGGGGGTTTGGGGGTTTTCCACCACATACGGGTGATATCAAAGACGGGGCACAAACATTTGGCCTCAGCCGGGATACGAACTCACGACCCGAGCATTGAGAGTCCAACGCTCTACCATTCGGCCACCCCGGCTCCCCTGTTTAATGGTCAAAAAAATATTTTTTTAATTTGAATATAGCACTTTTTATTTCGGTTAACGTTCTCTTCACAAAACTAAAATCAAAGCAAATTCTAGAATCGAAAATGTCTTTCTTTTGTGTTATGTGATCTAATATTCTATGAGATGCTGTACATATTATTACATTATTTTGAAATATACTCTGCTGCCTAGAGAGCATAGGCGTGTTGTTTCATTGTTATTGTATCCTCTCAGTCTTTGCTTTCACAATTGTGCAGATTCAGGAGACGCATAGACTGGTTGAGCCGAGGATACCAGAGGCAAATGTCTGCCGGTTTTTCTGGGATCACTTGAAGCGTGATATAGAGGTGCTGCGGCGAGCAACGGCTCGAAGTGCTGATGACGTCTACATCATGCTGCATGCTATCTGTCAGCAGATGGTCGGCCAGCAGTCAGGTGGTTATCATTGTTGCTAAATAAGTACATTTAACTGCATTGATAGCAAGCAGCAACAAGGAAAAGGAAACTAAATGATAAGAGCGTGCGATAATGCATTTGATGCGGGATTTACAAACATCGTTTACTATTTTCATTAGTTGTATGTACTATATGTTACATGTGTACAATTTTCATTGGTTGCGTGTGTGTGTGTGTGTGTGTGTGTGTGTGTGTGTGTGTGTGTGTGTGTGTGTGTGTGTGTGTGTGTGTGTGTTCTACAAGAAGGGAACCAGGCACGTCTGTCTACAAAAGAAGAAAGGCAAGCTTGGGAGGGTGAATTTGCAGCAGCGTTCATCAAACCAGTCACGCTGGTAAATTGTATTACGTAGTGCTTCACTGTCGTTAGTTGAATGTCTTCACAGTCTGAAAAACAGGAAGATCTTAATTACACGAAACTATTTCATATACAAGTGTATATAGTATGACAGATGCCACCTGTATCTGCCTTTTCTGTGGTGAGAAAATTTTCAGGCATATATGTTGTTGTTGTTGTTGTTGTTGTTGTTGTTGTTTCACAGACCCTGGAAAAGGCTGTTGCAGATGGAAACAAAGTCATTGTTGCCGACAAACTGTGCATATAGTATGACAGATGCCACCTGTATCTGCCTTTTCTGTAGTGAGAATTTTTTCAGGCATATATGTTGTTGTTGTTGTTGTTTCACAGACCCTGGAAAAGGCTGTTGCAGATGGAAACAAAGCCATTGTTGCCGACAAACGCCAGGGTAAAGTTTTGTGTGTTATGTGACATTATTAGGCCGATCGTCGGGGGTTCTGTCCGGGTACTCCGGCTTCCTCCCTCCTCTGCTTTGGAAATGTTCAGCCCACCAAGTTTGAAAAAAATAAATGTAATTCTAAATTCCGAAATTTAAATAGCTGAGCCGACCCTTCGTGATTGTAATGTGTTTATGTCCAATGTGTGACGTGAGAGAATGCGTGTGATTCACGTGAACGCGCGTGTTGGGTTCAGTTCGCGGCGCTTTGAGCAGATTCATGAAATTGGGTAAAGCGCCTATACAATACTCATTATTATTATTATTATTATTATTAGTGCGGATGTTACCTGAATCTGCATTCAGCCATGGATTCTGTGGTTTGTTTGAACTACTCACTCGTCCTTCGTCTCCACTGAAGCTTGTTATCTGCGTGGACACAACATTAGACTGACTCTCTCTCCTCTCTCTCTCTCTCTCTCTCTCTCTCTCTCTCTCTCTCTCTCTCTCTCTCTCTCTCTCCACGTCCACGTCACCACACAAAAATTCCAAGCATACATTCAAATACATATTCTATAAAACGTGTTTCTGACTGTTTGCATCCTGTCCCTAAATAGGCAAGAACTATCTTCTGAACGTCGTGTACGAGGTTCAGGATGAGTCGGCGGATGAGGGTGACGGTTTGAAACAGCTCCACACATCTCCTGCTGTCTGGTGTTACCGACCGCGGATCACCATCGACCACTTCTTCCGGCAGTTCCAGTCACAGGTGGAGGCCAGTGTCGACATGAAGGACAAGTTCAAGGTCATCAGGCTCTTCAAGGCCGAAGTACGCGATGTCATCTTGCGTATAGTACAAGTGGCTTTCTCTTTTTTCCCCTCTAAACGGTATAGGTTTGTTTGGTTCAATAACGACAGACGATGAGTACATTACTTGATTCCCAGAATCAACATTTTTATCGGTATGATATAATAACATAGTAGCAACCACTTATTAATTTATTTGATTTTGTGGGTGTTTTTTTTTTGTTGTTGTTGTTTTTGTTTTTTTTTTAGCTAGGGGTGAGTCTTAAGGTGATGTGTTTAGTTTCATCAGCTCCTGCAATGACCCAATAATTGTGCAGAGTCCAACGCTGCGTGCACTGCACTACCTGCCTGCCATATTGAATGGCCAGAAACGCTTGATGAACCAGCTACACAGACAGCTGGACAGGGCTGAGGCTGCAGCCCTCACTATCAAAATGGTTAAGGAACGGAAAGGTGTGTAGTATTTTTTATTGATACTTAAGTGACCATGGTTCCTTAGCAGTAAGAGTAGTTCGACTGAACGAATTTGATTTGGCGCCTTTCGAAGGTTTGTTTGTTTGTTTATTTGTTTGGGGTTTTTTAATTAGTTTTCTGAACTTTCTCTCCACCAGATTGTACTGGCCTTGACGAGCTGCTTGAAAACGTGTCCAAAGCCTGGGACATTGTCAAAGATCGCTTGATCACATACAGTGAGGAATCTTACCTTCTCTGTATTGTTTCAAGAGTTTTGTTTTATAGAGATTCAATTCTCTGCTGCATTGTCCTTTTTGCGTGCAGTGTGTGTGTGTGCGTGCGTGCGTGCGTGCGTGCGTGCGTGCGTGCGTGCGTGCGTGCGTGTGTGTGTGTGTGTGTGTGTGTGTGTGTGTGTGTGTGTGTGTGTGTGTGTGTGTGTGTGTGTGTGTGAGAGAGAGAGAGGATTGCACTTAGAAGTACGCATTTCTTCTGAAAGACTGCCTGGCACCAGAGCAAGAGGTAGTGTCGTTACCACCGGAGTTTCAGAACACCAGCATCAGTGTGAACAGTCCCCTGGCTGTCCTGCTGCCTTCAACGCGAGGTCCAGGACTCTGCTCCTACATCCTGCTGCAGTATCTGCTCGCCGCACACAACCACATTTTGGAAGGATACTGCCCGCTGCTGCGGCAAAGGTAAGCCCTCTTTATGCACCATGTTTGCACCGAAAAGAGTTTGGCGGTGAGATCTGGAGTTGTGATGCAGAAGCACGGTTTACGCATGACGCATCTTTACAAGTGCTCACTTTCCGTTGAAAGGGTTTTTCTTTCCTACCATCAGAATCAAGAAGTTGACGTTCGAATCAATGCTTGACCGTCCCTTATTGATCATCACAGCATACAACTTGTGTCAAGCTGTTTTGGTGCAACCTGTAGTTTCTGCACCGGGCTAAATTGAAAAGTTCAGTTTGCGACAGCACGAGCAATCGTAATCATTGATAATGTGCTTTTTCTTGTTTGTTTGTTTGTTTGTTTGTTTGTTTGTGTTTTTGGGGGTTTTTTTTTTTGTTTGTTTTTTTTTGTTTGTTTGTTTTGTTGTTGTTTTTTTTTTTTGGGGGGGGGGGGGGGTTAGTCCCATTTTTGCGATTCCCCTAACGCTGGAAATCGATCGATGAAAGACGTTGAGTTTTGTGTTACAGTGATGCTGACCATACTAACCGGTACAAGAGACTGCCGGAGGTGCCCGTCAGAAAGATCAGCGCGCGCCACCTGGTGGGCTACAGTCCAGAGGGCATCCTGCCCTTGCTTCTCTCCAGCTGTAACTACAGCCTCCAGCTGGGCCACACCACCACCATGGAGTATGACTTTGAGGGCTTCCAGAAACAGCTGGTGGACACGGTGTTCCAGTGCAAGTCACGTGTGCAGCGACATGATGATGGATACTTCCCGGTAAGTATAGCAGTCTGTCATTCAGTATTGACATAAAGTTAAACTGATCAGGCGACAACTGAAAATTCTGTGAGAAACACTGATCAGGCGACAACTGAAAATTCTGTGAGAAACACTATCAGCTGTCGTAGGGCGTCACCTCTGTGTGATCTACTATCACCAAGCTATCGTGAACAGGACATTTTGACAAGCAGTGGACGAGACAAACAAAAACAAAACTTGACACTTCTCGCATAAACTGATTCACGTGGCGGTGTTGTGTTGTGTTACTTTGTTTTGAATTTGTCACAATGCACTGTTGCATTTTGTTTTGTTTTTTAACAGATTGAGACGATGATGCATTGGGCATATACCTCCAGCTCCAGACTGTTCAGGAGTGTGAGAGACAAGATCGAACAGGTAGGCCATTATCGTTAACAAATTATTCTGTCCAATCTGCAAGATCCTTCACTATATTCCGGAAGTTTGTATTGACGTTAACTCCCAAAACACCCACCCACCCACCCGCTTCTATCTTCCACCGATGTTTGTTACTCTGCAGGAGGCGCTGACCCCGGCAGAGCGGCGTGAGATCAGAGACGACCTGTTTCGTGACCTGCCACATATCTGTCAGTCCATTGACCACCTGAACACCGCTCTGGCTTTTCTCAAGGCGCTTGGTGGCGACCCTGAAGGCTCTCTCCATGAGTTCATGGCTCGCAGACTGCAGATGGAGCAGACAGTTCACAGCCGGAAGGTACCTATAGTTTTGTTTACAAGTGCAAAAATGTGTCTGTGTTAGTATCTACTGGCCTCAAAAAGAAATTACAGCTGCTTGAAGGTAAGGGTCGCAGGGTTCAAGTTAGCTCTGGGGCTGAAACCATCTTTCTTATTTAAACTATTTACTGTATAACGAAGAAATGGACTGCGGGGAATAAAAATATCTTACACGTGGTAGTACAAGTCTTCAGCAAATGTAGTTGCCTCCGTGAAAATGGCACTTCACCCAAAATGTAACAGAAGAGCATGTTGATATGCATTGTTTACGGTCCATGCTTGTAGATGCAAAGTCTGCTAAATAATGCAGTTTTTTTGTACAACGTATATCTTTAACTGTTTGTTTACGTTCAAGGCCCAGCAGCTGTGCCGTCTGAAGCACGTGCAGTCTCTGTGGATCCTGTTGTGCCATGAACGGGCAACCGTACTCGCTACTTACAATCAGGTGAGAATCTTGCTGAGGTAGTTTGGCCTCCTTCAACGAGTCTAAACTTGTGTCGGTCTCACTCTCTGTCTGTCTATGTATGCGCGCGCGCGCAAAGAAAAATTGGGTGGCGCGAACCTTGCACGCTCCATCATTAGAGAGAATACACACACCAGGTCACAAATTAGTCGTCTTCGAAATCCTGATTCCATGCAATCATTTCAGGATGCGTTTGACGAGCAAGAGAAGGGACTGCGCGAGCCTATGACAGAGGCGCAAGAGAAGGAACTGAAAGCCATGTGTGACGCCATGTCTGTCGACCGCCTGGAGTTACTGCTGGTTCATCTGTTTGAGTGTATCATGCTGAGGCTGTCACAACCACCTGATGATGACTTCTACGTTGAGCCTGAAGACTTCAAGTATGCAAACCTTTTTGTCTGTCATCACGTTTGGGGTGTAGGACATCATTAATCTGCAAGTGAATGTGCTTCTTGATAGTATTGTCACCGTTGGTGGAAATCGTACAGTGGTACTGTGAAGAACAGAGCAGACTTTAACGTATTTTATTCTGCTCACGTAAAATTTTCCTGAATGCAACGTTCTTTCAGGGTCTTTTTTTTCTACCCGAGACCAATGTTTTAATGCTTATCTATACGTATACTTGATTTTTTCTCCAGCTTGTTTGAAGAATTGGAGACAGATCTTCGTGACGTTCCATTCTACGCCAAAGAACCTGTGGAGATCCAGACGGGACTGCTGACAGCTGATGACCTCACGACCTTCAAGTTCCCCAAATCTCTGGAGGGTCGTCACTCGACCAGTGTCTGGTTGGCCTGTCGTAAATACTTGGCTGCAAAGCGACAGGAGCTGAATGTCGCCACGCACCCATAAAACAAGAATGGTGTGAATGACACTTGGGGGAATTTTTTTCTTGTGTTTTTTACGGCCGTTTTCATCGTTTTTCCGGTGATGGAAGTTCCAAACAGAATGGCCAGGCAACTGTGGCTAACGGCTTGTTCAGTTCAGATTACACTCTTGTTTTCAGGCCGTTCATATTTTGATGCATGATTTCTTTCTTGTTTGTGGTCTTTCTATTCTGCCTGGTGTCTTTTTTCTGTGTGGCAGAATGTGTTATAATTTCACTGAATCGTTCTTCACTTACGTGCTTAATACCATAAGAATCGATGTCATATTTCTGTAGTTCACATACATGAGGGACAGGTACATTTGCACCTGTAAGGATTTTGGGTATGTTGATGCGTTTTGGAGGAGATGCTTTATTCAGTTTGATGCGCACTTTTAAATGTGTTCAGATATACAGTTCTGAGCAACCAAGCTTTCTAAGTGTCAATGATCTGAAATACATTCCCGTACTGACATTGGCAAGGTATGAAATCATATGTGCGTCATGCGCATGTGTGCTACGAGTTAACCGTGAAGATGGTGTGCTGCATAGGTAGTCGTGCACACGGGCCACCAGCAAGAACCTCTCACTGTGTTTTATCTGTATATTGAGATTTTCAATAATGTTACGTTTCTTTCATTTTTGACGCACGATATATTATACACCTGCTTGTTTGGGTTTTTCTGCACTTTAGCGATGCCTTTTTAAAAGCATTTTTTGAAATATTTGGAAATATTACTTTGACCAGTTGCAAGCATCTGGACTTGATGTCCACCAATACAGAAGTGTTTGAATGGATACTGAGACTGATAATGATTCAATTATTTCTTTTTCGAAAATTATGTGTCAGCTGTATGCACTTCGTTCCACGTAAAATGTTTTCATAAATGTGCATGTGCATTTCGACGAAACCGTCGAAAGGGCTCATATCGCTGAACCCAAGGTGACAGAAAAGAGTGTATGTTACACTTAATCAGATGCATTTCTTGCCCCTCTCGTTTCTGCTGTGTAATTTGTTATATACTTTAGCTGTTTTCCGTTAAATGTTGTTTTCAAATGCTGGGGTAGCCTATAAGATATAAGTGTATATTTAGCATATGAACTGTTGTTTGTCTGGTTAATTGGTGAAGGGTAAGGAGGAAAGCAAATCTTTCTTTTGGGGATCATGCCTGCTGATTGCCAGTGACCACACGACCCTGAAGTTCCCCCAAAGCCTGCAAGTCTGCTCAGCTTACAGGTGACAGGAGAAGGAAACTTTTGGAGAAAACGTGTTGATACAGTAATGTGAAAGAAACTCACTGTCGTGCTATCTTGCTACTATCATGTACATTCTCTTGTGCCATCCATGCCGTTGTGTGTATAAAAGACTAACACCTGCGCACTTTCTACCAATTCTCCATCCTTTTATAAAGAACAGACAATATCGGACGCTTGCAGGAGAATGTTTTTTTTTTGTTTTTGTTTTTTATTATAGAGCACTTTCGCTCAATATTACAGGATTTGTCTATTTGAGCTCGCACGTATTCCACTGTACAAACTTTTGAACTGGCATATACGTCAGTAATGTGTTTTTAATCTCATGAATGTGTTGTCACCCCCCCCCCCCCACACACACACACACACACACACACACAGTGCGTGATCACATTATCAGGATCAGTTACGTCCTTTTTGTGTCCTTTTTCGCTTATCACAGATTATTCTGATCTTCTTTCATAATGAAGATCATTTCAGACAAACACCTTATTCGACTGTCGTGTATGTTTGGGACATCAGAACATGGTTAATAATTATTGTTGGTGGCTTGTTGTGTTTTATGTGTTTTAGTTTTTATATGTAACATTCCCACCCATTCCGGGGAGCCGGGATAGTCGAATGGTAGAGCGTTCGGCTGTCAATGCTCGGGTCGTGAGTTCCAGCTGCGGCTGGGGCCAAATATTTGTACCTCACCTGTCTTTTTCTCGTTGCCCCGTCTTTGATATCACCCTTACGTTGTGGAAAAGGACGTTAAACTCCCAAACACACCCCCCCCCCCCCCCCCCCCCCGTCCTTGATGATCATTAATTTCATTCGATTCTTCGATATATCAGATGTAGTGGATTGTACTTGGTATTTGTGCATCTGTACCTGATGTTCCACAGAGAATGACCATGCGACTGTGCCTTGCTGCCAGATTTCAGACATTTATGCTATTCCAGACACTGCTGTGTTTTTGGGACGCAAATCTCAAGATAGTTATATCTTGTATCTCTTTTACTTTTGGATGACGGGATCGCATTTTTGCTGGTAGTCTTGTTTGTTCTGATTGATATTTGTCCTCTATTGTAATACATATTATCATTCCACTGATTTATTTTTTTAATTTCGTTTGTATGTATCATACCATACGAATGATGGAGTATTATTGTGTTTTTACTTGCATGAGGTGAGGGAGAGAAGGGGTAGTTATATACATTTCCACCCTCAAGAATTCTGGGTGTGTTCATATCTTTTCTAGACGATGTTTTATTGTGCTTGATGCAAACTTTTGTCTGTGTGGGTTGCTTGCGCGGCGTTAAGCCCTAACTAACTACATGTAACTAACTAACTAAATACCTAACTGTCTGTGTGGAATTTGCACGTCCAGCGTAGAAAAGCCAAACTTTCTACATATCCATTATTTCTTGCTTTGTCAGTACAGATGATAATTATGTTAGATACATGTATTGGCATGGTATGGAATCATGAGAATGTGTAGCGTGTATGTTATCACAACTAGTTCATCGTGAATATGGCTTGTTGCATAGGTTGTCCTGACAGTATGGTGGCGTCAGTGTACGGGGGGCCAGTTGCATGACAGGCACTTCCTGCTATGTGTTTTGGGGATGCAAATATCGAGATTTCCAAGATAATTATATTTCTTGTTGACGAACGGTATACTATTTAACTTCTTGCATCATGTTTTGTGACCAAATATCAAGATTGTTAAGCTTTCCGTGTAGCAGACAAATTCATAGATTTTCATGAATAATATAGTTAATGCAGTCTTGACGTATGATATAATCACATGTATCTTGTTTATTTATGTATTTAATCTGCACTTTAAATATTCGGAAATATTGTTACAACCAAGCGCATGCATCTGGGTGAGTGAGTGAGTTTTTAGGGCTTAAAGCCGCGCAAGCCAGCATGCATCTGGACTTGACCATAAAAACATAAACACTTATAAATGGATGCCGTGACATCCATCAGGATTTCATCTGTTTTTAATTTTTACTTTTAATTTTCATTTTTGCACTTGTTGTTTGGTTGTGCGCGCTTTGTTCGATGTAAACTGTTTCTATACTTGTTCCCATGCATTGCCATAAAACCGTCGAAAGCTCGCATGCCTTTTCCAGGTTCATGATTCAGTAACCCTTGAAGAACTCCGTGCCCATGGCGACGGAACGGAATGTGTTGTTATATCGGAATTCTCTTCTTCTCATCTCTCTTGTGTGCACAGTGTAATCCGTCATGTAGTGAACATTGCATGTCGTTTTTGAAGTTTTTCAAGAAGTTACGTGAAAATGTATTTTTTGAACGATGAAGAGGAAAGTGTATGAGGAAAGTGTGCCTTTTGTTGAAGAGGTTGTAAGGAGGAGAGCAAACAATTTATTTTCCATTGTCTTATTAATAATAATTGTGCCATGCTATTTACTTTCTCCATATTGGCTGTATCAAACATTATTTCTGGCTTTGTTTGTAATATGAGCAAGAAGCTCAAATGAACACCTTTTCTGTGCAATCATGATTGTGCAACTTTCAACTGTTTGTCAAAGCCGAACACCGTTTACTTTTGTGAACATAAACTGTTTGTATGGCTTAAATGTAAGATTACAATCTATGTCTAAGTGTGTTTCCGAGATTATGTGTTAGGCATTAAACTGTCAAACTTATGGTACGACTTTGCGGGAATTCCCGTTGACAATGACTGTGTGTCAATCTTGGCAGCACGTCAGTTGAATGTTTCTGTTTTCTTTTGTGCTTTATTTACAACGGATATAAAAATGTCTATTTTAAGGAAAACGGAGTGTATCCGAGTAGTTTTATGTGGTACGTTTCCGAAGGATGATCCTTCTGTTACTATTTTTTCGTCAGTTAGACCCTAGTATATGCATTGTTGTCATATTTGTGCTTGGCTTTTTCTAGTTGCCCCGTCTTTGATATCACCCACACGTGGTGGAAAAGGACGTTAAACACATTGACACCCTCCCACCCACCCGCATTGTTTTCAGCATGTATGAATATCAACTGCTTTAAATTAATTGTACACTCTTGTAAAGTCGTGTGTTTTGTTGATTTCTTAACCTTACAATAGCCATGCTGCTTCTCTCCATTGCGTACTAGCAGTAGTTAAAGCTTTCCGTATAACAAACAAATAAGAAGAGTGCGTTGAGTTGCTTCTCGGTGCCATTATAAAATCGTGTGACGTGGCTGCATGATATAGTACCTTTTCTGTATGTTCTTCATGGGCTCTTTTATTTGTTTTGTTCCAATCGTCCTTCTGTAATCAGTGGATGTGTTTGATATCTCTCTCTCTCTCTCTCTCTCTCTCTCTCTCTCTCTCTCTCTCTCTCTCTCTCTCTCTCTCACACACACACACACACACACACACACACACACACACACCACGCTGAAAGCTATTCAACACCTTTCCTTGTGGAATTTTTGCTACTTACGTGTTTTGCAGGAATCGTATTTTCAAGAGAGATGTTTTTGTTTATCAGTTTATTTGATGAATTGAACACCGGTGCACATACTCTGAATATATGGAGGTGTTTTAGTTTGTAGTTCTTGTTTTGTTTGCGTGGTAATGCTAAACTGTGTGTAACGTCTTAGAAAAGAAATGTGCATGGCGTGGGACTTAAAATCCTGGGCGGTTATTTGTATTTTGGAATAGATAAACACGGAGAAAGAGCAAGGTTTTAGAATAGTTTGAGATTTAGATTTTTGTGCAATCTTTCAACCCAGTTTATCCACAAAAGTATATCCGTGAACGTGTATAATCCAGGCGTAATTCATCCTGTGTTTGGCTGTTGACTATGCACACAGTTGGTCTAGTTGTGCAATTTGCTTTCCATCCACAAGGATGTGTAAAAGCGTGCTTGTTTTATTTGCATTAAGTTTTTTGAATGTCTTGCAAGGAACGTGATGTTACCTATGGGAGGTTGGTGCAGGGCTCACTCCTTACAGCACTGTCGATGAGTAGCATGTATTTGCCCCCAACCCCCTCCCCCTCCCCCTCCAAAAGCTTACATAGCAGTTTGCGGTGTTTGTACTTTATTCCTTCGGCTTATACATTGTATTCTAGCAGCTTGAATTGCAGTAGCTGGCAAAAGGTTTTTGTAATAAATGATACACAGCCAAGAACCTATCATTGCTGTTTTCTTCGTGTCGTTACTGGGTAAAACGAAATGCTAGAAGTTAGTGCTGAAGTCATTCAGTGCTTCTTCAGAGCATGAGAGCATGAGTGTATTCTAAACTGTAGTGTGAAGGGGGCAAACAATGAACAAATCGCAAACACAAGAGTAAATAAAAAAAAAAGTATTCATTTTTTATTTTTTTTTTTTTTTACTATTTCCCTCATACTTTCAAAGCTGCATGAAGAACTAGCTAGTTCAAAAGCGTCCTAAGGTTTACATTGGAAGAGTGCAAGCCAATCCATTCATATATTCCGTATACATATTCCAGTATTGTGTCGAAGAAAGAGAATGCGTGTCACAACTACAGCTCATTCGACAAATATACCAAACAAATCAACCTCGGTGTACCAAACATCAACAGGTGAATGTCCTTGATTAAAACTCTTTTAGGCATCAGTTTTGCCTTTTTTTAACAGATAAAGAGAGTTTACAACAGGTCTGTTATACAGCTGAAAGCAACAGACTTAAAATATTCTTATAATGTCCTTGAGTAGAAATCTTTTAGGTATTAGTTTTTCTTCTTCTTTTTAACAGATAATCAGATTTTTGAAGCTGAAAGCAACAGACTTGAAATACCCATAATGTGAGCACTATATTATAACTTGACTGGGGAAACAATGCGCGTATGTATTACTATGACTATAGCTGTTTATTATATGACCACACACTTGCTGTTATATTATTCAAAGTAAATCTCCGCCCCTTCAAGCAGAAAAGCAAAACTGTATCAGCAGCATGCGTTTAGCTACACTGAGTTGGGACGGAATGTGGTCAAGAACTAACAACAATAAAGTGAGCACTGATATCTATATATCTATATAAAGATAACAAATAAATTCCTATGAACCAGTGTATCAACGTCTTAGTGAACAATCTACACAAAGGAGGCAACTTAAATTTTCGGGCCCTCAGCGGACCCTTAATTCATCAGGGGAATACAAAATACGACATAAATGACACAAAATGTACATAGAAATACAAAGTATTAAATAGGCAATATTTACGTCAATAGAAGTGTTTTCTCTCTCTGTTGGAAAACCCAATTTTGTGATCCAAAGTGCTCATTTTTGACAGACCTTTTCACAGAGACCATTCCCACCGACACCACGAAAAGAAGTAGTTCCATTTAAAACCACTGCGTGCTGTCTTGTTTTATGAGTTTGACGAACAACATTAAATGTGAAAATGATACTGTTGAAACAAATTGCCAACACAGCAAATTGAACCCTGAAAGAATAATTTCAAAGTTTTTTATCTGCGTTGCCAATATTCTGGCGCTAAATTTGTGTACCGGTGTAGAACTGGCTGCAAGCGTCAGCCTCCGTAGCAATGTGGGCAAAAAGTGTACGCGTGGGCAGATGCAAACACATTCGACATGTATTGCAGCGATGTGTCGATCATGAAAGCGGCAAGTTTCACGTGGCTCACATTGTGAAGGCCACATCTTGGAATTTTTATCACGGTAGACAGAAAACAGTCGTTCGTCTGCTCGTGTGTTGGCTTTTCGTCTGCTCGTGTGTCGTGTGTGTGCTCGACTCGTCTCCTTCCCGGCGTTTTATGGAGATGTTGGTGGCTGTCTTGTCACACATTTCCCAGTAGCGTTTGGTTTATTGTTTTCGGCTGTTTACTGCATTGTTTTTTTTCCGAATGCAGTTCGCATCACCTCATTTATTTTTTTTTTTTTTCAATTTTCAGCGGTTTTAGCAGAAGGTCAGAAATGTCCATTTCAAGGCCACTGACCGATGACGTAACTGGAGTGTGTTTTGTGAATTCGTAAACCACTGAGTGGGTTATGGAAAGTCATAACTCACACTTTCGCTCTCTGTTTCCTATTTTCGGACGTAAAGCACTCGAAGTTAACTCACTGAAAATTTGCACTGGCGAGTGGTTATAAGGATTTATTTGTTATCTTTCTATGTGGATTTCTCCAAGATCTTTCTTGGGTCTTGCACACCTCCAAAGAGTTAAGCTTGTATGAAGATCTTTTTTGTTTCACATAAATGCCTGTCAAAATACAGTGACTCGATGGCATACTCACTGACAATATATACATATATATATATATATATATATATATATATATTTTTTTTTTTTTTTTTTTTTTTTACCACTCTACCACTATTACAGGTCATGGTTTAAAATCCGTAATCCACCACGGGTGGTATAACTTTGTACCCATGCAACTCACACGTGTGAATTATCGATGTATCTAAAAAGTACACATACACCGCTGTGTAGGAATAAAAGTTTCAGCTGTCGTCTGACAACATGGAAGGTTCACACACTGATTTGACTTTGAATTGAATTGAACTGAATTGACTTAGCTGTCGGTTTTTAGCGTACAACGAACAGGTCACTAAAATACGTACCTGTTCGAGTCCCTGTGTAGACGCCAGCGAAAGAACGAAGGCCTACACCAACGCACTAAACACTGACCGCTGCCCAGTGTCCCTCTACCTAAAGCGCGCGCCTCTCAATGGGCACTGCGTTCGATGGCAGCGTGCAACCCGGTCAACCCTTTCTATCTTCGAAGAAGGGGGCTTGTTGTAAAATAAAATGTTGAAATAAGCACGCTTGCAGTGGGTAGAACATGTACCAACAGCGAAAAATGTCCAAGATCCTAAACTCCAGTATCAGCGTCAGTGCTTCAAATGTGCCCGCCACTCGCACTGAATCAGATCACACGGCTCGCGTTGAGAACCCGTCAAGATTTCAACTTCCCGCCTTGTAGGTTTTGGCCCCAGTGCACGGAAACATTAACATTAGCATCAGTGACGGAAATGATTCACTCAAATGCAAACAGTTTGCGCTGCTTTGTGTGTTGTGCACACTCTATCGTTGTTGTCATAGTTATTGTTATTGTAAAATGACACAAGCTTAAGGCCGTTCTTAACCGGGCGAAACTTTTGGTTCGCGAACTAGATTCGCGCACGTTGTTTCTTAACCGACCGAACACTTCTTCCCAAACCCTGGTTCGAAAGGTTCGCCGAACTGGGTTTGAGGTCTGCACAGCGTGTCGTGGGAACCCTCGCGATCCTTTGGCCGATCCTGCGCTCTGATTGGTTGCTCGGGGAGAGCTGTTGTGCGCATGTACAACTGAAGTTGAGGAAAATGGCGGACGGCATGGCGGCTATCGACTCACTTTGACATTTTCCTCTCTTGCGCTCTTTTCCTCTTTTCTCTTCTTTCTCGGCTTCCAAGAGTTCACTCAAAACGATAACTACCGCAAATGCATCGTCGTCTCGATCTACGTAGGCGGCCATTTTAGTTGTTTACGATTGTCTCAACTTCCGCCTTGTTTGGGCGATGACGTATGTATATCATTAACGGTCGGTTAAGAAAGAGAACTAGTTTGGCCGAACCTCTGGAACTACGTACGTGTGCGCGCTCGCCCTGTTCGTATACAATACACAGTTCGCCGAACAAGTTCGCCGGACTGGTGGTTTGCCCGGTTAAGAACGGCCTTTACGGTTACGGAATCTGTTTCCTTACGGACTGTGTTTACATTTCCTTTTGAATCGGCAGTGTGTTTTTGTGTTCGTTTTGTGTTCGTTTTGCGTTCGTTGTTTTTGTCGTTGATTTTGCCATGTTGTGGTGGTGGTGGCGGTGGCGGTGTTCGCTGCTTGGTAAATGTTTAGATGACTTACATTCCTGCAACAGGGTCATTGTAAAAGGAACTACCTCTTAAGCGCATGCACAACGGGATGTAAAACACCTCGTGCACAAAAGTACACAGATTGCGTGCCTGTGCGAAGCAGCCTCTTGGAATGCCGATGTCAGCTTTCAAATCAAACAAATGCTGGTATGGACGTGGTACAAATAATTTTCCCACATCGGTGCCCCCGATTACGGAAAATACACCACACTCGTTTGTTGATTTCGACCTAAACATTGCTCGTTAGAATTCGCAGTTTTTCGGTCGAAATCAGCACACTCGTGTTTCGGGGGCACCTCATTGTGAAAACTCTCTCTCTATATATATATATATACAAGGTGTGACTCCAAATTAATATTTATAATCGCGTGTAAATGCACCATTATCAAATACGTGTAAAATGGATACACTACAGAAAATATCCCACCAAAATAGTCAGTTACATACAAAATTAAAACAGTCTTGAAAAGATGATGGGGAAAATCCATGCAGACTAACATTTTTATTTTTTCGTGCGTGCGTGTGTGTGTGCGTGCGTGCGTGCGTGCGTGCCGTGCCGTGCGTGCGTGTGTCTGTGTGTGTGCAAAATACTTCTACCTGGACAAAAAGCTTACGCAGTTACGGATTTGAGGAGCGCTGAATGGCTGTTTGAGAATGGTTGGGTTATTTTTTCCAGTAAACGATAGAATTGTTTGTAGTTTCCCTGCCGTTACACGTTATTGTCGGTATTCTCTGTACCTGGTCATCGGAACAGTGACTTGATCCACCTGATCAGGCGAAAAAACAAATTCTTCAGCTTCTGCCCCTCCTCTAATAAGCCTCTAATAAGAGCCTTCCAAAGACGCCTGACCCTGTTCAGCAGCCAACCCAAAAGTCTGTTCCACCAGGAACCTGTGCCGTCGTCGTCGTCATCTATATGATCTTCAAGGTCATTCAGAAAGTCCATCACGCCTTGCACTTCGCTCTTCGCTCTCCTCAAAATCTCCTTTTTCTCTTGCTTGGTCAGCCCTCGGCCCTGCGACGTCGCCTGCTGGACATCTGTGGAAAGGGTCATCAGTCCCTTGTCGACGTTGCAAATCGATTCCTTGAGTTTTGCTGGAGTTGCGGGGTCATTCGTGATGCACTTAACGTCGACTACCAACTGCATTTGACATTCTGCGGCCGAAGCTGCGGCTTGGGCAGACGTCAGTGAATCTCCCAAGTCGATTTCAGTCAAACTTGGATTTGCTTCTGCCCCAGCCACTGCACTATCACCACCGAAGACACCAATTTCACCATCAAAAAGAGACCACTGGTCCTCCGATTCGTCGCGCATTTCTGCTCCAGCCATTGCACAAACAGGAAGAGAGGACTGTTCGCCCAAAGCAATAGGATTTTCGGGGACACCTGTTCCACCTTCAGAAAAAGACCACTGGTCCTCCGAAACGTCACGCATTTCAGTCCCAGCCACTGCACCATCAACAGGAGAGGACTGTTCATTCGAAGTAGTTGGCATTTCTGAGCCATCAACTTGACCTTCGCAAAGGGAGGGTCGTTCATCAGCCTTATCAGTGGGACTTGAGGACATGATCACGGAATCTGACTCCTCAGGACTATGATTTGGAACATCTGGCAGTTGACCCTCGACCCAATCTGTTTCTGCTCCCCCTACCGCACCGACGTGTAAATTTTGCTGTAGATTCTGAGTCATGCTGTGCAGCTGCTGATTTGCGCCTCTGTTTCTTTCGACCAGTCGTGTACGTGAGCTTGACTTGTTCTTCTTTGTTTTGGGTTTTTCCACAGTCGCCATGGCTGAACGCCTGCTGTAACCTAAACACACGGAAAGGATATGGCCGCAAACCGTTCATAATCACGATCAAACGTATGAGTCACACACACACACACACACACACACACACACACACACACACACACACACACACACACACACACACACACACACACCAGTCATCCTGGTATCAGGTATCTATAAAATAAAGGCTGTGGCACATGTCTGGGCCAAACGATGAAATGTGTGACACTGTATACATGTACTTTTTCATACCACTTATGGTTCAGTCATGGACACGTTTGCACAAGCGTTCTTTCCCGGTCGTTTGAAAATTCTCTGATTGCAATGTTATGCCTGTTTGTTTGTTTGTTTGTTTGTTTGTTTGTTTGTTTGTTTGTTTGTTTGTTTGTTTGTTTGTTTGTTTTTGTTGTAGGTGTTGTGCTGTTTGTCTTTTTCATGAGAACTCTCCGGAGTGCTCACCGCGGCCTCAAGCCCATTCTGCGCTACAAAGTCAGTCACTACGCTTCTGCTCCGCCAGCACGCTCTGCCAACATTCGACCAAAGACTCTGGTCTAGATCCGCTCTACAGTCTTTGATTCGACGCCTATCCGGCACAGTACACTTGGCGAAGTTTCCTTCTTGAACCAGTTGGAGGAGTCTCGCTGGTGTAACAATGACTGAGCAGACCATTTGCCTTCTCTTTCAGACCTTTTGAGCAGAATGAATGCAACAGTCTGATTGCTGCGTGCACACGTAGGTCACTGAGCATGCGTATGTCGAGTGGGATAACTGCTTAACTTGGCTGCATGTCTGCAGAGCCATTTTAGCGGGAAAGCGGTACTGCATCTGCAGCGCAGAATACCATCGTCTCCGACTCTCGTATTTGCCCGAGAACATTCGCGAACGTGCGCGATTACGGATGTGTGTGTTTGTGAGCCTGGCTCCGCGCCCCACGCTATGTGGGCTGTTTTCCACAGTCATAATGCAGTCGTCTTGCACTCGGTTGCAAAACAAAAATGAAAATATGTTAAAGATAACAAATGTAGTTCCCAATAATTAAGCTGAAGCATCTGAGCCATTTTCATCTGCAATTTCTCAGCAATATGTGGGCTGATTAGATGCAAAGGAAAGACTTTATCAGAGTTTTGCTTATGGGTGTCAGCGTGAACCATTTTCCGACACACCACGCTTGTTTGGTTTTTAAGATATTGAACTGCTGTTTTCCGAAGCATTTATTTTTTTACTAGACGGTCAGTTAGGAAAAACGGACGAAATATAGTATTTGAGTTTGCCATCTCTGCTGATACGATTCCTAGTACTGAACGCTATAGCCTGTGACCAGCCATTTACCCCCCACCAGTCCTCCCCATTCCCCCCCCCTCACACACACACACACATATGGTGTAAACTAGAGGAGCAAAGCTTCCTTGGCTCACTTGTGAGATGGGTCAAGGTCATTCAAAAGTAAAGTTTGTAAAGCTCCTATCACTAGCTATCCTGAAGTAGGGTGTCTCTTGTGTTCATAGTTCCTAAGAAAACGGCAAATGGCGAAATAACAGTTTTCCCAGGACAGCTTCTATGACCTTGACCTTAGGTCAAGGTCATTCAAATGAGATCTGTAAGTGAAGAGCTTATCAGTAATTATCGTTATGCCAAGTTTGACAGCTCTAGTTTTTGTAGTTTCTGTACAAGTGGTAATGTAAAATTTCACAACAGACAGCTGTAATGACCTTGACCTTGAGCCAATGTCATTCGAATGGGTATGTGTGCATAGGTCTCATTGCTGTCTATCATTGTGCCTTGTTTGGTGCATCTGCTGTTTGTTGTTTCCAAGAAAATGCTAACGTTAAAGTCTCCGCAAAACATGCTGAATGGCCTTGACCTGGACTCAAGGAAATTAAATACAAGCATGTCAGTACAGGTTTTGTCAATGTCTATCATCATGCAAAGTTTGATGCCTCTGGTTCCCCTACATTCTGAGAAAACGGCAATTTTAATTTCCAATGCGACAGCTATTGATGACCTTGACCTTCAGTCAAGGTTATTCAAAATGGTATTTCTTGAAAGGTCTTACTACTGTTTATCAGCAAGCCAGGTTTGGTGCTACTGCTGTTCATTGTTTCTGAGAGTTAGCAAATGTTAAGGTTTTCGAAGGTTTTCCGCAAAACTGCTTGTGTGGCCTTGACCTTGATTCAAAGTCATTGAATACAGGTGTGTCAGTGAAGGTGTTTTCAATGTGACCTTGGGTCAAGGTCAATAATTATGGTATATTTTGAAAGGTCTTATGGCTGTCTATCAGCAGATTAATTTTGGTGTCTCTGCTGTTTGTAGATTCTGAGAAAAGGCCAATGTTAAGGTTTACTGCGGACACACAGACACACAGACACACACACAGACACACACACACACAGACAGACGACGGAGGGTTATTACATAGACTCACTTTGTTACACAAGTGAGCCAAAAATAGCGTCCACATAATTTTTACCTTTTATGGTTATGAGAGACGAGTGCGCGCGCGTCGACTGTCTCATTGTTATGCATGACTGCATTTAGCTATACGGGCCATACATAAGCCGGTGGTGACATTAAAAACGCGCTGTGCAACCCTTAGAGACTGCGTCAACGACTGTAAACGCTTGCTCACTACTGCACTGCACTCTCAATAATGCACTGTATGATTCGTATGCAATATACAATAAGTCATAAAATAAGTGTTCCCAGTTTGTAATTTTCCTATTTGCATGAGCAGTAAAGTTGCACTAAGCTTTGTAAGCTTTGTTTTCACAGGGACCGTAAGTTGTGTAGATATTTACGTAATTTACAAAGTTCAACTTTAGAGCATTGGTATATGACACCAATGGTCTACATTTTTTCTTTGATTTTTCTGTTTGTACACAATCAGCTACGGTGAACTCCTCAAAATGTAATGACTCACGACTGACGTATGTTTACAGTGTCTTTCCCCGGAATGAAAGTTAATAAGTTTCCTCTTTCGAGAATATCGTTGTATATGTTCCTTCATACTTCTACAGATGTGAGTGGTGTGACGATGCATGTTATGAGGCATTGTGCGTTCTCTCCGTCCAAACGTGATATCAAAACAAGACACTGGCTAAACAAAACTATACACTTTTAGGCCCTGTTGGGATTCGCACCCGCGATCTTACGATTTTAAGGTCCGAGGTAACCGACCCGCCGCCCCATCCCAACCTTATACGAAAAACAGACATAGGAAATAGGAATGATAGTAAAAGAAATAGAATGGAAGTAGAAAAGAAACCAGGACATGAACTGATGGTCTTTTTAAACTGTTGGCGATTACTGTGTCACAACACTGACTAAAATGGTAGGACAAAAAAAAAAAACCAACAAAAACACCTTTTAAAACGCAAATAGAGAAACAGGTAGATAGATATATAGACAGATAAATTTAAAAAATACTGCGCTGATCAGTGCTGGAACAACATATTGGATTGTCACCGAGTATACAAGACGGTTTACTTACCTCACCACACCAGTTTCTCCAGAAATTGTGAACGCCTGTCGCAGCAAACTTTGCAAACTTATTTCGCAGCAGGAAGAAATTCAGATCGTCTGCGTTGACACGAGTGTTCCAGCTCAACTGACAACGGAGTGCGGTCGCCAGGGGAGCATGCAATACCTACCTCTTTAAACTTATGATCGTGTATGACGTTAGCTACGCCGTCTCGGAAAGCACAACAGTTTTTCAGAAACTGGAACGTGCTACCGTCCTGGCGAGCTGTGAAAATGCAGAGCTTGCGCACGGGTGGTTTGCAGGGATGAAGGGGCAGGGTTCAAGCACTAAAGAGTTTGCCTAGGCGTAAATAGACAAAAGAAGTCAGTATTGTATATATAGCGATACCGTTATGCATGTTACAAGTAACAAGGCTACTAGGTCTTTACGAAGAAGACAAAAATGACGAACAAAGTTAAAATGAAATGAAAATATCAAATTACATTTTATTCTTACAATTATCATGAAAATCAAAACTACCCAAAGGACTATGGTTGCTTCACCCTCCCACCGCCGCACACACACACACACACACACACACACACACACACACACACACACACACACACACACACACACACACACACATCGCAGAACACAGCCTTCTGGTCACCGCTTCCGAGATCTGTAAGACTCGCTCCAATAAATCATTTGTTAAGTAAACGGATTGCATTTGGTACAAAGCTGTTCTTGAATTTGTTCTTATTGCACTTAACACATCGATATCGTCTGCTTGAGGGAAGTTACTCAAATTCTTTGTTGAGTGGATGTGAGTGGTCAGCGAGAATACTGCACGCCGCGCAAGACTGCACGCTCGCAAATATCGGTGAGAGACGGAGTCGGTAAGCCAACAATTTTGGCCGCCGTTTTTGCTACACGAAATAGGCGGTTTTTGTCGGCAACAGAAAGAGTTGGAAAAAAACCGATGCTGCAATACGTGAGCAACGGCTCGACAATACTGCGATATAGGACTGAGAAAAAGCAGTGTCGGTTCTACATCAAAGCCACGCAGTTTGCGCAGGACGAACAATCTCTCCTGAGCCTTCTTTTGTACAACAGAGACGTGCTGGCTGAAAGTGAAACTTGAATCAAGGGTTAAACCCAGGTATTTAAAAGTCGCCACCTGTTCTACAGGAACACCATTCACAAGGGTGGTTGCATCAATGCTATCATCTGCCCCATCCTGTAAAGTTGTTTCTCTATAGAGAAACAACTTTAAAACGACCATATGATATAACCACGCTGTCTCATCATGATTCCCGTGGCACACTTTACCAGTCATTTTCTAAAAAATGGCCGCTTTTCAACAGCAAATTTTCAGCCAACATGTTTCATGCCTACACCATGCCACAGAAATCATTTTAATACCCAAGAAAGCTTATTTTCTGCACTTTCCAGTTGTACCAGTAACTCCATCTGCCTTAACTCACCTTTTGGTTTTTTCTCCCTTTGAATGAGCCAATAATACCATCGGCAGAAATGACAAAATGTCAGTTTTTCTGCATAAAAAAACCCAATGCTTTATTCCACACGGGAAATAGCTGCAAGAAGTGCAATGCCAGGAAAAATTTCAAGACAGTTTAGTCACTACATTTACCTGTGAAATGTATCCACTTGACTGCTATCATCGCTCTACTGGGAATGTGTCATGCAACATTATTTCATGGACTGACATACATGTCAAGTGCACTAACACTCACAGGTAGATCTTCACTCCCAATAAACACACCCGTCAGGTTATTTCCATACAGGCACCCGGTATCGAGCCCCGTGGCATGCGGCCATCGCTGGAAACCCCTACGAGCATCATGGCCGAAATATACATGTTCAGGGCCTTGCCAAAGCGATGCCCAAGGGACACCGTTTTCAATTTTACTGGTCCCAACCAGTCCTCTGCTGCCAAAAAACACATCTTCTTGGATGATGTTGCGCATGTGGGTGAGATTTTCCAGACTTTGCTGGTCGCACGGCAGGCCAGGGACAAATCCAGCGTGGACGATGACGGTCCGCTTGGATGGAATGTATATTGTGTAGGGCAACTTTTGCAGGAACCAGAAGTCGTCCTCTGTCAGTTTACGCAACCACTGGTACCTGCAACAGCGACCACAAAAAAAAAAAAAATGATTGCATGAGACTGCATGAAAATAAGTAATTACTAATAATAAATCAATAAATAGCCACATGGCAAAAGACAATCTGTCAGGGTTGATTTAGTCACAGATGTGTCACACCCATGAAGTGGGTGAGTCTCACCTGTTTGGCAACAGCCTCAGCATTTGTCCCGTAGCACACGCACTCTGGGCTGACTCAGGAATATACACAATACACGTCACTTCGCAAACGTCTTATTCCAGTATATCATCACTGTTTCCCCTCAGTCTTAAAGTCCAACTACTCTTTACACTGAAACCTGTCAGCTACAATGTCTTTCAAACTAGCATTATATATAAGTCAAAGTCTCAAAATCAGACGATAAGGCTATAGTCAAAGATTCAATTGCACGTTTTATGCAGAATATGTTGTAGCCTGAAATGAAACTGGTTTCGTGTTTACTTTGATAGGTATATCACAGTTTACACTTTCTCTCATGTTCTTATGGGCCAAATGTCCTGTATTATTACACCACACACACACACACACACACACACACACACACATACACACACACACACACACACACACACACACATTGATACACACACACACACACACACACACACACACACACACACACACACACACACAGTTTGTCACCCAAGTACCGGTACAACTCGGTCTTTATTTCGAAACATTTCTGAGGAAAGTAGGACGACAGTTGTTTCAGCAAATAGCTGATGTCACCATACTGGCACGACGCCAACTGGATTGACGCACATCATTCCTCGTGAATGGGAATTCCCGTAACTAAAGCAATCGTCCTTTCGCGAAGAAATGCTCAGCTTACAAAATCAGGGCCGTGGGGGGAACTAGTCAGAAAAAAAAATCATGATGTGCGCGTCTGCTCTAAACGAAGCCACTCGTTTTCGTTATATATACAAATTACAAACCTACGACAAAGAAGACAATAATTAAAAACTGAACTGATAAGTAAAAGTACTGCATCACGTTTACGATTGTAAACATTTAGAACAAGGAAGGACGAGCTGATTTTCTCTCTTAAAAGGTCTCAAGTTGATAAACATGATAATTATAGGAATGTGCTGCTAGTCGTTTCCACGGTGCCGATTTCAGTATTGTATATACAGAGAACGCGCACGTCTATATATCACAATGCAAACAAGCTAGTCAAATATATATACAAAGAAAACGCAAACTAGAATAGTACATCTAACATCAAAGAAGGTATGCCTGTGATTAGGACCCCTCTGAACGGTAGCTTTGTACAGTACAAATAATGATAACACTTGTTTCTAACAAATACTCGTGATATGTGAGACCGGGTCATACACGGCCCCTATTTACTGTTATTTTTGGATTGCCATGTTTGTGCCATGCGTGCTGGTTTTGCCCATCGCAGTTCTGGAATATTCTTTTAGTTTTAGTTTTGTATTTCTCTTTTATGTGTAGCATGTTATTGTTCCTAGTGGTGAATCTTTGGCTATCACCTGAACGAGTATTTGTATTCATGGATACGTTTTCCTTTGTTTGGCTAGGCTGTAATGCCTCCCCTTTCTCCCCACGTGGCCGTGCCTTTGTTTTCCCCTTCCGGCCCATTGTGTAGTCGCGTGACGTCACATGGCGTCACCGGATGTACATTATGTAATCCACCCGCCTATATAAGCCGGGTGGTCCACTAGCCACGCGTCTTTCAGTTTGAGTGTACGTGGCCAGAGAGGACGTCGCCGGAGTTAGTGTGCTGTTGTAGTTTTCTTTGTCGAGCCGCACTCTTAGGAGAGACCACGTGTTCCAGATTTTCCGCCATCACACTCTATGCAACTCTCATTCTGCACTGTTGTTCCTGGATGTAAATAAACCAACACAAGTCAAAGCGACCACTGCGTTGAGTCCCTTGCCTGCACACGGTTACATATGAATAGATAAACACTCGTGGTGTGACCTTAAAAGGTTTTAAAAAAAAGTATCTTGTGACCAAGATCGACACACTGAAGACACAATTAAACTTCAAAACAGCATAGACCCAAACTACTGCAAAGAGCTCTAGAAAATTCCGCGGCATAACATTGATATAATTATGTGCTCAATGCGTGAGAGGCTAGGTAATCTAGTAATCCGTAGATTTGTTTCTTTTGTTTCTTTAATCATTATTAGTATTCATAATTTTATCTAAACGGGCTAATTCTATCTTTGCTAAATCAGCTTATTTTGTGGAACAGTTTTGTTCGTGACTGCGACTGTGCGCTCGAAATTCTCTATCATGATGATTAGTACAGCTCTTATCGCGATACAATGTTTTTTACTTAATCTTCAAAAGCTAACACCAGCCAACAAACTCACTCTCACACATATTGTAAACAGAAGGTCTAGACTAAACGATCGCAGTAAATGGCCCCCCATGCAATGACGTCTGTATTTATTACCTTTTATGGTTATGACATCGACATGTGTGCGCGCGCCGTCATTATTATACATGACTGCATTGAGCTACTCGGGCCACACTTAAGCCCGCGGTGAAACTAAAAACGCGCTGCGCAGCCCTTAGAGACTGCGTCAACGACTGTAAACGCTTGCTCACTACTGCACTGCACTCTCAATAATGCACTGTATGATTCGTATGCAATATACAATAAGTCATAAAATAAGTGTTTGTAATTTTCCTATTTGCATGAGCAGTAAAGTTGCACTAAGCTTTGTAAGCTTTGTTTTCACAGGGACCGTAAGTTGTAGTTCAACTTCCACGCATTAGTGCATGACACCAATGGTCTACATTTTGTTTTGTTTTTGGTTGTTTTTTTGTTTTGTTTTGTTTTTGTTTTTTGGGTTTTTTTTGTTTTGTTTGTTTGTTTGTTTTTTGTTTGTTTGTTTTGTTTTGTTTTGTTTTTTTTGGGGGGGGGTCTTTGGTTTTTCTGTTTGTACACAATCCGCTAAGGTGAACTCCTCAAAATGTAATGGCCGCCACTGACTTATGGGTACAGTGTCTTTTCCCGGAATGAAAGTTAATAAGTTTCCTCTTTCGAGAATATCGTTGTATATGTTCCTTCATACTTCTACAGATGTGAGTGGTGTGACGATGCATGTTATGAGGCATTGTGCGTTCTCTCCGTCCAAACGTGATATCAAAACAAGACACTGGCAAAACAAAACACTTGTGTACAAGTTTTGGCCCTGACGGGATTCGCACCCGAGATCTTACGATTTTAAGGTCCGAGGTAACCGCCCCTCGCACCATCCCAGCCGTATACGAAAATTACAAATAAAACAGAAATAGGAAATAGGAATGGAAGTAGAAGAAATCAGGAAATCAGAACTGGTGATCTTTTTAAACTGTTGGCGATTACTGTGTCACAACACTGACTAAAATGGTAGGACAAAAACACAACAACAAACACTTGTTAAAACGCAAATAGAAAACCAGGTACATATACAGACAGATAAATAAAAAAAATACTGCGCTGATCAGTGCTAGAACAACATATTGGATTGTCACCGAGTATACAAGACGGTTTACTTACCTCACCACACCAGTTTCTCCAGAAATTGTGAACGCCTGTCGCAACAAACTTTGCAAACTTATTCCGCAGCAGGAAGAAATTCAGCTCGTCTGCGTTGACACGAGTATTCCAGCTCAACTGACAACGGAGTGCGGGTGCAATACCTACCACCTTAGACATACGATCGTGTATGACGTCAGCTTCCTAAGGCTAGCGAAATTACGCCGTCTCGGAAAGCACAACAGTTTTTTTTCAGAAACTGGAACGTGCTACCGTCCTGGCGAGCTGTGAAAATGCAGAGCTCACGTTTGCAGGGGAAAAGGGGCAGGGTTCAAGCACTAAAGAGTTTGCGTAGAAGTAAATAGACAAGAGAAGTCAGTGTTGTATATAACGAAACCGTAATGCATGTTACAAGTAACAAGGCTACTTGGTCTTTCCTTTACGAAGAAGACAAAAATGACGAACAAAGCTAAAATGAAGTGATAAAATCAAATTACATTTTATTCTTACAATCATCATGAAAACTAACATGAAAAATCAAAACTACCCAAAGGACTATGGTTGCTTCAAATAGAAAATCATCGCAGATTTCTGACGGTTTAAATCTGATCCACATTATAAAAAATGCTCAGTGTCCGTTTCAGTATTGTGTACAGAGAACGTGTAATCATGTGGTGAGACCATTCAAAAGGACAAAGTCGCCCAGCCACTTTTGAGAAACTTGGGGAAAAAAAAGAAAGAGGGGGGGGGGGAGGAGGGGGGGAGGATCCACTTAACCGATTTTCAGGTTGATTTCATTTTCGCGTCTTTAAACAGCTTACAACTTCTCTGAAAGTTTCAAAGCTCAAATTAATGTATCCTATAAATATGTGTAAAAAACCGACTATATGATATAACCACGCTGTCTTATCATGATTCCCGTGGCACACTTTACCAGTCATTTTCTCAAAATGGCCGCTTTTCAACAGCAATTTTCAACCAACATGTTTCATGCCTACACCATCCTACAGAAATCATTATAATACCCAAGAAAGCTTATTTTCTGCACTTTCCACTTGTACCAGTAACTCCATCTGCCTTAAATCACCCTTTGGCTTTGTCTGCCTTCTGTTGGGTCACATCACATGTTCACACAAAAATAGCTGATTCAGTCGTCACATGTACCACGAAATGCTGAATGATACGCCTGTAAATATAACACCAAAGATGGAATATTCGTGATCAGGACTGGTCTGAGCGTTAGCGTTGTACAAATCATAACCTTTGTTATCTACCAAAGGCTCGTAATAAAGCTGATCACGCTAACTGGCCCGTCTGCATCTTGAAGGTAAGTATATATACGCGTGATGTGGCCTTAACGATTTAAAAATATATCATGTGACCAAGATCTATTATTTGAAGGCGCAAAGTACAAAGCTGTGACCATTACGTTAGATAAATGACTATAGCGTAAAACTGATCTAGATATGTATACAAGTTGTGACACCAAATGACTACAAGTGCGTGTAAATGCACCAGAATCAAATACGTGTAAAATGAATACAATACAGAAAATTTCCTATCAAAATAGTCAGTTACATAAAAAATCAGATATTGTCCTGAAAAGGTAGTGGGGAAAACCCACACAGACTAACATTTCAATTTTTCCGGGGGTGCGAGTGTGCAGTATGCTTTGTGTGTTTGATTTGAGAAGCGCTGAATGGTTGTTTGATAATGGTTGTTTATTTGTTTCTTCCGGATAACGATAGAATTGTTTGTGGGTTTTTTTGTTTGTTTGTTTGTTTGTTTGTTTGTTTGTTTGTTTGTTTGTTTGTTTGTTTGTTTGTTTGTTTGTTTGTTTGTTTGTTTGTTTGTTTGTTTTTGTTTTCCGACGTTACACATCGCTGAGAGTATTCTCTTTATCATCAGCTCGAAACAGTGACTTGATCCACTCGATCAGGCGAGTAAACAAACTCTTCAGTTGCTCCACCCCCGACACTACGATGCTTTTCAGAGTCTCCCAAAGACGAGTGACCCTGTCCAGCAGCCAGCGCAGCAGCCTGTTCCACCAGGAACCTCCGTTGGGCGTCGGACCTCCGTGTCCACTTCCAGTTCTACCATCGTCGTCCTCATCCAGATGATCTTCCAGGACATTCAGAAAGTCCATCACGCCTTGCACTTCGCTCTTCGCTCTCTTCACAAACTCCTTTTTCTCTGGCTTGGTCAGCTCTCGGCCCTGCGAGGTGGCCTGCTGGACGTCTGTGGAGAGGGTCTCCAGTCCCTTGTCGACAGTGTAAACCGATTCCTTGAGTTTGGGTGGAGTTGCGGGGTCATTCGTGATGGACTCCGCCTGAAACTTCAGCACCGACTGCATCTTACATTCTGCGCCCCCAGCTGAGGCTGAAGTTCCTCCGGCTTGGGCAGATCTAGGCTGAGGCAGGTTCTGAGTATTGTTGGGAGCGGCTCTTCTGGCGGCAGCGAGGTGCTTTTCTTCTTCTTGCTGGCGAGCCCGGCGCAGTTCACGTTCTCGGTTGACGTTCTTGTCTGCCTGGGTACTTCTCAGTACGGCGGGAGGGCCAGTCGCTCTGACACTTGGTGTCTGATGCAGATCCGGAGGCTGGGTGCTAATGATGTTATTTTCGCTCTTTAGGCCTGTGTTTGACTTTTTCTTCTTTGTTTTCGGGATTGCTGTCGCCATGGCTGAAGATCAGTCGTGCCCAAAAAGGGTCTTAAAATGAAACAATGTGTATACATGTGTGTAGAAACTAGCTTTAGAAAATCTGTTTGGTGCTAACTGTTTCGTTTGTTGGTTCAGTTGGTTGGATTTTTTTATTTTTTTTTTCTTCGGTGCATGTTTTGTTTTGTTTTGTTTTGTTTTGTTTTGTTTTGTTTTGTTTTGTTTTGTTTTGTATGGAAGGCAGACATAAAAACCAAACAAAAAGAAACTCACATTTAACAAAATTGCCGAAAATCCGAGCAAACAAAAATCAACGCAATAACTGGCAGCAGGCCGGAGCGACCTATGCTGCACTACACAGGACATCATAATTATAATATTTATATCGGCGATGTTGATAAACCGGCACACACACGGTTTCTTGCATTCCGAGGGTCGCCTGTGCTTTGAGGGGGGGGGGGGGGGGGTAGGGGGAGAGTGTGTAGGCGGGGTTTCTCACTGTCTTTTCAAGCTACGCAAATATTTCCGGGGAATACATCAGTTCTAGTCATCTTTAATTTCTGAGAAACGACTAAACATCTGGAAGTTCCGTCTTTCCGGAAAACGCGCTATGACTGCAAAGTAGTCTAGCGATTCGGGAATTCCCGGACGATTTGTCGCCCTGAGCAAGGGAACTGCATCCGCTTCGCTATCGGGTGTATTAAACTTGACCCTGCCGTGTGTACACCACGGTCTGTTGCTGTTTCTGTGTTTTCTGTGCTAGGGCAATCAACAATGCCGAGCAACATCAACAGTTATTTTCACCGTTTGATGATAACGGGTATTTTTTTTTTTTTGCAGTCGGTCAGTCAGTCGGTCGCACAACGAAGCTTTGAACTGACATCCAAGTGCACCGTACCACTGAAACCCAAGACATAGCAATCGACTCGCCCGCTCTATGACAAGGAAGTATAAGACTGTTGTCCTGAGAAATCTGTTTCTTTAATAATAATAATGGTGATAATAAGGGCATTGATATAGGCGCTTTATATCAAAGATTTGCCTCAAAGCGGAGCGACCTAAACCCAGCACGCACGCTCAGGTGAATCACACGCATTCTCTCACACACTGGACATATTACGATCACATGGTGCGAAAGGCCAGCTCAGCAATGTACGTTTCGGAATTTTTGAATTGCCTTTATTTTTGAATTTTGTGGGCTGAACATTTCCAAAAGGGGAGGAAGCCTTAGTACCCGAAGAGAACCCCGGATGGTCGGTCCGAACGAATGGTGCCATATACGAGAAAGACTGAAATATTCTTCGCCCCGAGTGGGACTCGAACCTGACCTCTCACATTGGTGACTAAGTCTCAACCACAAGACCATCTGAATGCCCCGCATAGTTTAAATTAGGGCCTTACTGATATTAATACGTGACACTGGAAACCTAGGAAGCAGTGATAATGACGAACGCTACTGTGTGTGAATAAAACAGATTACACTCACCTCCTGCTGACGGATAACACCCCCGGTTGTTTTATGTACGTCGGCCTCCTAGTAGATTGAGCAATTACCTTCTTCTTGCGGCCGTCTTCTGCTTCGAGCCAGCGAAGAATCTATACAACTATGCCCGCGCCAGCTCGATTCGCGACGCACGCAGCCGCGGCTTAGGTACGGGGATGGCGGATGTTTTCCTGTTGCTTTTTCTGTTCAAAGATTTTAACCACGCTCCATCTCAGGCAAAGCCATGTATTTTAGATATGAGCTTGCACACGTTTTTTGGTTTGCTTTTTTTTTAAAGTTGTGGTGTGTGTGTGTGTGTGTGTGTGTGTGTGTGTGTGTGTGTGTGTGTGTGTGTGTGTGTGTGTGTGTGTGTGTGTGTGTGTATGTGTGTGTGTGTGTGTGTGTGTGTGTGTGTGTGTGTGTGTGTGTGTGTATGGTATGTGTGTGTGTGTGTGAGTATGGTATGTGTGTGTGTGTGTGTGTGTGTGTGTGTGTGTGTGTGTGTGTGTGTGTGTGTGTGTGTGTGTGTGTGTGTGTGTGTGTGTGTGTGTGTGTGTGTGTGTCTGCGTGTGTGTGTGTGAGAGAGAGAGAGAGAGAGAGAGACGGACAGACAGACAGTTTAGATTAATTGTCTGTCCTGAAAGAAACAAAAAGTTGGAATGTGTTAGTGAATGTCGTTTTCTTTCACACAGAGCAATTGGAGCAGTGTCTAAGGTGCTAGTCATATTTAAAAATGGAGCCACTCGATGTCACCGTTCACGGTTTGCCGGATTTTGATTTGTCCGTGAGAAGCTGAGACTACAGACTGAAACCGCCTACAAACGCTATCAGAATGTGAAGACCTGTGCATGCATATATTTTAAAAAAAAATATTGTTTTTGTCTTAGATCAGTCGCCCAAATCTAAGTCACACACACACACACACACACACACACACACACACACACACACACACACACCATACTCTCTCTCACACCCGAAACATAACTCCGCTATCCGTCTTCATTAATCTCCTTTCGCAATCAGTGCTGAATCAGCCTCGTTCCCGTTCCGGCGGCCTCGGACAGGCCGAGAATGTACTGGTGCTGGTGAATGCAACAGTTTTCACCGCTACTGTGCACACTGTGAAATAACACGGGGACCTCAAAGTTGTTCACAACTGCCCACTTTCCTTGTCACCGAGTACTTTGATTTTTTTTTTTCCTTCTTAGGCATTACTACGCTCAGCCCGGTTTCGGTTAGCCCGAGTTAGCATCGTCGCGGGGGGGCCAAGAGTAGCGAGGCCCCCGGAACGGGAATGAATCAGCCTCAGAAGTAACGCATAAGCAGGACTGAAGTTCAATACTCTTTGTCTTAGTGTCAGTCAACTCTGTACCATCGGGTTTCACTACACTTACCCTCTGTCAGTAATGACCCGAAACAAGCTAGTCGAGACAACTTATCACAAGACTGAACTTCGGGAAAACGCAAACACGCTCGGTGACAAGGAAAGTGGACGCTTCTGAGCAACTTTGTGGTCAACGTGCTATTTCACAGTGTGCACAGAAGCGATAAGTTCTGTCGCTAACTTAACGCTAGCTGCGTGACCCATTGCTGGAAATGCTGTCGACTTGAGTGACCAGTTTTCGCTCGACATTTGTCGATTCGACATCATGATCACACCCTGAGGAGGCAAAGGCTAATATATGTGTACATACACAAGACAGAATCGCTAGAATAGCAACAAGCTTATCATATCAAGTGGCTAGGGCTGCTGTTTTCTATTCTGCAAGAAGAGGAACATTATTCATCTCCCCATTTTGAGAAAATTAGTACTGCACCGAGTCAAAGCAAACGGGATTTCCCGAACGCATCTTGCACCCACCCACCCACTCGTACACAAAGATACAAATACACTCTCTCTCTCTCTCTCTCTCTCTCTCTCTCTCTCACACACACACACACACACACACACACACACACACACACACACACACACACACACAGCAACAGAAAACAAAGGTGATGTAACATGTATTTTATATGGAACTGATACAAATAATAGTAATGATTATGATTTCTTAATAATGAAATAACTAAAATGATGACGACGGCGGCGACTGCCTGATGAGGATGACTATGATGATGAAGATGATGTATTGATGATGACAGTATGTCTCAGGGGACAGACACATTATGTCTAAACTAACTGTTTTTTTCCTTTCCCTGTCGACAGCTTACTGGTTGCATTGTATTGTATTGTCGCTGTGTCTGAGCGGACATGAACTGAATTTCCCCATGAGGGATTAATAAAGTATTCTTATCTTATCCTATCTTATGCATGTGCTGCAAATAACTGGGCATGCCATGACACTGAAGTGAACTATGATGCCTGAGATCTGATCCAATTAACGGCAAATTTTCCGTTATTTCGAGTGCTGCCTTCAAAACGAACTGAGAAGTGAGATCCACGACATCGCTACTAACTCAGTAAAATAAATAAATAAATAGAACACACGAAACCGGTATTACATTCACTTAGTTATGCCTTGTCGTCAGTTGCTTTGGTTCGGTTTCACTCAGTTCCGAGTTAATGAGTGGAGCTCCCATCATGCATCACAGTGTATACCGGAAGCGGAAGTTGCATCCTTGCAGCTGCCTCATGAAACTGTCGAAACGTTCACTCTGCGTGACAGTCAGGTAATTCTTCCAGTCTCCCACTTCACCTGCAATAGCAAATGACGAGCAATCAGTATATGCAGTATACAATCAAGTTCAAGTTCAAGTTGTTTATTGTCTTATACATTCAGTGATGTATTTGACAAGGACTGGGGGGGGGGGGTGTTTCCGGCGGGAGCGAGGCATCATTATACGGATGCCGTTATCATAAAATAAGATTCGTAATCTGCAGACATCAGACAGAACAGTGTACATGTACAATGCACAGCCAAATATCACACCTGTGTAGTATACAATCTATACGCTGATAACAGATGATAGGAAACCGACAGACAATTCTAACTGACAGATAATCCTAATTGTATGTATGACGGTAAATCCTATGTAACATCAATGATCAGTCCAAGCAAGTCACAAGTTGAGTCAAGTTTATTCCAACCCGCCCTCTGGGGGGCATAGGAAAACAACAACAAAACAAACACAGAGAAAAAACTCAAACAAGAACTAACAACAAGAAGAAAACACGAAAAAAAAAAAACCGAACAAAACAGAATCAAGAAAAAAGCATGTATACACACACTCGCACATACGTACTGACTGCATATACACTCACGTAAGTACTCGAGTCTATCTAGTGTATACATGCATGCGTACATACAAACGTACACACCAATGTCCACACACACACACACACACACACACGCACACACGCACGCACGCACGCACACACGCACACACACACACACCGCATATACCTATAAACACGCGCGTATTCAAACAAGCATACAAATACATACATTCACACGTGCGCGTTCACTCAAAGATTGCCCTTAACTCGTGAACCAAGCCAATGATAAATCTCGGCTAGAGGTACGACCTCGACCGCTTAGCCACGTGACGGGTTAGACTGCCCTGCATGTCCAACATTTTTTTTTCTTTTTTTTTTTTTCGGAAAAACAGCACCTGGCGGAAACTGGCCTAGGGTCCGAAAAAATATTATGTTTGAATGATACATGGCTTGCACACACACACACACACACACACACACACACACACACACACACACACACACACACACACACACACACACACACACACACACACACACACAACACACACCAGTGCGATACGTGTCTACAGGGATGTCCTCCGCTTGTTGTTTGAACTTGTTAGCCTCTTTCAGGCGGTCGAAGCTGCAAGCCTGGGCTACCTGATGGCTCAGCTGTAACGAGGTCGGCACACCGAGAAACTCGCCAAGCCCCGTCACCACTTGCACGGGATCCTGTATAATCATTAAAGTTTGCGTCTGAGTGTGCTTGGTCACTGACAACAGGTCTAATCTCATCTGGAGTAAAGGCCCAACTGTCAATGGATTTGATACGCGTTTGGGTCCTTTCAGTTTCAGTCCGGTAGTATAATTATGCAAGATGGTATCGACAGCCAAGACTATCAATGTGGTCTCTCTCTCTCTCTCTCTCTCTCACACACACACACACACACACACACACACACACACACACACACACACACACACACACACACACACACACACACAAACGGCACTCACTGAGGCGGAGAAGTGCGTTCGCTGCACCATACGCGTCAGCATCGATGACGCACGTTTTCTTACGTCATTGTCAGAGTCAGTACACTTGCAAAATCGTTGTAACACAGAGGCTTGCCTATGAACCAGCAAGAGGGCTCAGAACGGCGGGGGGGGGGGGAGGGGGGGGTCGAGAGGGTTGCGGGGATTTAACGTCCTTTTCCACCACATACGGGTGATATCTAAGACCAGAACGGCGGGATAATTATCTATGGTGAACTAGTCATAGCACAGTCTGAATAGGCAGGATGTTGGTATCGACAGCCAAGACTATCAATGTGGTCTCTCTCTCTCTCTCTCTCTCTCTCTCTCTCTTTCACACACACACACACACACACACACACACACACACACACACACACACACACACACACACACACACACACACACCTGCCACTCCATTACTTTGCATACATGACTGCATGTAACTACAGTGACATATTCTATAATACGAAAATCCGTAGCTTTTAAAAGGACATCCGTCTTCGAGACAAAGAGGCAGCTAACTGGAAACATACCTCCTTCATGTCTTCGAAGGAAACGTTGAAAACTGGAATATCAGGGTTGTTCTTCATGAAGGAATCCACGTTGTGGAGATACGTGAAATAGTTTCCACTCGGACCTGGCGGGGTCACAAAACAGACAATGAGATGGATGGTAACACAGCATGAAAACCAGCTGGCTTCACTGAAGACCAGTATCATCGTATATCTATTCTCCTTGTGCTGGGGCGAATTATTCCCTTTTTGTTTCACTTGTATAACAAAGTGAGTCTATGTTAAAACCCTCCGTCGTCTGTGTGTGTGTGTGTGTGTGTGTGTGTGTGTGTGTGTGTGTGTGTGTGTGTGTGTGTGTGTGTGTGTGTGTGTCTGTCTGTCTGTCTGTCTGTCTGTCTCTGTGTGTCCGCAGCAGTAAACCTTAACTTTGACCAACGCACCACCAACTAAGATCTAAGAATGTGAGATTCAAGCACCACAATCTGAGATTTAAAAAAAAAAAAAAAAAAAAACCTAAGCAGTTTCTTTTGCGATGACTTCCACTAGGCCGTTCTACACATTATAACATAGTTCCCCAAGCCAAGGTTGCAGAGGTGTGTGTGTGTGTGTGTGTGTGTGTGTGTGTGTGTGTGTGTGTGTGTGTGTTTGTGTGTGTGTGTGTGTGTGTGTGTGTGTGTGTGTGTGTGTGTGTGTGTGTGTGTGTGTGTGTGTTTGTGTGTGTGTGTGTGTGTGTGTGTGTGTGTGTGTGTGTGTGTGTGTGTGTGTGAACGCATTATTGTTATCTATAGTGTTCACAATGTAATCACCCTACTTTTGAACAGCACTGTAACTATGTACCTGTGACTTCAACATTCTTGCACACACTGTGATATTTTGTACTGTATTGTTAAAAAAAAAACCCAAAAACCTAAAAACAGAAGAAGAAGAAAAAAAACCAATCTGAGATCGAAAGCACCAAACTTCAAAAACTTACTAAATAAATCAACCACACATTACTCACAATAACTAGAATAGAACAGTCCCTCCAGAGCGTCCAGCGAAACAGTTTCAGCTCCCGGAATCTGTTTCACGTGATGGTACATAGACACAAAAACGTCCTTGACATTGCGATACATGTGCACGACCTTGACCCGTTTGTCCTTGACCTCACGCGGCAACATGCTGACTGGGAGGTGGGTGTTGAGTATCCTTGGCGACGGCTCGAGCTGGATCTGTTCGACGTCTGTGGCTTCTAACGTGAGGTGTTCTTTGGTTTTGTGGTTGTACTCAGCTCTTCCTGAAAGTAGCATGGAGCACACCTCCCACAGCCAATGAGTACCTAGACGGAAGAAAACGTTGCTTTGTCAAGAGGGGGTGACTTTCAGGACTTTTCCATGACTAAGGGGGAGCAGGGTGGTCGAATGGTACAGCGTTGCACTTCTAATGCTCGGGTCGTGAGTTCGATCCCGGCTGGGGCCAAATATTTGTGCTGGCTTTTTCGTCGTTGCCGCGTCTTTGATATCACCCGAATGTGGTGGAAAAGGACGTTAAACCCCCAAACACCCACCCACCCTCCATGACTAAGTATCGTCATGTATTTATGTCTAGTGTGTGAGAGAATGCGTGTGATTCACGTGAGCGTGCGTGTTGGGTTCAGTTCGCGGCGCTTTGAGCCGATTCATGAAATTGGGTAAAGCGCCTATACAATTATTATTATTATTATTATAAGTATGGGTGGGTGGATGTTTGGGAGTTTAACGTCCTTTACCAGCATGATTGTGGGTGATATCAAAGACGGGACAACGAGAAAAAGGCTGACACAAATATTTGGCCCAAGCCGGGATTCGAACTCACGACCCGAGCATTGAAAGTGCAACCCTCTACCATTCGGCTATCCTGGCTCCCTTTTTCCATGACCAGCACAAACGTAAATTTAACAAATTCAGTATAGTTATGTAGATACATATATGTGAATGTTTATAGCACTCTGTGTGTGTGTGTGTGTGTGTGTGTGTGTGTGTGTGTGTGTGTGTGTGTGTGTGTGTGTGTGTGTGTGTTTCGCAAAACGTGCTCCCAATGTAAACAGTGTCGATCAAATTAAAGTCACCGGTTACCTGACTTGACGTAAGCACAAATTATGACATCATCAGGACGCATTTCGAGTGCCCGGATGCATTCGATGTGTTCCCTCATTGGCCGGTTTCTTTCGAAGACTTTTGGGATTTGAACCCCTTCCACCTCCACAGTGGGAAGTAACCCCGGGAGAGGTCCATCTCCTGATTTCTCTCCGTGATCTTCCTGTTACAAATAAGAACCAGACCAGTATACGGATGACTTCTTTTTCTTGTTTGCTCTGCAGGGAACCGTGGTGGAGGAACTCGATCACTCGAAAAATGCATTTGTAGAACTTTAATTTACCTTCAGAAACTTGATTCCGGCAAAGACTGATTGTTTCAGTTGGCACTGCAAGCCGAGTATTTTGAGTCAGTGCCGGTCAGTGCAAGTTAGAAGCCACAAAGTCAAACGATAAGTAACTCTCTCTCTCTCTCTCTCTCTCTCTCTCTCTCTCTCTCTCTGTGTGTGTGTGTGTGTGTGTGTGTGTGTGTGTGTGTGTGTGTGTGTGTGTGTGTGTGTGTGTGTGTGTGTGTGATCCTGACACAGTGTGCGACGTCATCAGCAGAATGGCCCAATGCAAGTACACGTACTACTGAAAATCTTTACACACATCATGACTGATCGGTATCACACAAACCTGACTGAAGCTTGATGGCTATTTGTTAAACCCCTTGCTGTCTGATCCTAGCGCAGTGACTGACTAGGCTACAAACCATGCCTACGGCAATGCAGAATAGCCGATGATCACTTCGACTTGGGAGATCCAAGTTATGACACTGGCATGGGGCTAACAATACAGGCTACGTACCAGAGATGCTTACACATAAGGTTGCAGATGACATCCTAGAAATGCTTTAAAATTCACACAAAAAAATCACAAAAATCAGGCAGCCATAGACTCATGTGTAGAGTAAATTTCAACAAATTCCAGTATTCCGTTTTTTGGCAATGTTGGCAGAGACCACATACCCCCTCATTCAACGGTCGTCTGCTGGCTCCTGTACCAACCGCGCATGAATACTAATAGTACCCAAGCCAGCCTCATTTTTCCTTAATTTTACTATTACCTGACAAGAAACTTGTTTACAAAGCCAACAAAAAGCA